>BSBM01000459.1:1947500-2057500 GCA_027924585.1 Larix kaempferi
GCTTTCTGGAGAAGAGTGAGAGATAGCCTTGCCAAAGCTGCACACATTGTTACGATCACTATTGGTTGAAGTATATCTTCCAAAAGAAATTTCTAATGTAATTATATCTGATGGTAGATTGGTACTTCATGTTGAAGTAGAATTCAAAGTTCAGCTTACATTGGGCTATCGTGGGAATTTATCTTTATGGAGAATAATGCATCTAGAATTGCTTGTAGGTGAGAGGAGTGGACCCCTGAAACTCACTGAAATGCGAAGGTTTAGTGTTGGTGATGATCTGGAATGCATAATGGTTGCAGTGGAAAATCCATTTGCAATATTATATTATATCTTGCATGAGTTCTGCATTGCATTGGTAATGGATACTTTGTTAAGACAGGAAAAGACTTTAAGACAAGGTAGGTGGAAAGATGCGATCCGCTTTGAACTTATATCTGATAGTAGCTCAGTGAAAGGATCCAATATTGGTCATTCTCAGGTCCCTCCTGATGGGGATACTGATACAAGTGGGATGTAAACTCCAAGTATAAAAATCATGTACTGGCTTGACCCTATTAAAGGGATTGGAGGGACTGATTCAAGCTGCATACCTTTTCTCAAAATTGAACCAGGATAAGATCAACATATTATATGTTCTCATAATACCTTCGTGATAGACCCCATGACTGGGAATGAATCTAAGTTTGTGTTAGACAAAAGTTGTATAGATGTAGACCGTTTATTGCTCAGGGCTATCTCTTGCAATACACATATTCATATTTTGGAAGTTCAAAGTTTTATTTGAGAAGGCGAGTGAAATCAGAAGAGTTGCAGGCAAGAGACTCAACAACTATCCGATCAAGTGATCAACGGTGCATATTGGTTTGATGATTGGGATTTATCCCACATTGGTAGCGATTTTGAGTTTTCATGTATTTATAAGCACTAGGATTACTATTGCTTATCAAAGCGTAGTGCAAGGGTATGGTAGGGGCTCTAGGTGCTTGGACTCCACGAGTAGTCACCATCCTGGAGCCTAGGATGACCTGTCAGGCCCCCTACCTTTTGGAAAAAGCGATAATGATCATTGGTTGACATTTTAAGAAGATCTCGTTCGTCAGTTTATAAACATATTTTTTTAAATTGTTTGCACGACGGTCATATGTGTGATCGTGGGCTTAAGAATTGCACATTATTTTGGTTGGTAGTAAAGACTGCCATTCTTATCGGAGTTTTGGCATAATGCCAGTTCTGGAGGATCACCAAAGTTAGTAAAACCCCTGCAAAAAAACAAAGACAATTACTTTGCATGAAGACATGGTTGGAATGAATCATTCACGATGGAACAAAATTAAAAAGACAAATTTGTTATGTTTTTATAATTTATTTTTTTTATGAAGAGGTGTGATAGTTATGAAGAGTCAAATTGAAGATTTTAAATCGTCAAGGTTTTAGACGGCTTCTTTATAAAAAATCAAAACTTATGTCTATGCACTTTTTTATGTCAATGTACAACCAAATTATAAAGTTCCCTCCGGTGACAAGGCCCGATGTCAGCATAAGGAAAAGTGCATACCCAATTCATGTATTATTACCTGGAAATACACTCAAATAGAATTTGTGCAAAGTGCATACCCAATAAAAGTGTTGATTTGTTGCTGAAATATTCTTTGCGGACATAATTTGTGAGCCTGAAAACCAGTCTGTGGGCAGAATTTGTGAGCCTGAAAATTAGTCTGCGAGCATAATTTGTGAGCCTAAAATTTAGTCTGCGGGCACAATTTGTGAGCCTGAAATTTATTCCGCGGGCATAATTTGTGAGCCTGAAATACAGTACACGTGCATCACCTCACCTCCGCTTTGAGCTTACATAACCATGGTTGAACTTCAAACAGGGGCGTCCTCTACCACGAGCGCAGTTGAAACGCGAGCATCCTCCTCTGCAACCCCAGTTGAAACACAGTCGTCCACAGATGATAGGATAATAGTAAAAAAGTTCCAGGAGTATTATGATGCATGGATAGATGCAAAGATGTGGCCACCAGGTATGGAAACTATCCTGAGGAAAGCATAAGTTTTCGACTTTTCGTTTGGAATGTTTAGTTATGTTGATGAAGAGATAGATGAGGCAATTTCGAAATATGATGCTGGGAATACGAAACTCATAATTTTTGGGAAGCGGGTATACCTCGACCCTGATTTGGTTTCCCGAGCTACAAATATTCCATGCAGAGGGGGATCGATTTTAAGCTCAAGGAAAACCCCCGGAAAGGAGAAGAACCAGATGGCTACTAAAATTTGTGGGAGAGAAGTAAATGTTCCGAGGAATGGTTTTAAAATGCAAGATGTCCCTCTCGAAATATACAAAAATTTGACTCAAATTGTCCTTGGGACAATTTTGAATCATCACAGGCATGACATTTCGTGTGAATGCATGCTAGTAGTGATACATTGGGTGGAAGATATACTTGTAGATATTCCTTAGCTATTGGCTAAGAAATTCCACTCTGCCCTGCAAGAGAGCCAATTAAGGAAAGTTAAATTTAGTTTCCCGGGCACACTTCAAAAATTATTGATTTATGTCGACCCCATGCCACTGAAACAGATATTGCTGATATCAACGAGCATGAAAATATATCTTTTCCAAAACCAATTGTTCATAAAACATACGTTAGGACACGTAATAGCAGGGAACATAATGAGGAATTGTCAGTACAGTCTCCTCAGTAGAACGAGGAATTAGTATGTAATCTCCTGAACACCATGGGGAATTACTATTACACCCTGCTGAATAGAATGAGGAATCACCAGTACACAATCCTGAGCACCATGGTGAATTACGAGTACAGTATCCTAATTTTGTCACAAATGATGTAGTTCATGCTACCACAACATTGAAAGAGTTACAGGGACATGTAGATAGAGCTCATTGGGAGGAGATGAAAGGCAATGAAATGGAACAAACTACTGCTCACTTTTCCATTCCTCAATATTTTCTTGATAGAATTCCTCCTAAACAGTTGGCAATTGAGTAAGATTATTCTTCCAAATCAGAATCAAGGGCTTCCGCTATGCATTTAGACATTGCATCATATAAGTTTGATAGTAGGTACGTGTTCATCCTATATGATAAAATGGAGCATTTCAAGGAACAAGCTTACTATATATGCAATTGGGTGGAAGAGTACTTGAGAAAAGATGATAATATTTTAGAATGCCTCAAACAGATAGCAATGTTGCAGAAGACAGTTGTGGATAATTAATTCAAAGCGGACAGAATTATAAAAGGGAAAGAAGAAATGATTAAATTATCATCTAAAGAAGTAGAAAAAACCATTGATGATGCTGAAAATGAAATTGATTCAGTGAGGGTTGGGTATGAAGAGGCTTTGGAAAAGCTAGTGTTGAAGCGAGTGAACTCAAAGAAGAGTTGAAAAAAAGACCACCTGTTCTCAATGTAGCACCAATGAGGACAAAAATGGGTCCTTTACATGTAATGGAGAAGAAAATTAAAGAATATGAACATGCAGTACAAGAATATCAGTTGAAGTTGAAAGAGTGGGAGGGAATTCATGGAAAAAAAGTTGGAGAATTAGAATCAATAATTTCCAATTTGAGAAAAACCATTTCTAAGCAAGCTGATAAGCTGAAAGGCACAAGGTTAGCAAGGATCTATGAATATTTAAAACTTAAAAACAAAAGTAGAGGAAAAAAAAAAATCCAATCAAGAAGGTGGTGAGGGTGAAGGTAAGCATACCAAAGGAGACGAGGGAAAGGGTAGAAGGAAAAAAACACCTACAGGTACAATGTACATAGAAGAGCGAGAGAAGTCCTTAGAAAATCGAGAGAAGATGCTACAAGAATGATTCTCAATGAGCATTGCACTATGTGTTTTGTATGGCTCATCACCATTACATAAAGAAATGAAAGAGAAGATGGCTAAGAAAGATGCAAAAATAAGGGAGCTGGAATCAAAGCTCTTAGACAGTAGAAAAGTTCATTATTTGGGATGTGATATGGAAATTCAAAAACTTAAATCCACAATTACTGATTTGGAGAAGGAATTAAAAGGGTAAGTTGTTGTGATGATTGCAATTCCTGTCCTTCCCAGCGAGACAGAGTCGAGGGAAAAAGAGCAGGAGAAAGAAATACAAAATCTGAAATGTGAATTGACTGAAGTGAAAGATCAGTTGAAACATACCAGACAGCAATCAGAGGTCAAGGAAAAACAAGAATCAACAAAGTATAAGAAAAATGTGGAAATGTTGAAGAAAGTTATGGAGGAAAAAAATGTTTTGCTTGGAAATTAAAAAAAAAATTTCACAGAGAGTTAAAGAGCTTGAAAACAAATTGCAAAAAGTGCCTTGTCCAACTCCAGAATAATTTTAGTCTTCTACAGAAGGCAAGAGAGACCATTCAGATTTGTCTTCTGCTCAAGAGGAGGGATTGCAACCATCTTAGAAACATGCTAGACATGTATAAATCAATGTATATATGTATTTATCGATAGTTAATGAAAACAAAAATTTTGTATGATGGATTTTTGTATTTATCCGCATATAATGGAAAATGCTTTAATTAGTTGTCTTACTTTTTATGTCCAGGATTTAGTGGTTCTACAGTCAATGCTTATGTAGTATGGTATTCATTTTTATTCATTGCTCATTGGTATTGTATGCCTGTTTATGAAGTCCTCATTTTTTTATGGAGTTCTTAATGTCCAGGAGTTAGTGGTTCTACAATCAATGCTTTGGTTTATACTTTATTGTGATGTGAGGCATGATTCTCAACAATTTCATAGTGACATTATTGCACATATGACCAATTTTTTTCGTCGAGCTAAGTGATTCTTCACCTTCTTTGATGGAGTTTATATGCACAGTATTTTACGAAAGGCAAGAGAGACCATTGAAAATTGTATTCTGCTCAAAAGAATGGATTGCAGCCATCTCAAAAACATGCTAGACATGTATAAATCAATGTATATATGTATTTATCGAAAGTTAATGATTTACTTTTTTTGTATGATGGAGTTTTGTATTTATCAGCATATAAGATAACATTATAGAGAATTGATCTCCGAATCCAATGTTTTCAGTGATCAATACGAGACTGCTTTTAGTTTATGAAAGAAAGCATCACTCTCTTCGAAATAAGTTAAATTTATGTTTGTTAATTAAATAATAAACTATGTTTTGTTTATGTCTCTTATTTATTTCATCTTTTTTTAATTAACTGGCTGACCAATCTCTATTTAAATCTCTAGCTTGTGCGGGCATCTGAAAACTTGTTTAGTATTTATTTTTAAGCTATGTGCGAGCATACTCATACGCTATGTGAAAATGATTTTTTTTCAACTTGGAAGGTTAATTTTTCACTCATGTGACCTCCATAGGGAAAACCAAAACATGGATTCTCAAGTGGAGGGATCTCATTCCCCAAAGAAAGTTGTGGAGCTCCATAATCACGTGAGCAAGTAGAAACACAAACCTCAAATTTGGCCATGTTAACGCATCCAAAACCGTCATCATGGGTAGAAGAAGTCGAAGTTTCAGTAGTCCCATGACCGGTGATGGAAGCACTAGAATCCATATTATGATGATGAGGAAGGGGATTTATCAGCACAGCTGGGCTCTGTGCGATGTGCTTCGATGCTTCCTCCATACAAGGATACAAATGTGTAAGGTGATCCTCCAAGCAAATTTTACAAGGAAACTTCACCTTACACTTGGGCTTACGGTCCCCACCAGCATTTCCACCATCCCAAGGAGGGTTAGAGTTATCTTTCTTGTTCTTATTGTTCCCACCCCTACAGTTATTCTTCCCCTTCTTTTTCCCACCAGGATGCTGCTTACCAGATGGGTTCGTCGATTGTATAGAATGTACATTGGACGACTGGGTGGAAATGGATGATGCAAAAGCCTGTCCAGGGGTAGATTGGTTAATAGACATATTTTGCATCTGATTCGTAACCATATCTAGGGGATGAGCACTTGCAGAACCAACAATGCCATCGGCATGCAGTACAGGAGCGGGCTTGGGCTCATGTCTTGATCGTGGTGCGTCAAGTATAATGTCATACAAAATCCCAAACTGAGCATAGACTAGGTCTAACTGTTGGGCTTTAAAGATGGTTTGTTCCTCAGTCATGATTCCGAACAATGAAACGTCCTTCGAAATATAAGGGAGAAAATACTTGAGGAACCATTCCAGGAGAAACTCCGAAGGAATGTTTGATTTCACTAACCTCTTTCATCGGCGCCACTCTTGAATGTGATTAGAGATATGCATGGCTTTATCCCGGCGGAAGGTAGATAAGATTTCGGTGCCAATGTCGTAACGAACCGGCAATAGAAAGTGATCTAAAAAAACCAAATCCAAATCATTGAATCTCTTATACGTGCCCCCAGGAAACTCGACATACCATTTCGCTACAACCCCTATAAGGGTGTGTTGAAATAACCTCAAACAAATAGAATCATGGTTTAAGGAATTCGAGGAGCACCATAAATGGAAAGTGGTGACGTGATCACTTGGATCCTCACCCTTCTTCCCTTCAAAATTTGGAACATCAGAAGGGAGATTGGTGGGGACTAGGGGCCATGTATAGTCATGACACGTTGGATCATTCGTGAGCTTAGAAAGATCGGGAAAGTTTAACCTAGTAAGGAATGGGAGCTGAGGCTGCAAAGCTTGATTACAAGCTCCAAAAAGAGACTGACTTTGCGAAACCGAGGGTGAGATCGTACACATCGAGGTCGACACCTGAGGTGCCGATGAACTCTGATAGAACCCATGACCCAAAGGATAATATCCTCCTCCAAACTGACCCATATGAGGATACACAAGCATGTGCATGGAATGGGAACCATAAGGGGGGATGGAATAAGGGCTAAAACCGATTGAATAATTATAAAAGTTACCTCCATAAGAATGGGGTATCGTATAACCACTTGATGCGGAAGAAACAGTCGAGTGAGGGCCATAAGAAAACGATATGTTCCCACCCCAGGGAACCAAGGAACTAGGAGGAGGATTCGGAATCATATAAGCATTTGTGGGAACAGGCAAATGGATAGAGGCATACGAGTTAATGTATGGGATATAAGTCGTAGATCCAATGCCTACCGTGAAGCCTCCACTCGAAAGAGGATTCACACTAACACTAGGGGCTGACGAAGGAGGAGGTCATCCTCCAACATTCGGAGAAGAGGGAGGGATGTGACCACTCCTAAAATGATAAGCATTAAAAGGGGGTGTAGTGCCCCCAGCCCCAATTCTAGAGCTAGCGTGACTAATGGACATGGAGGAAGTAATGTTCGGCATAAAACCGGGCATACCCAATGAAAAAAGGTCTGAGGTCGTAGAGACAAACGTAGAACCAAAACCTGACACACCCGTAGACGAACTATACAAAATACCCGATGACCATGTATCATCGAATGGGTTCTTACTAGTGGGATAGGATGTCCCAAACCCATGAGGAGTGATGTGTGTTGAACCTCCCTCCCGATCAGTCCTCAGAGAGTATATGTGAGGAGGGGAAGTTCTCTTCATGCTAGAAGAAAGAGTCGAGGGGGCTCCCAATGTGCCAGATGCGGAACTCATAATGGGAGCTCTCTGAACCTCGTAAGATGTGAATAAAGGACTAGCGATAGTCCTCCGACGTCTCTTGCGAAGAGGCTGTGATGGATCGCTAGCTGGTAAACCATCCAACCGACGAGATCGGAGGGGAGTCGAATCTTGATCCACAATGACTTCAAAGAGTCAACAAATAAGCGTCTCCTAACGGCCTACTAAATCGTCACAAAGCACACACCTAAAAGTAACTACAGCCAAAATGCACACAACAGGGGATTGGCTCAAGGGACCTCCTGACACTATAACCGGAGGTAACAGAAGCAATTATAAGGGCCCTCGGACTTCAATGTGTGAACACAATGTGATGTCCGACCCCTATCCGACTCATGACACTCACAGAATAACCGTTGCAAATGCCCTATGTGATACCTAGGTAAAGCAACTATGGCCACCACGTATAACCAATGCTCAAGCGAACATTCACAGGTGGGATCCGTTGTATGGGAAGGGTAGCTAAGCTCGAAACTCAAAAGGGTCAAATCCCCCAAGAGTCCCTAGATACGAACAAATCCTGGATATATCTCCCACGTTCAGCAAGTATTGGAGGTCTATCTCCACAACTAACCTGTCGTGACCTCGTGCTTAACTCTGGCGTGAGTAGAGCATCCTGAGAACACCGATGTATACCATGGGTTTCACCACTCCCTGGTGAGACACATAATGTTTGTTTCATAGTCTTGGATCGTTTACTCTCAAAGGTCCTATTCCAAGACTCTACAACCTATACTTGTTGGTGCACCCTAGAAAAGAGAAAACATTCTAATCAATTTTTAATTAAGCGTTAATTTGATTGGTTGTGATTACTCAAAGGGATATGGTCATGAAACTAGTGATATGAAATGACTCAATGATATGCAAACCCGAAAAACACTAGACTCATCTACCAATGAAAAAATGTATGCCACTAAATGACAGTCAAACCAAAGCTTCTTTTCAGAAATAAAATGCAATCTCTTTATAATATTTCATTCTCAATCAATCCTAATGAAGTCACAAGCACTCCAATGCAAAATGCAAGTACAAAAATACATTTTTTTGTATTTTTCAATATAAAGAAAAGAAAATGCAACTAGAATCAATCCTTTTCATAAAAGAGTGCAGAGAATGCAATGCAAATAACCCAACAAACCCCAAAAAGCAAGACTCAACTAAGCCAATGAGCCATAAAAAAAGAAAAAAATGGTTAAAAACCAATTTCTCAAAAAATAAAGAAAGAGGAGCTTCCAGTCACTAAAAGGGAAAGAGACAGTCAGGATCTAGGCCTAATAAGACTCAAGAACACCCAGAATTCACCCAGCATCAACCAAATATAACGAACAAGGTTAAATCGGACCTATACGCAACTGTTCAAAGAACAATAGCGTATGTACGCAGGCTAGTTAACTATCAGTAGCGTGTACACTCGGGTAAACCACAGTAGACTCGTGTACAGGGAATGATAGGTGACTAAAAAATGACTGGAAAGGCCAATAAAACTAAATATTTTTCTATAAGAACCTGACAACCTACCAACGACACAAAAACTCGAAAGAACAGAGACCCAAAATAAGGAAAAATGCCCAAAAAATGGAGGCTTCTCCCCGATGGAGTCGCCAATTCTGTTATGGAGAAAAAATTCCTATGGCTTGAGGTAGACCACAACAGATAGATGAACCTAAGAAACTAACTCAATTCCCAACATATGCTATATAAATGTAAATGCGGATAAACAACATAGAGAACCTACCTCAATCCAAACGTTCGATGAAGAATTCTGTTGAGCTTTTGAATCACAACACTTGAACCTGTAGCTTAGTCTCAACAATAAATGCAAACAAGTGCATATGATATATAAAAGATGTTAGCATATACAATATCCTAATCCATGATATATATAATCAAATGTACCCAATGATAATAAACAATCATTCACAATATAAATGGATGAGAAAATGAGTATTTCTATTAATATGAACAAGAAGTACAAGATACAACCTTTTGTCGGCAACTCATCTGAACCAAGAACTAGGTCCCTCCACTTGTGCCTCCACCACTTCAATCCCCCATACAATGGAAAACTCACGAGTAAAAGAATGAATCTTTCACAAGATATGAAAGAGTTTGGGAGGTGAACATAAATGGTTCACAACAACTAGGATCAATGGATGTAGACTCAAGCAAGGAAAAATTTCGATAGAGTTTCAATGCTCTTCTCTTTCTCCTCCTTCCATGTACCATAATAGAACAATATATAACCCTCCAAAGGAAAGTGAAAGGTCGAATCGATTTGTTTCAAGATACATGGAGGGCCAAAGGTCACAATGGCTGCCTTTTGGAGTGAAAAATAGAGTTTTAACTTTCATTTACCAAAAATTTGATGTACGTGGGCTGTAGTGATGCAGCCTACGTATACGCGAGGTGTACTAAAGTAGCTCGCGTACAGGAGGAAAAATAGGGAAAAAGGGGTTCAAGGAGAAACACAAATATGGTTTCGAGTCTATAAGTAGGTAAGGGAGGCCAAAGAGTAATAATGCTCACAAGGTGGCAAAATACGGTGTAACAAGGTGTAGTTATAAATAACATGTGTTCAACATCCGTGCCAAAATCATCTTTAAACATGGTAGTCACCATCACTAACAAAAGATTGTTCCTTCTCCATTTCATCAATATGATTATTCCAATATTATATGAAAGTACTTACATTTTTGTAAAACCAAACATTTAAGGAATGTTTTCATCTTCACAATTATCACTAAAGATATACAATATTTTACTTAAAAAAACCTTAAAAACTTTTAAAATTGAATTGATGTTTTAGAAAGTAATAAGGTTTTGCTTTTAACAAACAAAAACTCCATAAACTCCATACTTATGGGAATATTGTTTACACTACATAGCTTTTATTTTAATGTCATAAAGATATATTTTATAATTTTTTTTGCAATCAAATTTTTAAAGAATTATTATTTGATAAGAAACATTTAAATAAAATTATGTATATTTATTATTTGTATATATTTGTTTCTATAAATTTCATCATACAAACATTCATAAGAATTCACATTAAAAAACATAATTTGTATGAAGGTTATATACAATAAACAATAATAGTAATCACAACACTAATAGTAATCATAACACTATATGTAACATGCACTTTGATATAAAAATTATTTTAAAATTTGTATTTTATTGTGTTATCAACTATAATAAAGGAAATAAAGCCTTTATCATCATTTGGTGGAAAAGACAAATTATAAATCTATGTAGTTACATATCAAAGATATCAACTAGGAAATTGATTGTGTGATCTTAAGTGAATTACAATATTGTGAGTGATATTAATGATTTTGGTAAAATCTATTTAGTGATTCTTAATCAATTACAAGAGAGTGATGTGCATCCACATAATAGGGTGTATGCCCTATTGTGTTGTTGATGGATTTTGTAATGTTGACTTTTTTGTAAAGTGGGGATGCTATAACAACTTTTACAATTCCAAAAAATTTGTTCCATATTGCATATTAGGCTTAATTCCTCTAAGATAAAATTTCATGTGCTACATAAAGAACGCACAGGGAAACACCTTGCTAGCGAACATGACATCATTTCAAATTCCTTCTAGGTTTACTCACAAAATGGTTAGCCATTTTGTGCATTGTAATAACATTTGTATATTGTGATTTACCTCTCATATAAGAAATTCTAGTTTACTGAGAGGATAAATGTATGTATTAAATAACTTAAGGAAATTTCAACCTTGCAATATCTATATTTTTTGGTATAGAAGGATTAGAGTTTATTTAAAAATACATATATATGATGCAATTACAAATTTAGATGTTCCTTGCTACACTACGACATGTGCTATCACATTTTTTTTCTAGGTTTATTAAGTAATTATCCATGGACATTGTCGCCCTCTTAGATGTATATGGATGTACACACATAAGTTATATTCTCTATTTTTTATATCTAAAATAGTTTTGTACATTGTAAATAACATTTTTATTAGATCCACTAGAAATAAGAGAGTAAGACTTTCTTCTATATGCTTCTTTGTTTTATTGTTTTAGTGACTAGATGGCTACTAATGGTCTCTTCAATTTCTAATAATTGTAACTAGTGATTTGTGTCTACTTGCTTTAAGAACTTAATATGTCAAATTTATGTTCCACAATATGTTAATTTAAATGTCAACATTTAATGTATACATATACATAGTTTTTAATATTATTTAAGTTTCCATTTCAATTTTAGTTGTTTCTTTTGTATTTTCCATGATGCTTTAACAAATTAAAAATGGACATTTTGATGATAAGGAAGAAGCTCTTTATGACATCTATTTTACAGCTATATTTTTTTTCACTTCATCCCATCCTGACTACTATTTTCCTCTAAAGAATATCACTTACTATTTACAACTAATAATAACATAACTGACAATTTACAACTATGGTACCAACTATATTCTTTTAATCAATCTGTTATAATAACATAGTCAATAATCATTATATTCCCCCTATATATATACTCCATTGATATTTTGTTAAACTTTAAAAAATTCATCAAACACAGATTTAAAAAAAATTAACATTATGAAAAAGTTATCAAACAAAGAACTATTAAGACTTTCGATTTTAAATCTGAAAGTTTGAAAATCTTTTAATCAATCTGTTATAATGACATAGTCAATAATCATTAATTATATATATATATATATATATATATCATTGGTATTTTGTTAAACTTTAAAAAATTCATCAAACAAAGATTTAAAAAAAATTAACATTATGAAAAAGTTATCAAACAAAGAACTAGTAAGACTTTCGGTTTTAAATCTGAAAGTTTGAAAATATGCCCATTAGACTATAAAGTTAGGAAATAAATAATGGACAAGTCTGTGGAACTGTTAGCTAAGAATCAATACATATCCTTTACGCACTGCAATAATCTGTCTTATGAAGTCTGTAGCGTTGACATCTCTGGAGACAGAATCTATTGATCCATGTTGATACCTCTTTTGTTCCATCGTCTGCCCATCTATAAGTCAGTTTTGAATGAACTAATAACAAATAGGGTGTACAACTATATGTAAATGTTAAATTATCTATAAGTCAGTTTTGAATGAACTAGTAACAAATAGGGTGTACAATTATATGTAAATGTTAAATTAAATTTATATATGTGGGATAAAATTAAATTTTTATATATGGGATAAAATTAAATTAAATTTATATATATATAGAATAAAATAAAATTAATATATATGTAAATATAAAATTATATAGAGTAGTCTATTTATTCTATGTTTTGGATTTTTTTGGTTGTTTTTGGTGGGAATCTTGTAATTCATTTTTGATAAAAATCCAAACTAGCAAGCCATATTAATATTAATAATATGGCTTATATACGCGGATCGGCGTATATCAACCACATTTAAACAACAGATATACGCCGATTGGCGTATATAAGCCATATTATTAATATTAATATGGCTTGCTAGTTGACGGTCAGCCTGTCGGGAATTAAACCATATTAAACCATATTAATTTAATTTAATTTTTAATATGGTATTGTATTGTATTGTATTGTATTGTATTGTATTTAGCATAACTTAACTTAACTTAATTTAATTTAATTGTATTTAATTTAATTTAATTTAATTGTATTAATTTAATTTAATTTAATTTTTAATATTGTATTGTATTGTATTGTATTTATCATAACTTAAGTTAACTTAATTTAATTGTATTGTATTGTATTATATTGTATTGTATTGTATTTAATTTAATTTAACCATATTAAATTATCTTAATTTAATTTAATTTTTAATATGGTTTAATATGTTTTATCTAATTTAATTTTTAATATGTTTTATCTAATTTAATTTAATTTAATTGAATTTAACTTAACTTAACTTAACTTAATTTAATTTAATTTTTTTAAAGAAAATAAAATAAATTTAATTTAATTTAAAAAAATAAATAAAATAAAATAAAATAATTAAAACATATTAAAAAATAAATTAAATAAAACAGATTAAACCATATTAAAAATTAAATTAAAATTAAATGAAATTAAGTTAAATTAAATTAAATTAAACTATTTAAATTAAATTAAATTAAATTAAGTTAAATTAATTAAATTAAATTACTTATTAATTAAATTAAATTTAATTAATTATATTAAATTAAATTAAATTATGATGAGTGACATGTTTGATTTAATAATAATATTATTATTTAACCTTATTTATTCATATTTATAATAAATATTGTTTTTATAATAATTATTTAATAAAATAAATAATAAATGAATGGATAAATTATAATTAAATAAAAAATAGTAAATAAAAATGTTAATTTTAATAGTTATGATTAATATTTAGTATTAATATTTATTATTCTTTATCAATATATATTAATTTATTAACTAATAATATTTAATAAAAAAGATAGATAAATAAAAGTATAAAAAAATTGAAATTAAATAAATAAATAAATAAATGAAAAATAAATCAAAATAAATAAATATAAGTAAAAATGGCAATGAAAAATAAAGTGAAGTAAATTAAATGAATAAAAGGAAAGTAAATTAAATAAAATAAAAAAATAAAATAAAGTTGAATGAAGAATTTAAAAGAAAAAGTGGAAATAAATAGAGTCAAATAAAGAATTAAAATAGAATAAAAAATACAAAAATAAATAAGTGGAAACAAAATAAAATTAAAATAAAGGAAATTAAAATAAAGGAAATTAAAAAAAGAAAAGCAAAGAAAAAAAACAAAGTAAATAAATAGACTAAAATAAGGAAGTAAAAGAAAAATAATAAATAAATATAAGTAAAAAAAAATTAAATAAATAAAAAATTAAATAAATTAAATAAAAAAATTAATAAAAATGTTATTTGTAAATAAAAATCAAAAGAATTACATATTAAGTTAAAACAAATTAAATAAAAATATTAAAACATATTAAAATTTAAATTAAATTAAATAAAAATTAAATTAATCTAAATTTAAATAAATTTAAATTAAATATAAATATAAATATTAAAACATATTAAAAAGTAAATTAAATAAAAATATTAAAACGTATCAAGAATTAAATTTAAATTAAATTAAGTTAAGTTCAATTAAATTACTTAATTAAATTAAAATAAATTAAATTAAATTAAAAATATTAAAATATATTAGAAATTAAATTAAATTAATTAAAATAAACTCAATTAATTTAAATTAAATAAAAATATTACAACATATTTATCATATTAAAAATTAAATTAAATAAAAATATTAAAACATATTAAAAATTAAATTAAGTTAAATTAAATTAATTAATTAATTAAAATAAATAAATAAATTATTTAATTTAGTTGGCTAACCATGGTTATTCATGGTTGGGTAACTTCAATTCATGGGTAAATTCAATACAACCCTCACTTCAAGCTTGACTTCAATCCAAGTTTGTCTAAAGGTTCACTTCAATCCAAGATTGACTTCAATTCTAGAGTTGCTTCAAGTCAAAGTAGACTTTAAACCATGGTTGAATTAAATACAAGGTTGACTTCAATCCATTATTGAGTTCAATCCAAAGTAGATTTTGTACCATGGTTGAATTCATCCCGTAATTAATATTAATATTAATGACTTCAATCCACTGTTGACTTTAAACTATGGTTGACTTCAATCCATGGTTAACCATGGTTATTCAGGGTTGAACATGGTTTATTATGGCTGACCATTGTTGACTATGGTTATTCATGGTTTTCTATGGTGAATGATGGATGACCATGCTTGACTATGGTTGACCCTATGACTGACTATTGTAAACCCTTTGGTTGAATATTTTTTACTATTATTAACCAACTATGAATGACCTTAGTTGAATATGGTTGACTATGGTTAACCATGGTTATTCAGGGTTGAAAATGGTTTATTATGGTTGACTATTGTTGACTATGGTTATTCATAGTTGGCTATGGTGAATGATTGATGACCATGCTTGACTATGGTCAACCAATAGAATAATAATAACCAATGGTCAATCAATAGTCAACCATGGTCAACTATTGGTTGACCATTGGTCATCCAATTTGGTCAACCATGGTCCACCAATGGTTGACCATGGTTGTCCAATGGTCAACCAATGGTCCACCATTGGTAAACCAATTTCAACCAATAGTCAACCATGGTAAAGCATTAGTTGACTATGGTTGACATTAGTTCACCATGGATGACTATGGTTGACATTAGTATACCATTGGTTGACTATTGGTTCACCATGATTGAATATTGTTTGACCAATGGTTGGAAATTGGTTGGCCATTGGTTATGGTTTACCATTGGTTGACTAATGCCTAACTATTTGTTGACCATGGTTGATTTTTGGTTGGCCAAGGTTGACTTTGGAAGACCATGGCTTACTATGGTTGGCCATCATTGACTTTGGAAGACCATGGTTGACTATCGTTGACTCTGGCTAACCATGGTTGACTTTGGTAAACTTTTGGTTCATCGTGGTTAAATTTGGTTGCGGTCAACCATAAAAAATCATAGTGAATAATGGTTAACCATAGTAAATGATAGTCAACAATAGTCAACCATAGTCAACAAAAGTCACCCATGGTCAGCCAAAGTCAACCATAATCAACCAAAGTCAACTATGGTCAAGTAATGTCAACCATAGTCATCTCTTGTCAACCAAAGTCAAATGGTCAACCAAAGTCAACCATGGTAAACTAAAATGTACCAAAGTCAACCATGGTTAAAGTCAAATATAGTTATGGTTGACCATGGTTGAATATTGTTGAATTTGGTCGAATATGGTTGATAACGGTTGACTTTGTTTGACTATTGTTAACTTTGATTGACCATGGTCGACTTTGGTTGACATTGGTTGACCATGGTTGACTATGGTAGACTATGGTTGGATTTGGTTGACCATGGTTTACTTTGGTTGATCGTGGTTGACTTTGGTTGATGATGGTTGACTGTGGCTGAATATGGTTGACTAGGGTTGACTTTGTTTGACTCTTATCAACCTTTGTTAACCATGGTCAACTAAAGGAAACCATGATGATCCAAGTTAAACCATGACCAACTAAAGTCAACCATGATCAACCAAAGTCAGCAAAAGTTGACCATAGTAAACCAAAGTTAACCATAGTCAACAATGGTCAACCAAAGTCAACCATGCTTAACCAAAGTAAACCATGGTCAACCAAAGTCAACCATGGTCAACTTAAGTCAACCATAGTAAACTAAAAGCAACCATGGTCAACTAAAGTCTACCAAAGTCAACTATAGTTATGGTTGACCATAGTTGAATATTGTTGAGTTTGGTCGAATATGGTTGATTATGGTTGACTTTGTTTCACTATGGTTAACTTTGATTGACCATGGTTTCCATTGGTTGACCATGGTTGACTATGGTAGAGTGTGGCTGGTGGCTGACATTGGTTGATGATGGTGACTATGGTTGAGTGTGGCTGACATTGGTTGATGATGGTGACTATGGTTGGTGGCTGATGGTGACTATGGTTGAGTGTGGCTGACAATGGTTGATGATGGTGACTATGGTTGACTTTGTTTGATTATTGTTAACCTTTGTTAACCATGGTTGACTTTCATTAACCATGGTTCACAATGGTTGACGTTCATTGACAATGGTTTAGTTTGGTTGACTTTGGTTGGCCATGGTTGACTTTGGCTAACCATGGTTGACAATGATTACCTATGGTTGACTTTGGTTGACAAATGGATGAATTTGGTTGAGTATGGTCGACCATGGTTAACTATGGTGAACCATTGTTGACTTTGGTTGACCTTGGTTTAGTTTAGTTTACCTTTGTTAACTTTGGTTGACCATGGCTAGCCATGGTTGACTATGGTTTATTTTTTTTCCATAATCAATTATTGGTTTACCTTGTGTGACTTTTGAATATGGTTAATAATGGTTGACTATGGTTGATTTTAGTTGACTATCATTGAATTTAGTTGACTTCAGTAGACTAATTGACTATGGTTCACCATGGTTGATCATGGTTGAGTATGGTTGACCATGGTTGAATTTCATTGACTTTGGTTCACCTAGGATTGAAGTTAATTGACCATGGCTGCGTTTAGTTGACTTTGGTTGACCATGGTTGACTTTGGTTGATTTTTGGTTAATAATGGATCACTTTGCTTGACCATGGTCACTAAGGTTAACTATGGTTGACCATGGTTGACTTTAGTTTACTTTTGGTTGATTATGGTTGACCATGGTTGACTTTAGTTTACTTTTTGGTTGAACATGGTTGATTTCAATTGACTATCCTTGAATTTGGTTGAATTCAGTTGATTATGGTTGACTTTGGTAGACTAATTGACTATGGTTCACCATGGTTGACCAAGGTTGACTTTGGTTCAACATGATTGACATTAATTGACCATGGCTGCGTTTGGTTGACTTTGGTTAACCATGGTGGACTTTGGTTGACTTTTGGTTAATCCGGGTTCACTTTGCTTGACCATGGTTCACGAAGGTTGACTATGGTTAATGATGGTTGACTTTAGTTTCATTTTGGTTGACTTTGGTTTACCTTGGTTGATTTTGGTTGACTATGGTTGACTTTTTGTTTTCTTTGACTATGGTTTGCCATGGTTGGTTTTAATTGACCATGACTAACCATGGTTGACTTGGGTTGACCATGGTGGAATTTGGTTGACTTTGATGACTTTAGTTTACTATTGTACGATTTTCTTGACTTTGGTTTACCATGATTGACTTTAGTAATATTGTTAACCATGGAGCCATGCTTAACCATGAAACCATGACTTTCATTTACCACCATTGAATTTAATAGTCTTTATCATGATTTAGTTATGCTTTCATAATTTTTTATTTCAATATTCTTAACATTAATGTTAGTAATAATGGTATTAGTGTTATTATTAATATTTTAATATTAATGATAAATTATTAATGTTGATAACATTAGAGTTAATATTAATGTTATTCATATCTCATATAGCCAAAATTAAGATGCAACAATGTAGAAATAAAACATTTAATAAGTAATAATGTAGAAATAATGTTTCAATATTATGTCAAAATGTGAAAACCATGAATAATAATTTTATAGGATTGTTTTTAAGAGTTAATTATTTTATAAGGTTATAAGGATATGTTTAAGATTAAATATAAACATTAATGATTATTTTTTCTAATATTAATATTATTAATACATTAACATTAATGTTAATGGTATAAGAATAAAGATTTGATCTATAATCTTTATGAATTTTATGAGTAAATATTCTATTTTTGTAAATTGAAAAATAATATAAAATTTGCATACCTATTTTTTATCCAAATTAGATATAAAGCATCATATAACATTACCACACAATAAAATCATAAATCCAAATTAGATAGAAAGCATCATATAGCATTATGACATAAATAAATCATAAATGGGTTGTATGTATGTTTTGAGATATAATAGAAGTGCAATTTAAAGAATATAAATGTGAGTTCATAAATTAAACCTAGGATCAAAGTTTGAAAAATGAATATTTAATGTTGCATTGTGCTATGCATTGTTTGTGACAATTATTTTGTCGAATTTGTTTTAAATGAATGAACAGTTTTGAAAATTAAATTTACTTTTATAATTATTTAATAGTATTATACATAATTATTTTAATTTAAAAAAATTAAATCATATTTATATAAAAATATTTCGTATCAAATTTATATAAAATGATAATAAACTAAATATTATTCACATTATATCTTCTTTTTCATAAGTATTATTGTAAAAATAATCATAAAACTTTATTATAGTTTCGTATCATAAAACGTTATGAGATAGTAAAACATGTGATTTGATATTATATCTTTTTTTTTTTAATTATATATTTTTATTTTTTATTTTTTTTAAGAGAAATATGGATATGATTCATTCCATAAATTTGGAGAAATGTTTTATTAATTTCTTTTTATTTTTTTCAAATACAACAAATATATATATATATATATATATATATATCATTAGAGTAAACGATGTATGATTGAGTTTGGCATTTTTAAATAAAATAATATTACTTGTTAAAAATTGAAAACAATTTCACTTTTAATAATAAATTAATAATACTTCTATTAAATCCAAGTGAATCTTTTTTATTTGATTTATTAACATGTACTAGCACTTCACTTTTTTTCATTGTAATAAAAACCATTAACTAAATAAAAATAATAGTAGCCATTATTAATTTTTAACAAAAACTACCTTAAATATCAATAATCCTTTAAATAATATTTTCTTCATCATCATATGACTTACACATTAGCAACCTTATGAATTTAAAAATTAATTAGACTTACATATTTACAATCTGACTAATTTAATACTTCTATCAACAAACTGAAGTGACATATTAAGTTCGAACCATTTGAAAGCATTAATTTGTCATCGCAAATTTCAATCATAGCCATTATGCATTCCAGTACTTCTTCATCATACTTAGTTCCAGGTTCGCAGTCGTCAAAGACAAGCTCGTCGATTTCATAGCTTTCTATGTCTTGAGAATGATACAAATCAATTTGGCAAAATTCTTGAGTCACCAGTCTGATAGTAAACAAAGCCAAGCCATCAGTTTCAGCCACCATATCCTCAGTCCCAGTTCGACAGTCTGCAAAGCCAAGCTCATCAGTTTCAGAGCTTTCAACTTCTCCAGAATGATAAAAGTCAATTTTGAAGTCTTGAAAGCTTAAGCTAATCAGTTTCGGAACTTTCAAATTCTTCAGAATGATAGAAAACAGGATCATGTGAAGGTTGAACATATTCGGGGCAATTGCAGCAAACTATATTGATCAATTAATTAAAGAATGCCAAATTGTATTTATCAGCCATGGTTCAATTACCACAAATAAGTATCTTTTATGAAATTATGTATATTTCTTTTTTAAAACCCAAATTATAAGTTATCACATTAGTGTGCCATTATTAATTTTTTATATTAATAAGTTATCACATTTTCATGTGCAATAATTTATTATAAATTGATATGTAATATTAATACAATCCTTAAGGTGTTCAATATCTACATTTTTGTGTCCAATTATTAAATTTAATTAATTTTAATTTGTATCAATAAATTTTCACATTTTAGTGTGCAATATCTACATTGAAGCAAGTGTTGAAATTATTACCATTCCATTAATATAAAATATCATTAATAAAATATTAAGAAATTATCTGAAGTATGATTCATAGCCACCCGAAGAGCTGGCGAAAAAGCCAATGATTTCAAATCGAATTTGAAAAGACCAATGGTAACGACTACAAGATTATGCTAGTATCCAAGATTTACAAATGTATGTTAGCATGGAGGAATGATTAAAGTATCTTATTTGAAATGCTTTCGTTTATCTTATCAACGATTTAATGCGAAAATATGATTATGTTTTTTAAAATTATAAAATGACAGTAATGAATCTTTAGACGTTGAGCCATAAATCTTCCTAATTCAAGTTCGATTCTTCATATCTCATAAGCTTGACATTATTAACATTTTATTGTTATTTAATTAAATTAAAAATAAGAGTAATTAGGTGGAAATGATGTTGAAGCAAATGTCGGTAACCATAGAAAGGGATTGATTAGTGAGCTTTGAATTCAAATACGATATTGAGAGTGACACTTGAATTGAAAGTATGTATGGTAGAATTTTCTTTATAACTGGAATTCCCTTTTTTCCCATATTGGAATTTCAATTTCAAGTATCTCTATCGACAAATAGATAAACCATAAATTTATAATTTTTATTCCCCTCAATGCATGCGTACATGGAAACTTGCAAGAATTGATCCAACGGGGAAACGTATCAAGTGGGAACTGGGATCCCTTTCCATGGTTCTGTATTTCTGCATCCATGTTCAAGAGAATGAAAAGGCGTCGGTTTTCTCCCTCTGGAATTTGAAGATGCTTTCAGTATACAAAAATGGGTTGAGGTTAATTTTGATTTGACTTAATAATTGTTCATCCCAGTTCATCATTTAAAAATTAAGGCTATCATCTCTGGTTTTGCCGTGCATGAGAAGGATTCAATCAACATAAATGACAACATAAACATAAAATTTATATGAATTTATATGTCGATGCATCTTCATATTGACTCTACGGGACAGCCACTATTATAATGAAGCTACCTCATGCGTTTGAGGATATTTGTGTGCAGCAATGGCTCTACCTAGTAGTATTCCTGTTTTGCACCTAGTAATAAAACACATCAAACCTCAAATGCATCTTTAACTGACAGTATAAAGGAATGAATTTCAAGTTATCATAGATTCATTTAATCTAGCGATAATAACAATAAACATAATATCAAAAACCTATTTAATCTCAGACCCCTAACTTTATATATCAATGCAGATGACAGATTAAAGATCCAAGTTAAAATAAATATTAACACCCAAATTGTGGATGATGAAAAAAAGCTTCTGTTAAAAAAAAAAACCTTCAAGAAAGTGAATACCGGAAAGTCGGAATCAGCGTTCCTGTATATGCCTTCACAGGAGAGTGAAATTGAGGAAGCCTCATGATGAGAAGATGAAGAAAAAGAAAACCAGAGAGAACCGACTGGACATAAATCGTGATCACGGCTTCCGCAACAAACCAGGCCTTCATCGAGCTACACGAACCTTGCTGCACTATGAAATTGAACCATAATCCAGCCAGTGCCTGCAAAAATAAATACGAAATTGTTTAGATCCAGCTACTGCCTGCAAAATAAAATGCGAAATTGTTTAGATCCAGCTGCTACCTGAAAAATTCAGCGCTAGGTCATCGCAAATGGATCCCCTTTTGAGACTGGAAATGCTACCACTGCACACACAATATAATAAGTTAATGCCAAGAAATCGTAAAAAATAAGGCAGGCAACCATGGATCGTTAACGCTCAAGAAGAGAGAATGGAGCATTCGAGAGGAGCGTTAGTGTGGAGAGTGGCTCACTGTTTAAAAATATCATACAAAATATTACTGATTTCTGAGATCCCACCAAGTTTGGAACACAAGACCTCGACCTCCACGATTTGCCTAAGCACGCTGCGACCCACATTGGGTCATGAAGAGGAAGGAGACAAGACGTGAAACACCCCAGAGTCTCCGAGACAAAGTTCAGCTGATTGCCAAGAAGGAACATGGGAACCCCATGAACAAGATCAAGCCTGCCATGTCCCATCGGCTGTTGTGAAGGTGAATTTGGCGGCGGTTGCTGCCGCGCTGAAAGTGAGAGTGAAAGCTGCAGATATGCCGGCGTTGCTGCAAGAACGGGCCTTTAGATGTGCAAGGCAGATCGACCTGTGTCACACAGATTGATAAGAAACCAAAAAAACTAATTCAGAACAAAGATATAAGGGAATCACTGTAGATATGAGAGCATAGGTGTAGATTGTAAATTGTTTACCATTGCAAGCACCAGCTAAACCAGATCTTCTTAGCGAAATCTGTCACCAAAATTGGAACTCCCATCACCAGCAGAAGACAAGCAACACGCCCAGGTCCATACGGGCGTCGATAGAGATCCTCGACACCTTGACGGGCAGCGATTGTAGATATCTGTTAACATATAAAATGTAACGGTGGGTGGTGGATGCTTAATCGGCCAAGGAGGTGAAGGTAGTAAGCGTTACATTGAAGAGGAGCGCCCTGCCAAGGTTTGAAACTGCCAGCCATCTGTAATAACCTTATTTTTTTAAAAAATATTAGTGACGATTGGATTTAAACATGCCCGTGAGTTATTTCAGCAGATCTGAACGCTTCATTAATGTACCAGACGAAGCATATTCCCCCACCTTCAAAATCCAGCCGTTGACTATTAAATATACAATAAATCTGCCACCCAGCCCCCACCCCCAAAAGTTAAAAGAATACGCCTATCGACGTAATTAGTAAGTGTTTAAATTGTGTTGTTGAATACATAAATAGATTTAGCACTCTCGAATACTCTTGTGATAACTAGATTATGCAATTTCCATAATTAATATATGATCTAATATTTTTTACACAATTCCAAATAAAACAAGACGAAAAATATACTAAAAATTTTAAAAACTTCAAATATTTAGACTAAACCAAATTATATATTATTGCATGTATGTAGAATTGTCTATAGAAATGTCTTGACTTGAGCAAATGCTTGCTTGATCTGGTCAAAAATCTCAACACGTCATATGATAGGGTGATTGAAACGGTATTAAATAGTAATATTAGTAGTATCCCATATGTCGATTTGAGGGATTGAATGAGATCAACCTCACATTTTTGTGATGATTGGTCGTGCATCAAGGGATGGAAGATTCATTGTTCAAATTAGCCTAGTCAAATCGATGGCATCAGCAATTTCATTTCTCTATCTGTTAATTATAAAAGTGTGCTTTGCCAGATTATGTGATGGATGAATCATAGCAGCTTGGTTTTGTGATTATTCTATCTTTAAAATATATTAATAAGCTGTGATGGGTTCCATTTTATTAATATATACTATTATTATTAATATTTAATTCATATATTTAATAAAATGGATATAAATAAAAAAAATAACATTACTTTTTGTAAGAATATAAAGTTAATAATATTTAATAAAATTAACATAAAGAAAAAAATATATATATTTAATAAAATTAACATAAAAGATAATAATAATTTGAGTTAGGGTTAATGATATTTAATAAAATTAACATATAAGTTTAGAGAAAATACAATATTAGTGTTAATTATATTAAGTTTAGTGTTAATAATATTAGTTAAACATAATGGTTGAGATTAATAAAATCAACATGAGAAAACAAAGAAATTTAGATAATATTAATAATTAAGAATTGCAAACTAATATTTTTAACTCTAATATTATGAAAATTATTAACATTAATATTATAAAAATTATTAACCCCAACTATAATATTTTTAATCCTAATATTTCAAACTAATGCCCAATATTATTAAACCTAATATTGCCTACTAGTAGCCCTAAAATTATTAACCCTAACTGGATATTATATTATTAACTTCATTTATTTAACAAATATAAAAAATCTAGAAGAGCCCAAAGGTTATTTGTATCCCTGGAAAACCTCCACCCACATCCTCTAGAATTTTAGAGCAAATGTAAATAAGTAGCAAGTCTTCATACTTTCTGCTCAAAATTTTATAGTGAAAATTGCAAAAAAACAACTTTTCTATATTGTAGTACATAAATAGATTTAGAAATAATACTAGCATAGATCCATCTTAACTTTGGATATATCAAGTATAGTATTCTAAAATGAGTTTGCATATCAAGGAATTTGATCCCTCTCAACCCTTGATAGAGTTATAGTTAAGATGGATCTATGTTGATTATATAAACACTCTCAAGTAAAAAATGGAATTTTGAGAATCTAAAATTTGATCAAATAATTTACTGCATCCAATCAAAAGTGGATAGCCAATATTAACTTGACAGTTCAGATATTTAAAAAAAAAAACAAAAAATTAATGTTTTGCATAGGATGTCTTGCTTTGAATTGAATTGATTTGGCTGTCACTTACATGCATGAAAAAATCAACACAGATATGTCCTTTCTTATATCACTAAATAAGATAACGTTAAGGTTACATAGATTGGAGAGTCCAGGGGTTGAGTATGTCTGTGATGTGTGGTTTTAACATCTACAAACAATGGTAATGTTATCTGTGGCTTGTACAATCAATTGAAAACGCCATTAGTATATTACCTGTCGGCTTGGATTATTAATGTTTTAAGGCTCAATGGAATTTGATGATTGGAGATTTTTCCACTTTGTAAAAAAAATATTACCTGTTTATCATTTTAGCATGTCTATTTTTTTACTTTGTAATTTAAAAATTGTAACAAATTTTTTTTTTATAATATTATTTTTTTTTAAATAAATAATTATAAAAAATAAAGAAATGTAAAAAATAACTATTAATTAATTCATAGATAATTTATAGTTTATACATGGATACCATATAGTGTATGGATAATACATAGTGAGGGACAACTCATTTAATTAAATAAGGTAATAGATTGAAGCATAGACCACTGTTGATTACAATTAAACATGAAAAATATTTAACACATAACTTGTTTATAACAATTAACTTGTGACAATCAACTACCACAAGTTAAATGACTGTGCTACTATAATATCAATTCTAATAATATGCTCCAAAATACTAAATGGTTTGGGAATTGCTTGCAAAGGCAATTCTAACAGAGATTCGTTGAGCTTGTTACCCAGCTGGAACAGATATCCCACAAGGGGCCATCCTGGAGGCCCCGGAGGAAGCCTGGAGCAATACATCTTTCACCTTAAGACAAAATATGCGATGTTGGAGATGATAGCCAGCACAGAATAGCAGAATACACCACCTCCAATATCCATTGAGACTGATTACATGCAAACGAGGTCAATTCGCAACCGTGCAGGCGAGAAAGAGATACCAGTGCATACACTCGCATCAAACTACTCATTTATAATAATAGAAGAATGCGAGTAGGTTGGCTTCTCACCTAGTAACA
Organism: Larix kaempferi; assembly: GCA_027924585.1. NCBI lineage: Eukaryota > Viridiplantae > Streptophyta > Pinopsida > Pinales > Pinaceae > Larix > Larix kaempferi. The sequence continues at coordinate 1,973,680 of BSBM01000459.1, forward strand.
TACTAAAAGAGTTAACATGCTAAAAGAGTTGATTTTCTGGTGAAGGTTCTATCAACTTCTTAAATTTCCCATCTTTGATTTAGAATAAGTCATTATCACTCTCTCTATATATAACAGAGTTGTAGAGTTGTATATATATACTTTATGTATTTTTGTTATTGATATAATTAAAAAGTATTTTTTTTATACATAGTTATATTAACAAGCATAAGGTAAAAATTGTTAATTAAGTATAGATTGAGTGGTTGGGAGAAATGTTGTTATTTTTCCCACCTACCCAGATTCAAATCTTGCTTTGTGATACCACGGAAAAAAAAAGTATAAAGTAAAAACATTCATGTACCATCACACTTCACAACTAACAAGGTTTCAAGGAAACCATAAAAAAAACTATCAAAAATCTGAAAAAAAAAAAACTAATCTCCGCCCCCCAAAAAATACAAACTGATCGGACAGTCTATACAACATGGACTATCAAAAGAGCAAAGAGGCAGCATACGGACGAGATTGGGTGCCTTCCTTTCAAACAGTTTCGATGCTTCGTAGCTCTTGTGCATTTACCCAACCACATGATATTGGTTGGTATGGAAATACCGTCTATTGTTTTTCGACAGCTTTCTTGAATTATGTGCTGAGGCTGCTACGCAGAGGCATTGGTTTCTCTTGTTTAATCCCGGGGTTTGCACAGAAGAATATCTCTACAATCCTGGACATCGTAGTTGTCTTCGTTTCCTTCCATATTTTCTGTGGTGGCCTCAGCTGGTGGGCTCCTCTGTTCTCTATCAGAAAATCCAGGCTGTAAGATGGTGCTCATATGCAATCCTTTGACGAAGGAATGCTTGCAATTTGAAAGAGCACTTATTTCCATAGAGAAAGAGACTGAGGCCTACAAAGTTATCGTTGCAAGCGATGATATGATTTCATCGTTTGTTGTAAAGAATCTGACGACGGAGATGTATGATTTAGTTTGCCAGTTTTGGAGAATAGTCGGTCCTCTACCTCGCCTCTGCAATCTTGAATCAGGTAAGATGACCCATGCCAATGGAATTCTCTACCGTATGAATTACAATCCTTTCAGTGTCCTGACCTATGATCTGGAGTTTGGAGTAAGATCCAGGCTCCGTTTTCGTAGGAGCCATAACTTAGTGGAGTGTCGAGGAAGGCTGGTAATGGTGGATGCTATTCATAAGAGCAAGCTAAATGTGCCCAAGAGAGTTCAGGCTTGGGTTCTCCAGGATTCCAGGACTGGGTGGGTAGAGCTGGAGAGAATGCCGCAGTCCTTGTATGATGAGTTCATGCAGAAAGTATGTGAGCAACCGAACTTTCAGTTGCATCCCGCATGGGAATATCATATTGATAAGTTGCAGCAAAAGCTCATATATGCTTACATATGATATCTATCACAATATGCCTTCAAACCAAGCAACATTCTGATTCAGTTATTCCATGGCTGTCATTTCCTGCCCGGTCTCGCCACATAAAGCTGTTGTCTTCCATTCGTGGATAGGTCAATACACCAAGAGAATTTGAAAAGAACTCGACCAATTGCTCATCGTACTAGTTTTCCGAGACCTTCATCATCGATTTGAAATGCCCATCTACCTCATGGATTACACAGGATTTTGCAGACATCCGTTCTCGCTCATCTGGAATCCAAATGGGTAACACCTTATTTCCATAAGACTTCCATTTTGAAGACTAAAGATACTTATACATCCTGGTTATGGCTTCGAAATCTGTGTGCATTTTAATATGATAATAAACAATAACATCACATCCTTCTCCAACCTGAGTGACCACTCCTACCTTTTCAAGAGCATCTTTGAATCCATGAATTACATTTCAATAGAACGCCTCGTCAATACAAGGAACGTATTTGTTATCATCATCGATTTGAAAAGCATAAATGTCGGGAGCTACAATGTTTCCTCTCGTAAGGCGTTTTTCAAATGGTAAAGCGAGCGTAATCGCCCATTTTCCCACGTCCTTCCTCTGCTTAACTTTAAACTCGTTTTTCACAGGAAAGCCTTGCGGCCTCCACATGTAATAACTGGATTTTCCTGTGGACCGTTTATCTTCTTCAGCTGACGGATACAGGGTGAAGGCTTCACTGTCTTCACTCTTAGAACTCTGGAAGTCTGTCTCTCGTGAAACAGAGATTGTATTAATTTTGTTAAGAATGGGATCCACATCAAACTCACCAACTGAAAGCTTCTTTATCTTCGAGATGAACAAAATAACTTCGGGATGAATACTGGTGAGCTCTTTCTTCACAGCTTCAACCTTCTCAGGAAGCAAAGGTAGAACTATAACTGTAGTGGGAAGTTTGCATCCATACATTTCTTCAAGCTGGGCGATGCTTGGTTTTCTTTCAATCCATTCTGGGACGATATATCCTATGTTTGCATCAGTTGGAGGGACATCGTGGAATCTTATCTTATATCCATTGCTAAAAATACAAGGTTGGCTGTGATTAAGAATGCACTCTTAAACCCAATCCCTTTCATGCTAAAAAAAAAAAGACTCGTGACACTAACCAACCCATTGAGCTAATAAAACACTATATTACCTGAAACTTGATACACTAACCAACCCTTTTTCTCCAATGAACCTCTTTCCCTTTTCTTCTTTGTGGATCCAACGCTACACATAGAATCAATATTATGTTTCTAAAATCCAACCTCATTTATACACCAACAGTGTGGCAGCAGCACCCACTTCACAGATATCCTCACTTGTAATGACAAATTCCAACGAAGGTTGCACCTCAGGTGCATAGGTGTCATCCTCTGCATTCTGCAATAAAAACACCATTTTTAAGTATTGGAAACTTATTGGATAATTTGAAATAGTTTGAACCGTGAATTAACTGGTTGGTGCAAATCTTCTGCAAGCCGGCTATGAAGGGAAAATTTGGTCTTTCTAATATATTCAATGTGATCTTTTGGTGTCGCCATACCCACACAAGCAGTGAAATCCAACCATAACAACGAGAGAATGCAAACCAACTCCAATTACAATACCCCTTTCACTCAAATCCAACCCCAATAACAAAATCCATGTCACTCAAATCTCTTGGGCTAATTGAAGTCCTTTGCTGCATTATATTGATCTCTGCTGCATTATATTGATCTCTGCGGATGGTCGACGGATGCAAAAGTAGTAACTCTCCGTCATCGACACGCTGCAGCTTTCCTGTCCTTTTCCAGTACTATATATTTGATTTACTTTGCTTCTATCTTTTAAAATGATGCATTTAACGTTAAAGTGAAATTATGCCTTGTCAGTTTGATCAAAAGTTTGAAGCTTGTGATTTATTTAAATTAAATATATTTCAATTTGGTACGTTATAGTCAATTTTGTAATGCACCATACACAATTCTCATAAAACTGAATTCTATGAAACATAAAATTAATCATTGTACAATGACCTGTAAAAAAAAAAATTAACTTTACTAAACTTACAAGGAATCTGTGTACATTGACCTGTAAAAATAATGTTATCCTGTTTGTTTTTACTTATTAGTCCTTCCTTACTCATGAATGGGAATGTATTCACATTTATTTAGTATTACAGTTTTTTAATAAAAGTTAAAAATTAACTTTGCTTAATTAACTTTACTAAATATATAAGGAATCTGTGTACATTGACCTGTAAAAATAATGTTATCTTGTTTGTTTTTAATTATTAGTTCTTCCTTACTCATGAATAGGAATGTCTTTTAAAAATGTTGTAAGATAAGTTATTCATAATTCAAAATTAAAAAGTTAAAATAATTATAAAAATTATACTAAAAATAAGAGAGAAGTGACATTTACTTCTCTATACCTTTAAAAAAAATGAAATAGAATAATAAATCAAGTAGTATGAATAGTAATATTTATGTAAAAGAAATAGTGAATTAAATATGATTATTGATCCATATTTCATTAATTTTTTTTTAATATAATTGATGTTTCATTTTGTATTCATTCACAAACCATTAACAAAACTAAAAATAGATATGGTATTTTGTTGAACATATTGATTTGGTGTTTCAGTGTTTGAGTGAATATCTTGCTATACACTTCTATTGAATATTTTAGTTAAGTAGTTTTCATTTTACACTTTATTCAAATAAATAATTAAAAATATTAAAAAAATTGTGATAAATACCTAGATAAATATTTTGTTTTTGTAAATTCCATTAATTTGATTTTGATTTTTTAAAATATGAGTGTTTTAAATCATTAAAGTCATCAATGAAATATAATAATATTATTATTTAATATAATGAAATTTTATAAGTTTTTATATTTGATTTATATTATATAAAATCAAAATTGATATTTTAATTTATATAAATAAAAATTAATATATTGCAAAAAAAATTAATCTAAAAAAATTCAATATAATTTATATTTTAATATATATATAGTAAATTAATATAATATATAAATCATAAAATATAAATTATAATATATAAATTATAAATTAAATTTAAATATATATAAGGATTTATTTTTCCAATGAAATAGTACTAAGGTTAAGACCATAATAAATGAAATGATAACTTTAATTGATATTCAAATGATCGTAGAAATTAACTCTAAAGCAATGATCATTAAAACATATTCTCACCTTCTAGTCAACGAAAAATCTCAAATTAATTTATTTTTTATTATAGAATAAAAGAAAAAGCGAAAAATCATATATGAACTTTCCTTCACCCATATAACATGAAAAACAAAATTAATAAAAAAGGAAAAAATATAATTTGCCTTCTCAAACCAACCCATGTAGTAGGACATTGCACGATAACTTCATAAAAAGATTTGACTTTGACATTTAGCTGCCTTACCATATATGCATGCTTTTGAATAATCTTTTGCTTTTTGAGGAATTACGTTCTTGTATGGCTGTGTGGTTTTGGTTTTCAAAAGCTTTATTTTATTTTTAATATCAGTGAGATAAGTATTAATAAAAATAAGGAATAAATTAATTGTTTTATCAATTTTGGAATTCTTTTCACATTTTAATATTTTTTAAGATCATTTTATAATGAAAAATACAAAATTTTACCCCACACATAATATTTTTTTAAAGATCACTTTAAAATGGAAAATACAAAATTCTACCCTACATATAAAATTTAGATAATGTAAAACTTAAAATTTAAACAAAATTCAACAACAAATGGGATAATTAATTTAATCCAATAAAAAATTGAATCATGCGGCAATGAGGAAGACTTATGGGTGGAAATTCCAAGACTCAACAAACTCATTGAATGTGAAAAAACATTGATCTCGGGGATTGAATTCTCAGCTTTAACATTTAAGATTCGACGACCCCACAATTGTGTCGATTTGGTGTGCAATGCTCAGCAAAAAATGGAAGAGCAGAAGCCACCGCGGCGATCCAACATTATGTCAATGGTAATAGTCTAATTCCATGCTTCCCACAATTAAAAACTGTGTGCTTCCCACAATATTTAGCAGTTATGGAATATATTCCAGTTGGAGTAATATTTAATTGGATGGACGGCTACCGGCAAAATTTCTCGGCATGCTGCTTGAACTTCCCGATACCGCGTACAGAGTGATATGGACATCGTGATTCGGAATTTCATGTATTCTTGCAGCCCTTGCATGACGAATCCTATATTGAATTTGCTTATATCAATTAATAAATTCGTATATCCCTCTGCATGCTTCAATGGATGATGAAAGGAACAGCTCGAAACCCAATCAATCAAATAATATGTATGTTTGGTATTCAATGTAGCATCAAATAATACTTAGGGCACTATGATTGTATTAGTGCAAGTGAAAAAATTATGAGTGATGACCACACGTATAAATCTCTCATATTCACAATAGTACTAGTTATCTATATTACCTATCATCTACATAATTGATTGAGTAAGTCTTTGTACTTGTTGTTATGGGTTATAACTTCGAGACAAAGTTTCGTGAAAGGGGGGAGTATGCAACATTCCAACCTTAGACATTAGTATAAGTATACATAACATATGGAAATAGTGAAAATGCCAATCAATATGTAAAAATAAAAAATATGTGCATTATAATTTAATTGGGGTGCATGGTTGACAAATGTGTCATCCATGCAACAATTAAGAAATTGAATAAAATATGAAAATTAAGTAATAAAAGGGGGTATTCCTTGACGATAAAGGATGGCAGCTTTGTTTTAGGCCTCATGGAGTGGTTCAACGGCCCCTATGGCTCATAGGTCTCAGGGTCCATTCCTGTGGGGACTTGGGTGTTAAGAAAATTTAAATTTTTTATCATTACTTATATAGGGGAGGCAGGTGTAAGGTGGGGGGGGGTGGGGGGAGGGGGATATCTTTAACCCAGGAGGAAAAATGATCTTATCCTTTGCACGGGGGTTGGGAAAGAGGACAAACAACCAAACTGAATGGGCTTAACTAATGCAGGGAATATAAACTATGTCAGAATAAAACATTGGAGAATTCCAGGTCTTAGGTGAATCCAGGATTGTTATTCAAAGGATGTAGAACATTTAGGCCGGTAGGGAAAAAGAGATAGGGAGAGCATAAAGAAGAATCCCGGCTTTCATTTAGGATTTATCAACTATGCACTTATTCCATGTGAAACGTCACAACAACAAGGTTGCAAATCATTTGGAAAATGAGGGTTCAAGGCTAAATGAAGGATATATAAGCTTTAACTGATGCTATATGCATTAATCTAGAATATTCTTTGTTGGGTCCAACTTATGGACCATTGTGATGCCAAGGAATAAACTCCATGTATTTTCTAATATGTATGTGTTGAAAGCCTAATACTTAGGGATTATGGTTCCATTGCAAAATATTGCACATTCACAAAGATTGTATTCTAAGCTTATTGTATTGCAATACTTGATGCCAAAAGTATATTACAGATTGTAAAGTCTAATCATTCATTCTCTAGTTCCCATTATAGGAGTAGTGCTCACTGGCAAGGATAACTATTGAAAATGGTAAAGGAAGATAAAGCACAATGTGATGATCTTCAAATATTAGTGGCATGGAATTTGTGAAGGATAAACTATTTAAAGTGCAAATGGTGCTACAACTACAAACCCTACAAAACCTACTGTAGGAAAAGAACTTACCATATGGAAGAGTAGAGATAAGAAGACATATGCACTCATCGCTTCTATAGTAAATGAAGAGGTGAGTTGGAACATTACACCTACTAAAAATTCTTATGATTTTTTAAAGAAATTAAAATATGTGTAGACTCATAATTGCACCTATTTGAGTTGTCAAATCTCTTTAACCTAGAGTTGAAGGATAATCATCACCACATCACTCCACCAATTATATTTTCTAAATATATTTCAAATGATTTATTAGAACAAGTATAATATACCTAAGATATATTACCACTAATGACATAACATATGTTCATACCAATAAACATTATATCATCATGAAAGAGGCAATTACATTTTTAAATTGAAGAAATTCATGTAATCTTGGAAAACATATGTTCATACCAATAAACATTATATCATCATGAAAGAGACAATTACATTTTTAAATTGAAGAAATTCATGTAATCTTGGAAAAAGTTAAAATTATTTTTAAATAAATACATGAAATTTATGGTAAAAAAAAAATCTCTTTTCAATCTAATAGTATATCATTGATATACAACTTTTTGTAAATATATTAATTTCTTGATATTTAAATTTATTCAAATATAATTGATATACAGCTTCATTTCATTTTTCAAACTCCATATTAATAAAATCACCATAAAACCAAAATCAAAATAAATCCATTTTAAAGGCTGATCTATCATCAAGCATCGCATCTCATCTCCACCCTACTGGGCTCATCATTTCTTTATACTCTTAGTTTCCAAAATAATTTAATACCAGCATCATATCGTCAATGGGATTTTGATTGTCATTGGGGTTTTCGATGCCATTTTGACGTTGTAGGAATCGTACGACAAATTCCACTGCTGTGAAGAACAGTTTAAGAAGACCGTGTTTACGAAACGACGAAAATAATTCTACACTACGAGCGTCCAGACATTGGTCCATGGGCGTTGATTGAACGAAAGAAGCTGTGGATAAAGGGGGCAAGCTGCCAATTCCACGTTTTCTCTGATGGTATATTGTATCAATTTCGTCGGTTGCCATTTTCAACTTTAGATTCGTATTATCCTTCAATCTGGTAGCCATCTGAGCAAGTGATGCCTCTACTAATTCTGCTGCAGCAGAGTTCAGAGCCTGTGTAAGGAAATTAAGTCCATCTTTCAATCTCTTGTTTTTCATGTAAGTGAAGACTGAATCTGTAACAAGCTTCAGCATAGAATAGTGTAGCTTTGAAGTGTACATGTGCACTCCATGCCTGATCGATGTGTTTCTTAAGAGGCATACAGTCTAGGGCCTCGCAAGCTTCTTGATAATAATGACTAACCTGTTTTTTAAAAGAAATAAAACTGTAACTTATTATTCAAACATGGATTCAAAGTTACATAAAAACTCTCAAAGATCCAAATAATACTCTTAAAGATCCAAATAATAGCACATGGATTCAAAGTTACATAAAAACTCTCAAAGATCCAAATAATAGCAAAGAACCTGCATGGCGATCTTGGAAAAATCGGAACCGGACTTCCCATTTGAGACAGCCTTCTCGAATATGCATTCCTGAGCCTGCGCAAGCATGAAACTCTCCAGCATGCCTGCGCATTCCACGGAGATGTCCATGGTAGACTGCCCTACGATAGGGTCGGTGGAGATATAATCCCTGAGAAAGGCAAACGCCCCGGCCGCTGCTTCGAAAGAACTGCAAGCCTTCTCGGATGTCGGATCCGCAGAAAGGGCGATCTGGCTGTGAACGGCTCCCAAATTGAAGATAATGGCCGCCCTCTCCAAGTTGATGCTGTTATCTGAGGCTTTCTGATTTCGTTTGAAGGCGTCATACCAGGTGAAGGAGAAGGAGAATTGGTGGATGGGAAACCAAAATTCCATGGCGCACAGAGCTTTGTAGTAATCTTGCATCACTTTGCGCCGGGATTGCAGCGAGCCTGACTGCACGCTGTCGCGCATCTTTACCAGGATCTTGAAGTCGGAATCCATGTCCCACGCCGCCCAGTTCGAGAGGCAGGTGATAATATGGTCCTTCAAGAGTTTGTAGAGATTCATCCGCACCCTTTTCTTCTCGGCGATAGCCTTCATCGTCACCGCTGGTATAGCCATTGAAAGAGGATAAAAAGGAGGTGCAAAATAAGGCGGCTGTTTAGTACCCAATGCAGGAGGGGAAGAAGCAGGTGTAAAATAAGCCGATTGTTTATCCATTGCAGGTCGAGGAGAAGCAGCAGGTGTAAAATAAGCCGATTGTTTATCCATTGCAGGTCGAGTGTAAAATAAGCCGATTGTTTATCCATTGCAGGTCGAGGAGAAGCAGCAGGTGTAAAATAAGCCGATTGTTTAACCATTGCAGGTCGAGGAGAAGCAGCAGGTGTAAAATAAGCCGATTGTTTATCCATTGCAGGAGCTGTAAAATCGCCTCTGTTGTAGTTGTTGCTCGAAACCCAATCAATCAAATAATATGTTTGGTATTCAATGTAGCATCCACTTGGTAATATTTAGGAATTTTAGATTTTTATTTAATTTTTAATTTAAAAAAATAGGAAAAAACTAAATAAAAATTGTCATGTCAAGATTCTTGTGCAATCAAATTTTAATTTCAGAAATGTTACATTCCAGATAGGGATAATTAGTCTAATCAAACTGGCTAACCAACCAAAAAAAGAATAAATAAAAATAACCAATCAAAAACAAGAAATATATAATTTATGAAATTTAAAATATAAATTTTTATTTGTTTTAAAATCAATTTAATAATTAAAATTTCTAAAACTATGGAAAACTATATAAAAATTTAAAATAAAAATTTGCAAACTAATAGACTAATAAATGCAAACCAATTGCTATATAGCCTTGGCAGGTATAAAAAAGTTAAAAATTAACTTTGTTTAATATAGAAGATATCTTGATATCTTCAGAAAAAAAATGGTCTTTAATTGTTAATCTTTGTTAAAGATTATGTGTTTTTTCCTTTTATTTGATAGAGAAGATACCTTGGTATATTTAATTTCCAAAAGAATTGTTTTTAATTAATAATTTTAAAAAAATGGACCTTAACAAGGATATACTTTTAATTTTGTGATATTTTTTATTAAAAAATTAAAAGAATTTGACTTTATTTTAATTCTTAATTTTTTATTATGTTTATAGTAAGTTTTGTAATGTTTGCTAAAAAAGACACTATTAAATTAAATTTTTGAAAATTCAAAAATATATTTTTTATTTTTTGAAAAAAGAAAAGTCAATTTTTATATTGGTAGAGTAAGCTTTGGATTTGACATAAATCCATAGAGGATGTTTTTCTTATTTTTTTTATATAAAATTATTTTAAGAAAAAAAAGAAAATTCAAGCATTTTACATGTGAACAGAAATATCAAATCATTTGATTTAAAAACTTTAAACCACTACTACTTGGTACATTACGACAAATGGATGAGAGTTGGATGCCTTCCTTGCTTGATCAAACTGGTTATACATTTTCAATGTTGGATCCCATGGTTCATAGCTCTTACGGATTTACCCAACCACATGATATTGGTTGGTATGGAAATCTAATTGGAGCCATGATAGAATATGTTGATCATGGCAGCTCCTAGAATATCCATGGCTTAAAAACTTCAGGATTTTACTCAACCTTGCAAGGTGGCCGCCAGGAGCACAACAACTCGAATCCAAATGGTTCAGAATTTAAAACACCTTCCTCTAATTCTCTAGTTCATTCTACAACTTGTACAAGAGAGATGCCTCATAAAAACTCAACTCATAGAGAGATTCACATATTGTCATAGAGACAAAGAAGGGAAAAAATGAATGAAAAGATTTCCATGTTGAGGTCCATCCTTCCCAAAGTAACAAAGGTACTAAATATGAAAAACCCGGTCAAACCTCCATTGAATACAAGTATAGATGAGTAGCACAAGTTCTTGAATTTATAACATAATTGTTAAAATATGGGCAAATTTGATACATGAACCATAAGATTCTTCTGCTTGAAAAATGAATTTACACCATTGGTCAGTTAGCAATGACAGATGGTACTTGTTGTTAATTAGAATGATATTATTTTCTATGTTTTCATAAAGACAAGGCTTCTACAATCACCCATACCATTAAACATCTGGATGAACTAGATGAGAAGGTAAAGTCCCTGCATGCTTGCAAAGCCATCAAGAAAAACTAGTGCAAAGCTAAGAATGCAAGAAATTCTTCTGTTAAAAAACACATAGAGACAAGTTCATATAACAATTGGTCCATTGTGACACTTTCAAAACAATTTGGTGGATACTCGGAGGTGAAGACTTTTTTTCCTTTCTTTAAATTTGTATTTCTTGATCAATAAAATTTTTGAATCTATGTTACATCCCTTTGTCAAATATTGTGTTTTTTCTAGTCTCTAGCTCAAAAACTATGATTTTTTTGTGATATCAACATAGATCCAATATGATATATCATTATTTTGAGATTAGTGTAAGTCATTAATTTCAATTCCAATCCCACTCTTCAACTCTGTGAGCATTGGAATGATATATCATATAAATAAATCCAATATTTAAACCTAGAATTTATTGAACACAAAACCCTTAGATTAGAGGAGACATTCAAAAATATCCATCATGAATTGCAAAGTGCACCTGCCTTATTTGGCTTCCTCATCTATTTATTTTGAAATGGTAATTTTGGTTTCAAGATTAACAATCACATAAATTGAAGTTTAGGATTTGGGCACACATGCCATCCTTAAAATTGTATGCCAATGTTGCTTGAGATTGCTCCTCAGAACTCACAAGGCTTTGGACGAGTGCCCAGTGGATGTCATGTACTACTTCACAATTGAAGTAGGATCATTTCTCATCCCTTTGTAGAGATTTTTTTAATCTAATTATCTTATTTGCAATGTTCTAAAAAATTCCAACAATTGGAATAATCTGTGTTCCTTTGTTGCTAGTTTATCCTAGGCATGTCTTCAAGCACATAAAATCTAATGAGTGCTCTTAAAGAAGCATCAAGTATCTAAGCTATGGAGGCTCTATGGTAGAAAGAATATTGTTTCTTCCAGGTGGAGTCACTTTTGTATTTTATTAGTTGGTTGTACATAGTAATCTTTGCCCTGGTGCCAAAACATAAAAAAACACAAAAAAATTGATATGGGACGTGCTTATTGCTTATCATCTAATATTGCATTGTAATATCACTATATTTATTAGAACAAAAAATTGATATGGGCCATGTCTATTATCAAACAATGCATTGTAATATCATTGTTTTTAAGATCTAAACATTGTATGAGCTGCATGTTGTAAATTATTAGAGTTTCATCTCAATTATTATTATTTTTTTTCAATTATGAATCTCAGTTGTATAGATATTGTTGATGTATTTTCTTTCAATTATGAAAATTAATTATTTGTATTCCCTGCTAGGCAGGGATATACTTTTCATTCAAAAGTCAAAATACTTTGACTTTGTATTAATTCTTAATTTTTGATGATGTTTATTGTCTAGACGGATCTACAATTTTGTGACATATATTCAATTTTGATGATAAACATAATGACAAGGAGAATTAAGAGTAAAGAGCATGCCAAGCTACAACAAAACTATAATCATGCCTATGCCATTATAGGGTTGATAATCAGATCTGCTAATCAAGGACTTGGATCGTTGATTGAAGAGGAAAACTATGGTGTGTTGATCACAGGTCGATGAAGGGATGCTTGGCAATCAATCTTACAAGAGTTTTTTTAAAGTTGGAAACTGAGTGCTTCACAACAATTGACATGAAGCCACCAGGTCATGTAAATTCAAACATAAAATTCATGACCTCTTACAAGAAGTTCCACATAATGGTTTTCTCCAAGCAATATGCTCCCACCAAATATTCACAAATAAAGCTCACGCACAAGCATGCGAAGGTCTCAATGCACTATGCATCCAAATTCAACTTTCAACAGGATTCCAATGCAACAAATCCTTCATGTGTTCCACCGATGCACTTTCTAATTGGCGAGGAATTAGCTACTTGCAACTTTCTCTCTTGTTATTCTAACTACCCACCCTCCCTCTAATATTTTTTTATACATAAAAAAACAATAAAATTCAATAAGGACTTTCTGCTAAAATTCAAGCACGGAGAAGTACTTTTTGCTTCGAAATCGCTTCAATCGTCAGAGCCAACGTACCCTGGAAACTTTATCCTCCGAAGACAGTTCTTCCCCTAAATATTTTGTTTGTATCTGGGCACAACCTTATATGTCCCTTTGACGTGGAACGTGTTTATTGGTTAGCGTTCCTATTATTATTACTACTAACTAACTATTAATTTTTTTATTTGTAAAGAGTATTTTATTATTAGCACAATAATGATATTTATGGTATATTCAATGAACAATCTATATAAATAATTTTAAAACAATATTAATAATTATAAATAAATGTTAATTACATTTTTTTATATATTATTATTAGCATAGCTATTTAACTTGTTGTCGGTGAACATAACATCAAGTTGGACAATACACTTGTCCCATCCTCCTTCAATCTAGGAAAAACATAGATTGTAGTCCACCCCAAATTCTAAGATATATACACCTATCGTGTAATAATGATGGTAGTTAACATACATTATAAGTTGTTTTTCTATAATATTTTTTTATAAATCTTAATCATATTTCTTTTATATATTCTAAATAGTATTTAAGAGAAAATACATCTTACTTGTATTTATATTGATAATTGTAAGATAATATTTTTTAATTTCTTCTTAGCAAAATATTAATCTAACATTATACAAATTTTTGAGGAATTTGAATTTATAATTTTGTAAAAAAAACACGTATTCCTAACTATTAAACCCATATATTATATTATTTCATGAGTGAATTCAACTTCTATTTCATTTTCCTTTAGTAAAATCAATTAATCTAATTTCCTTTTGTAAGTATAAATAATAAACTAATTTTTTTCATTATAAAAATGATTAAAAAATTATTTTTATGCTTTTATGTATTGTAATCTAAAATTTGAGATATACATTGTACAACAGAAATTATTAAATATGATTTTTTATTATAAAAATTAAAATTAAAATTTTTAACATAATGGTCATAACAATTCTCATGTAATGGTGTTTATTTTGGTTTCCCACAAACATCCCTTAAGCGTGGCTTCCGTGCACACCAAACAATAGAGTAATTAATTTAAACACTAATAATAAAACTTTTATGTTATTTCCTCACATATGCTACACATGCTCATCATGTAATGCCATTGGGACTTGCAATCCTTGAGCATAGCTTGGACTTGCACCTCAAAGTTTTCTACCTACGCTCCTACAAACTCACACTTTGGGGAAATAAGAACACAAGCTATTACACACGGACTAACCCAGTCTGGGAAACACAAGATTAGTTCCAATCCCATGTGAAACAAAGTATAGGAAGCATGTTGAGTTGCATAATAAGCATAAGCAATTGCATTTGAAGTAACAATAATGGTTATAGACATGGGGTTGTTCAAATTATGTCCGTTACAACAAAGGAGTAGTTAGATCTATTAGGATTTTCAAAGTATATCAAGTTCTATTGAGGATGGGAAGGAAGTAGAGAACAAATGATAGGATTCTTGGAAAAATGTTGACTTGTTACAACAAATGAGTAGCTAGGTCTATTAGGATTTTCAAAGTACATCAAGCCCTATGCCTTATGGAGGATGCAAAGGAAGTAGAGAACAAATGATGGGATTTTTGGAAAAATGTTGACTTCTTATTAGCAAAGATGATTTTACTAATATAGGGCAATATAAATAACTTCACAAAACTAGAAAATTAGATAGACAATGGGTAAAGTTTAATTGGTTCTTCTTAAATGAGTGAAAGTGATGCTTTTACAATGGATCAACAACTGGAACTAAATCTATTACCTTTGACTATGGGAGGTCAATCGCCTTTGCTCTTATTGGTTCTAGTTCAAGTGCTTATGCTACCAAGTCTTGATCTTGAACTAGGCTAGATCAACGACAAGAGAATTGAAAAATCTAACCACAACTCAAGTTTATGGAACTATGCAAGGGGATGGGCTCTATTCCTCCCACTCCACCTCAGTTTCTACCTTTATTTGTGTGGTATAATCTAGGTTGAATCAAAAGTGGATTTAGCACCAACAACAGATTAACTGCTCACACCCACTTCGACCTAGAGGATGCTAGCTAAAGTTTCCATAATATGCAAGTCTTTGAATAAGGTTAATGATTTTCACAGATTTGAGTAAACAAGATTTAAATTTTCTCTAACCCATTTCTCCTCTCACATTTTCTTCCTTTACCCGATTAAATGATTGTATGAATAAAAGAACATATATAACTTTCTTTCATTTATGATATATAACTTTCTTTCATTTATGTTGTTAGAGATATTGTAAAATTAGTATTGCGTCTTTGTAAACTCATCAAATAAATAACAATTAGTTTTTCCTTAACGTGATGAATTATTTTTATGGGGTTTGTGAATTTTGTTAGATTAAAAAAAATTACAAGTCTCTAATCATTTCAAGGGTACATGACATCGCTCCTCCTTCTTCATTATCATAATCTATTACGAGGAGTGAGTTGAAGTTATGTTGTATGTCCTCATGTAAGTAGAAAATGATCAAATCTCCATTTAATATAAGTGTAGACGAATTATGTCACATAAGGTGAATTGAGAAAATGGATGGAAATTGGGTCTTTATACATTAGGGAAAGAACAAATTATTCTATTTATTTTATAATAAATGAATCAAGAAATCAAACAATTTAACATAAAGCCGTACCGAATCTCAACAATGTTATAAGTTTTTTTTTTAATAATGAGTTTTTTTTTATAGATTTACTCTTCAAGAAATGTGAAGACTAGTCATATTTGCTTCATCGAACTTGATCAAATTTAGCATATATATATTTGTAATTGAAATATGTGTACAATTACATATATATGTAATTCAATTTTCACAATAATTTCTAGTACATAACTCTATTTTCATAGACGTGTATATTTGAGAAGTGAATAAAAACATTTACTAAAGAGATGAAGGATATCACAGAGGTGTAGATGTAAGTCCACGTGCAATGAAATAAAAACAAAACAAGCAACATTAACATGTGAACAAATGAGACAACATCACCTACCTAACCACATGGTTTGCTGAAAAGCTTCTGTTCTATGCATTTTCTCTTCCATGCAGTATGTTGAGATCATGAACTATACACTTTGAGCAAGAAATATAACCTGCAACTCCCTTGTCCCTTCACAAATGAGCTCAATCCTTTACTTCAAGCATGCATGTTACCATGTCGTGGGTTGTGGTGTCGTGTTACGGCATGTGGAAGGTGGTGGTGACAAGACACCTTGCATCCCTACGTTGTCAAATCCCTAAAAAGATGAAAAGGTAGATAATGTCTTTATGAGAGGTTCCACTATTTCAAGTGTTTGAAAATATGTAAATTCAAAATTCATTTTTTTTTTCAAAAATTATATAGTTTAATAAATATTTATAATAAATTTTAATAAACATTACAAAATAGGTAAAGTAATAAAAACTAAAAATTTAAGTGGGTACAATAGTTTATAGTTCCAAGAGGACTTTGTGTCAACTTTAATTTTTTTGTACATGTGGAGTTTGTGAGGTATGGATTTTTAAGAACATTCTAGAATGTCCAAAACCCTAACTCTAAATGTGAATCAAGGCATGTACAAACCCTAAAATTAACTATTATTTTCTATTGTTCCATAGTAGAGTAACAATATGGGAGTGGATGTTAGAGTAGAAAAGATGACATAGGAGTACCATTTCTTTTATATTTGCAATTTGACATAGAGAGCAAGGCATAGTCCTCATTTGTGGTTGGATTTTTCCTCATAGTGATTTTTCCCACAGTATATCTTGTGTTATTGTGTGGATTTGTACTTATTTCTCTGATTATTTCTCTTTCAATTACATTGTATTCAATATTTTATAGACTTAAATTAACACAATGAATTAAGTTGTAAGATTCATTATGATGGATAAATGGAATATCCATGATAGTTTAGGGATCAAATGTAATATTGTATAAATGTCAAATTCTACGATTATAAGCCTTGGGAGACTTTTCGCTAAGCCTTTTAACTTTCAATCAATTGTTATACTATTGAGAATCATTTTTTAAGTGACTAACTCATAAATTTTCACCGTTGCTAAATAGAGTGAGAACCATAACAAAGGAAGCGAAGTCACACCGATTTTGTGAATCCTTAACCATACAACCTTTGAAAATAATAACATGTAATAACCTTAGAAATCAACAAGTGGTGACATAAAACAACAATTTTAGATAACAAAGATTCAAATCTATAAGCTATGGTTAATTACATCGATAAGTGTTTATATCTTAGAATTTGATGTGGACTAGCTTCTATGCTTTTCCTAGATTGCATGAGGATGAGACAAGTGTACTATCAATTTAATTTTATGGTTATAAAAATATCAAATTACTGCATGAATAACTTGTAATTGATGTATGAATAACTGGTAGTTCGTGCAACTACTCATGAAGGTAACTTGTCTATGACACTTAATTTGTAACCTATCCCGACCACATATTAAATGGTAATCTAGTTTAGTAATTAAAGTAGGGGTTTGTTATATTTACCATCCAAAATAAATACTTGTTGACTTGTTTATGAATCATAGTTGTCTTTTGAGTGAACCGATGGACACTTCCTAGTGAAGCTTTGATTAAGGAAATCTTAATAAAAGCATTCAAGACAAACAATGGGAAAAAAAGTTCATTTTGAAAACTTTTGCTTAAGATACTCCATGAATTGTGGAACAATGTACTGCTTCAGAACTCATGACTTCTGTAATAATTATGTGCGAAATCACTAGCATGGTCAGCACTGATGACATATGGCGCTTGAGACACAAATTGAATGGAAGAAATATTGGATCTACCCATAGATCTCCACTTTTGAATTGAAAATATTGTAGTTATTACGTCAACAATATGCAAATTCTAAACAATTGTCAATAGGATTCTAATTTGGATGGCTAAAATGAAGCCATTGTTTGATTCTAGTTGGCATGTTTATCATTATGGATGTTGGAGGGATCCCTAAGTTATGGCCACTTCCCCAAAAATGTATTCCACGATTCACTAAGTGAACGTTAAAAAAAAGGCATCCCTCGTAGATGAATTTGAGGAAGTAGATTCCCTCTAATCCCAACCACCTAGGAAAAAATGTATTTACACAAATAATATTTATCTAAGACATTAAAGAAAAAGAGATGAACCAACAAATATCATAGATTTGAAGCTATGGGATCACTGCTTATGGAGCACTATGTTGTATTATCATAAATGTCAGATGCTCCACAAGCAAAGTTGACCCCCATTAGTATATTTCCACCAGAAGCTTGGGAACTCTTATAGGATGTGGGAAAGATGTAAACTCTAATGTTTGGGCTGTAAATAACATAAAAACACACACACACACACACACACACACATATGAATACAATGCTGTAAATAGCCATGATCAAATTGGGTTCTTCAACAAATACCATGTTGCATTTAATATACAAATTTTAGAGTGTTTGCAGGATTGACCAACATAATCAATATCAAGTCTTCCATCACAGAAGTAACTTGTGGAATTGTGGGTTTCAGAGTCCCTGCCATAAGGAGGAAAATTAAACTCAAGCACAAACACATAGTTGTTATCCCCCACATTGACAATAAAATCTCCAAAAATAAAGAGTAGGCACAAGTGTTGTGCAACCACACACGAGATTTGCAAAAATACCACTACAGAGAAGCAAAATACAATGTCAAGGAAGTATTATTTTTGTTTCACATTAACCACTCCTAACTCTAACTCAACTCCAACTTAGAAATCTTGGTTGGGCAGATCTATGAAATCTAAAGCTCAAAGAAGAACTATTGAGGTTTCCTTGAGTTTCCCATTGATTAGTGCTGACCCTAACTCAACTCTTACTCAAAAAGCTTGTTGGTTTGGCATATCTATGAAATCTAAAGCTTGTTGTTTACAAGAATCCATTTTACATGCTTACCAACAATAAATATTTACAAAAAGCTCTTCACAAATCTTGCTTCCTGTCTGAAATTGCTTGGGCATGACATGATGTGTGCTCGTGGATACATTGTAACTGAAGTTCAACCATGGATAAGGAGTAATGATGGGCATGTGATGGGTTGGTTCATGAGTTTTTTTTAATGCATCCCATACAAGAAATCCCAAGGTACCCTCCTCTATCGATCAAAGCATCACAGGATATCACTGACAAACTCAAAAATCATGTGACATGTGCCTTATGTTCACCAAATTTCTTTAAACAATCCTATCCAATGTGGTAAGTAAATCGAAAATCAAAATGGTCACTTTTTATTCCTTGTTTCATATACTATGGCAGAAATTATGACTTTATCAATTAATATGATATTTATAATTGCCCTTATCACATGGAAGAAATTAGTATGAGTACAAAGCTGAAATTGTAAACAGATAGAACATTAAGATCATGAATTCCTAAGTAGGGAAAACCAAACCATGGTAAGAATATGAATGTCTACTAAGTATAAAGTAACGTGAACTTCACCGATTCAAAATTGTAAATAAATAAATAAAGTAATTATAGATGGAGAAAAAACAATATTATCTATTGGTCGATTATACATAAATCACTACATAAAAGAGTAGATATTCCGAAACGGCTAATCCAAATCCAAACATATATTCTTTAAATTCCATATAATGTTCAATACTACCAAAACATTGAGCATTTTGGTATATAAGGAGACTATAACAAAAGCACAGTATCAATGGTAACCTTGGCACCATATTAAAATGACCCTAGCAAATGTAGACATGGATTCCAACAACCAAATAAACGCTTTATCATATTAATTACGAGGAAAAAGACACTAAGAGCTTATTGTAAACCAAAGACAAAGCTCTTTCCAATAAGGCCCCACAACATTGTGTAAAGTCTTTTTCTCGACGTACTTATTTGTCATAAGCATTAATGATAAGGTAATTAGTAATAGGGACTATTTAGTGAGCCTAAGTTAGAATGGATGAACTTATACATTATTGTTTAGTGTCTCGTCTCTAGAATAAATAGTCAAACTTTGTAGCTTAAAAAATGCTAAGATTGGAATTATATATATATATATATATTAAAACAAAGTCAAGATTGAAGTTTTATATATATATATATAACCAAACTTCAAAAAACTTCCCATTAATATATCTTTAAGACTTATCACATATCTTGAAGATCTACCAAAAGTAAGATGGTGAAACTGAACTTGATGCAAAAATTGCAAGTACACACCAATATAGATCCATCTTAAACCCAGATCTCTTAAGAGCCCTAGATCTATTAAGAACCGAGAGGGATCCAATTTCTTGAGGTGTAATTTTCTTTTTAATCTTGAACTCAAGAAAGTTGATTCCATTCCTGTCTTGCTTTATAGATCACGGTTTATGTTTTAAATTTTTATTTTATAAACGAACATGGATTTTTTAATTACTTTTCATAAATTTTTATTTTATAAGCCGATGTGGATTTTTTTTTTAACTACTTTTCATAATTTTTTATTTTATGAGCCACATGGATTTTTTTAACTAATTTTCATAATTTTTTTAATTGTTCTTTTATATAGTTTGTTTTAATTTTTTTTTTTTTTAATTGTTTATTTATATAGTTTTTTATTTGTTTTAGGCTTTAAATTATTTTTTATATAGTTTTTGTTTGGGGTTTAGGTTTTAATTTTTTTTTAAAATTAAATAGCTTTTGTTTTCGGTTTAGGTTTTAATTTTTTGTTTTTAAATTTTTTTTTTTTTTATATAGTTTAGGAGGGGTTGGTTTAGGTTTTAATTGTTTTTAATTTATTTTTTTATATATAGTTTAGGGGGGTGGGTTTAGGTTTTGATTTTTTTATTTTTAAATTAATATAGTTTAGGGGGTTGGGTAGAGGGGGAAGCGACCGAGAGGGAAGGGAGGGAAAGGAGGGGGTTTAATTTTTTTGTAAATCTAAGCAAAAAAAAAAAAAAAAAAATTGAAAACCAAAATTAAAATTTGTTTGTAGATTCCATAATCAATGCACTGCAATAACATCACAATCAACAATCAAATGAATGACAAAAGTTGTACAAAAATCGCAAGAAGTGTTATGATGCTCCACATAAGTATATGGGTTTGATAATTGATGACATGGATCAGAAAAAAAAACACTCTTGCCACATTTTGTCCGTGTACCAAAGAATTTAAAGGAGGAAAATTTCAAAGAATATGCAAGTTTCAAAAAAGTTGTAATTTGTCTCTTTAAGAATTTTTTTTCCCAATTTAGGGGTTGATTTTAAAGTTTTTGTAAACAACAGTATGGGATGTTTAGGCATGGCTCTATTTTTTACCTTGAAAAAAATACATGTATACTAGTATCAACACTTTTCTATTTGGGGGGTGTTTTTGGTGTTTTTTTTTGCAAAAATGATCTTTTTTATGGCTAGAGTTCTCGTTCATAGTATAAAGTTCTCATTTCATAGTATAAGTGGTTCTCCACTATCATGACAACATTGTCACCAACACCATGCCCACTACCACAATCACCATCAAGCCTCGTCATCCTCTTGATCGTGGTGCCACCATCCTCGTCCCCATCAATCATTTGTCATCCACCATCAACCTAATGCGCTTTGTCTCATTGTCACTATAACCATATCTATCCCTGTGCCCATTATCACCATCGTCATCATTGTGCTCATTGTCACCATTGTCGCCATTATGCTCATTGGAGTCTAGACCATTTAGCCTCTTTGTTTATGTATTTTGGGTCAGATATGGATTTCACTTGATTTGTTTTTAGTTGTATGCACCATCTCTATATGCATGTCAAAAACTTTGCATATTTGGATTCAAAACTAGGGTTTTTAGGCTAGGCTATGGGTTTCTAGGGTTTTCCCATAGACACTTGATAGAGACACTTTCAACTAGGAGTGTCTCTATCAAGTGTCTATGGGAAAACCCTAGAACAGACGTGGAGTTGGGAAAAAGGAGTCGATCTGGGTCGAGAACTTATGGAGTTCCCCTCTATGTTTAGGTTCAATGAGACAATGTGGGGTTCTTTTTTGCATTTGAACTTGCTAAGATGGTAGGCACAGGGTAATCCCCATATATATATATATATATATATAAGAAATAAAATATAAAATAAATAGTAATACTAATATCTAATTTTTGTTGAGATTTGGTCTTGTGAAGTCAAGGAAATAGACCAAGATTGCAAACCAAACTAGAATAGGGACAAGGATTTTTGAACTTAGCCTCATTAAATAGAATTTTGAACTCGACATTAAAAGAGTAATTGAATATATAATTAAATTTGAATTCCACAATAAGCATCCATGTTGATGAAAGAGATGGGCCATAAGTTGATTGCTTATGGATCTATTATTGTCTTAAAAAGATGAAAGTTCTAGAGAAATCTCGCATTGCTTTTATAGAAAGAAGGTTTGCATGTTGTTTATATTTTCCGTGTGAAATACTCACCAGGTTCAAGTCATCAAATGATAACAAAATGTTATTGTTAAGAACAAGACTTGAGGAAATCCAAATAAGGAAGAAAACATCTTGACCCACACAAGGATATCTTGATATATAGCTCATGTTGCACTTTCAACCATGTTAGTATCACTAAGAATGCAAAAATGAAAGAATGACTATCTTATATTTTATGTCATATTTCTTGAGTACTGACAATATGTAGGTGTGAGGGATATCTAAGAAGCTAGTTAAATGAAAATTTAGGATATCATAATGTTCAATTTAATATATTTCACTACTAGTTGATCAAACTCAAAAGTTAAGGGCTAGAAAATAGGGCATGGAAGTAGAACATATAAGGGCTGGTGCAAGGTAATGATACCCAATTATGACACGTTAGTTGCAATGACATTCTGGAAAAACAAAAATATTATTATTAAAATCAATTATTAGAGGTACCTACAAAAAATTTTCCAATTAGGTGTAAAAAGATGAAACGTAGAAAAACGGATGAACTTCCGGAATATATAATTTTTATTTATGGAAAAGTGGTATAACCACCCCAAAATGTCATTATTCAAAGATTGGTATGTTATTTTTTTTCTAAAACATAATGCACATGTTTTTTTTGACCCGCCTGTTTGCTATGTAAATTTTCAATTTACGAGAAAAAAAATATGTAGAGGCATAGGCAACCGAAAAATCTTGTGCGGGGCTATTTTTCCAAAATTTTAAAAGTCAATTTTATATTTTTTTTAAATTACCGAAGTTAGTGAAGCCCTAAAACGACATTGTCAAGTTTTAATCCACCATATCATGGTCTAAAAATAATCAAAATGCATTTTTTTTTAGGTTGTAGGTATTTTCGTGCTCTTACGTGGGTTCTTTTCCATTTTCGAAATATGTAAGCCAATCAAAAGTTATAGGCCAAATAAATGACCTATGTTTTTACAAATTTGACATGAGTGCAGTTTAAAATGAATTAAAAATAGAGAACAACAACAAATCTATTAAAAAATTATATATTTGGAATCTGCACACAGAGCTCGACAAGTGTGTGCAATTTCATCTGCAGTGCACTCACGGAGCTTATGCAGAACTAGCTGCGAAAAACAGGAAGTTGTAGCGTTTGATGTTTTCTGCTATAAATCAGGGATAAATCAAACCGAGCCTAAAGGTGCAATCCGAAGCTAATTCCAAGCCTGCAAGGGCACCAAAAACAATTTGAATTCAAACACGCGTGTGCACAACTACACACACGCGTCCTTGCGCGTACGCGCTATTGTATGCCTTTGTATGGTTTATTTAATTTCCTTTTTCAAGGGGATACATGAAGTTGATGAAGATGTGATGATGAAGAAGATGACGATGATGGAGATGTTGATGAGGAAGGGGGAGATGACAATGATGTTGAAGATGTTGATGATGATGTTGATGATGATGAGATGATGGTGATGGTGATGGTGATGATGATGATGGTGATGATGATGATGATGACAATGGTGATGAAGATGACGATGAGGATGATGGTGATGATGATGAGATGATGGTGATGGTGATGATGATGATGGCAATGGCGATGAAGATGACGATGAGGATGATGGTGATGATGGTGATGAGGATGATGGTGATGAGGATGATGGTGACGAGGATGATGATCATGATGGTGATGAATATGATCATGATCATGATGAATATGATGATGATGATGATCATAATCATCATCATCATCACCATCACCATCATCATCAACATCTTCATTATCATTGTCATCTCCCCCTTCCTCATAAACATCTCCAACATCGTCATCTTCGTCATCATCATCATCTTCATCACCATCCTCATCAACATCAACATCATCTCCATCATCATCATCTTCTTCATCCTCATCACCATCACCATCATCATCTTTGTCATCATCAACACCATCATCATCATCATCCTTCTTCCTCATCTTCATCAACATCTAGGTCATCATCTTCATCGTCGTCATCATCATCATCATCATCCTCATCATCAACATTGATGGTGATGATGATGAAGATGATGATGACGATGTTGATGATGAGTACGATGATCATCAACATCATCATCATGTTAATCATCGTACTCATATTCATCACCATCCACCATATCATCATCATCATCATCTTCATCATCACCCTCTTCCTCATCATCATCATCAACAACATCTTCGTCGTCATCATCATCATCAACAACAACATCTTCGTCGTCATCATCATCATCATCATCAAATGATGACGATACGAAGATGATGATGATGATGACAAAGAAGATGGCGATGATGAGTATGATGAGGATGATGAAGATGACGATTATGATGACGAAGACAATGATCATCGTGACCATGATCATATGATGATGATGATGATGATGGTGAGGATGATGAAGATGGCAATGATGATGATGACGAATATGATGATTTTGATGATGATGATCATATTCGTCATCATCATCATCATCTTCATCATCGTACTCATATTCATCATCATCCACCACCACCATCATCATCATCATATCATCATCATCGTCGTCGTCATCCTCGTCCTCACAATAATGATGATGATGAAGATGATGATGATGATGATGATGATGGTGATGATGATGATCATGGTGATGATGATGATCATGTTGTTGATGATGATGAAGATGATGATGATGATGAGAATGATGTGCTGCATATTCGTCATCTTCATCATCATCATCATCATCATCTCCATTAGTCATCATCATCATCACCATCTTCATCATCATCGTCGTCGTCGTCATCATCATCATCATCATCATGATAAGGATGATGGTGATGACGAGTATGATGAGGATGATGAAGATGACTGTTATGATTACTATCATCATCATCATATGATCATCATCTTCATCATCCTCATCATCATCCGCATCCTCACAATGATGATGAGGAGGAGGAGGAGGAAGTTGATGATGATGATCATGTTGATGATGATGATGAAGATGTTGATGATGTGCTGCATATTCCTCATCATCTTCATAATCATCATCATCATCACCGTCATCATCATCATCTCCAAATTAGTCATCATCATCATCATACTCATATTCATCATCATCCACCACCATCATCATCATCATCATTATCATCATCATATCATCACGACGAAGACGATGATGATGTGTTGCATATTTGTCATCATCTCCAACAACATCTTCGTCATCTTCATCATCATCGTCATCGTCATCATCATCATCCTCATGCTCGTCCTCACAATTATGATGATGACGATGATGATGACAACGATGATGATGATCATGCTGTGGATCATGTTGTGGATGATGATGATGTGTTGCATATTCGCCATCATCTTCATCATTAACATCATAATCATCATCATCATCATCACCATCATCTCCATTAGTCATCATCGTCATCATCATCATGATCAACATCATCATCATCATCATGATCTTCATCATCATCATCATGACGAAGATGATGATGATGATGATGATGATGATGACGACGATGAAGATGGTGATGATGATGATGACGATGAAGATGGTGATGATGATGATGATGATGACTACTGGAGATGATGATGATGTTGATGATGAAGATGATGACGAATATGCTGCACATCATCCTCATCCTCATCATTATCTTCCTGATGATGATGATGATGATGAAGATGGCTATGACGAGTATGATGAGGATGATGAAGATGCCGATTATGATGACGAAGACACTGATCATCGTGACCATGATCATATGATGATGATGGGGATGGGGAGGATGATGAAGATTGCGATGTTTCATATTCGCCATCTTCTTCATCATCAACATCATAATCATCATCATCATCATCATCATCATCTTCATCATCATGATCTTCATCATCATCATCATCATCATCATCATGAAGATGATGATGATGATGATGATGATGATGACGACGATGAAGATGGTGATGATGATGACGACGATGAAGATGGTGATGATGATGATGACGATGAAGATGGTGATGATGATGATGATGATGATGATGATGATGGCTATGATGAGTATGATGAAGATGCCGATTATGATGACGAAGACAATGATCATCGTGACCATGATCATATGATGATGATGGTGATGGTGAGGATGATGAAGATGGTGATGATGATGAATAATGAAAATGATGACGACGAATATGATGATTTTGATGATGATTATCATCATCATCATCTTCATCATCGTACTCATATTCATCATCATCCACCACCACCATCATCATCATCATCATATCATCATCATCATCACCATCCTTGTCCTCACAATGATGATGATGATGAAGATGATGACGAAGATGATGGTGATGATGATGATCATGTTGTTGATGATGATGAATATGACGATGATGATGAGGATGATGTGCTACATATTCGTCATCATCTTCATCATCAACATCATCATTATCATCATCATATCCATTAGTCATCATCTTCATTATCATCATCGTCATCATCATCATCTTCATCATCATCATCATCCGCATGCTCTTCCTCACAATGATGATGATGGCGATGATGATGAAGATGATGATGATCATCATGCTATGGATCATGTTGTGGATTATGATGAAGATGATGATGATGTGCTACATATTCGTCATCATCAACATCATCATCATCATTATCACCATCTTCATCATCATCATCATCATCATCACCATCTTCATCATCATCATGATCTTCATCACCATCGTCATCATCACCATCATCATCATCATCATCATCATCATCGTACTCATATTCATCACCATCCACCATCATCATCATCATCATCATATCATCATCATTATCATCATCCTCGTCCTCACAATGATGTTGATGATGAAGATGATGACGATGATGATGGTGATGATGATGATCATGTTGTTGTTGATGATGAAGATGATGAGGAGGAGGAGGATGATGTGTTGCATATTCGTCATCATCTTCATCATCAACATCATCATCAACATCATCATCATCATCATCATCATCATCATCATCATCATCTCCATTAGTCATAATCATCATCACCATCTTCATCATCATCATCATCTTCGTCATGATCTTCATCATCATCATCATCAGATCATCATGACGAAAAACCTTATTTTATTGCAATTGTGATTCCACTTACAGCAGATGAACACTATTCGTAAAATATTCCACGATGAGGATGCCCTCCATGACTACTTGATTAGATCCTTTACATCGCATCATCTTCATCCTACACTAAGACAAAAAATAACAGGTGCCTTAGATTTTGATTAATACAGCAATGTAAAGAAGAGTGCTCTGCATATTACATGAAGCCAAGCTTATACCTTCTGTGCTATGCTTTGCCAGCCTTCCATAGGGATGGGAGTATCAAGATTGTTATCCTTCCCCATAAATTAACTAGGCAAATATTTCCTAGCAAATAAAACTAACCATCAAAGTGCATTTTGTCACATCTGCATCGCCCTAAGAGAATAAAATCTGATGGTAATTATGAACAAATCTGACATAGTGCGATCTCATAATAATCGCACCTCCGAGCAGTCTTTATACAACATTAATATATATCTACCATGTATTTAATTATTCTTGATGTAATACATATGTTTCTAACTGAAAATTAAATTAATGTTTTGAAATCAAAATACACAAATTTGTAAATATACCCTTAAACCCCCAAACACCTAGAAACAATTAAATGCACTTAGGGATTATGGGTTAGAAGAGGTCCTAAAGGCCTTTATGGGGGAGGGGCTCTTTATGGGGAGGGGCTCTAGGAATAACCCGACGCATTTATATCTATTGGGCAATAAATACAATAAACGTTACCCACCAACCATTGTAACGTTCAGCAAGGACTTGCACGCGCCAGAGGCGCTTGCGCGTCCTTGTTGAACATAAAATTTAGAAAATCACCCGCGTTCTTTCTCCCGCATTTTTTTCCTCATTCATCGCGTTCTATTCATTGGTTTCACACACAGTCCAACAAGCATTTTCACGGTATATTGAATTCATACACCTTTTGGATAAAATACACAATATTTGGGGCTCTATTTAGCTCTTTGTATTGAATACACACCTATTGGGCTCTATTTGGATCAATTGAGTGAATACACAACAGTTGGACTCTATTTGGCACCTTGGATTGAATTCTCATGCTACTTGGATACACATGAAGTATTCTTACATATAGTGGACACATCAAAAGAGCATTTGACATTTGAAGCAAAGAGCAATCATAATCCTTGAGGTATGGTGAAAATTTGATCTTGTTAAATGTAATTTAGTCTTCATTCACTTGTTTGAATGGAATCTATTTTGGTTTTTCCTCATGAATTGTATGATAGATCTATTTTAGTCTTCTTAATCTTCAACATAGACAATAAAAACATCCTACCAAAAAAAAACTACAACATGCACCAAGCAATGCTTTCAACCTTTCATGAAGATAATAAAAAAAAATTACTTGCATCACCACCAATAACATTTCATAATCACATTCCTCCATCTAGTAGACAAACATTTGTTGAATTCCTCATGGTTTCACTACAACAACTCACACAAACACCTAAACAATTGAAAACTCTTAGCCTTTTGGGGCTATTTTCCCTCATCCATACCATGAAAATGAAGTCAATATGAGCTTCTCCCTTGTAGGGAATTTGCTGGACTACTAACATCCCATACCACCATCCAATACCATCCTACTGAGTTCCTAGATGTGATGTTGTAACTTTATATGTAGGGCATTCCCAATAGCTTTTAAGATTATATGAAAACATTATCACTAGATGTTGTTGTACATAATCAATTGCTACATCGAGCTTTAATAATCATGCACATCGAGTTTTAATATCTTGTTTGTTGTTCATTCTTGCAGGGGTCATATTTTCGTTTTTCCAAAAACGCATTGAATATGGACAACAGACGTAATAATCAAAGAAAGTCTAGAAGGAGGCCGCTGCCCCCTGAAAAGGCCCATGAGATAAGAGAAAAGGCCAGGTTCTACATGCAAAACCGTAGAAATCAAAATGTTAGTGCCTTAGATCCATCAACAAGCAATGACGAAGTAGTTGAAGTCAATCAAATCTTGCCTGATGTCGAGTATGAAGGGATGGATGTTGAACAAGTTCTTAACTGGAAACCACCCCAAGAAGAGCACCCACCTGGTGAACACACTCCATTGCAGGACCAATTACTGAATGAAGGGCCACAACAAACCGTTGAGAAGACTCGTACTTCCTTTTCGACTCCCTTGCCTCAACTATCAACCGGACAATGAAGAACTCCCAGACATATTCATGTGGATGAAAGTTCATTTTCAAGACTTGAAGGGTAAGATGTCCAAACGCACTATTGATTTCCATTGTAACAAGATAATCAAAGATTTTTTTGAATCCAAAACTGATGCAGCAAAATGTCAATTATTTCTTGCTTTGCTAAAATCACATTGTCTAGCTCATGTTAGGAGAATTTTGTGCATAAAGGTAGTTAGAAGTTCAGAGGCCAACAATCATGTTGTTAGAAATCTACAATCTACATTTAATTTGATTGGAAAAACTTCTCGCACAAAAGATTTTAATGTGGCCCATTGTGTACTGTCGGAATCGATTGTAGACAAATCCACAAGGAAACATCGCCTACTATCACACACATGTAAAATCTTTAAAGTAGATAGAAAGACTCTTCAAAAGTATTCTTCCATTAGAGAAAAACTTGAGACCCCAGGCCAAAAAGATTGTTGGGCCTTTGTTGTTAGGTTACCTCGTTTAGACATGAAGCTCATTGATTATGTTAAAGAACTAGTGCAAAAGTTTTGGCATGATAACACTAGACCGTCATCGAATCAAAGAGATGTTTTAAAGTTGAGAAAAGGTGTTAGGGGGGGTGAACCCCATGTCAAGCACTTCCTTGACACCACACAAACAGAACTCTATGAGAGGTTCAAGAATGAGCTCACACAATTGAACTTGGGCCAAAGGTCCTTCGAAAAATGCAAACCCTAGTATGTTAGAATCTGCATTGATCGCAGTACATGTTGTTGTAGATACCATGTAGAATTTGAGTACTATTATGATACATATAGACATATATTTTGTGGTTTGCATACTAACATTGTGCAGGATTGCCCTTTGTAACAACCACCGAATGCATCCAGATAATTTATACATAGCATAATGTGTGGAAGGCCTGAAGGACAAAAATATTATAAAAGATCATGTTTATATGGGACGTGTTCCAGTTGCAATGGATTTGCATTATTGATCCGCCGCATCCACGCAACCACGGAGCATGAATTTGGGAGGATGTCAGTAGAAATGCAGAACTTCTAGTACATAACATATCAAGTAGATAGTTCGAAGGAAAGCAAAAAAATTGCATTGGTGAAGTCACAGGTAATCTAAGTTTGCATGCTTTCATACTTTACATGTTGAATTTGTACATATATATTCAGATTGAAAATGTCACGTTGTATTAATTCCCTTGGTTTTGTGGCACCAAGTACAAATTTGTGATTTCATGAAGGAATTCTACCAAAACACCGAGCATTATGTACAACACATCCATCTAGCATGATGGCAGGATGAACAGTACAGACAATGCAGGGACACCTTTCCCAAGGGCACAATATTGTCAGTTGTGGACTTTGCGAAAAACTATACCCTACAGCCACAGAATGAGATTCAAATTCAATACTACCATTCAGACCAAGTTAACATAATGTTCCATATCACGTACAGGCACGCGCCAGAGAGCAGCAACGACATGAGGATGATATTGAAAGAGACCAACTTCTACATCAGTGACAACAAGTGCCACAACCTGCATTATGTGCAGCATTGCTTCAAAATTTTCTATGATCAGCTCAAGGAGAGAGGGATACATATGGATCAGCATTGGATATGGTTAGATGGTTGTGCAGGCTAGTTCAAAAATGCACATGTTTCCAGTGGTTGAGTATGTTGCACAAGACTTATGATGTGCTGCATGTATGGAACTATTTTGAGACCGGGCATGGAAAGGGAGAGCACGACGGGGCTGGAGCATGTCTCAAAACTGCCCTACGAAGGGAGGAGATGAGGTGCATGGGAGGCCCTCATATTCGGAATGTCAAATCCACAGTTTGATGGTGCAAAGAAAAAATGTCAGATCGAACCACGAAGCAACACATACCAACAAGTAGAGGACATGTTGTCAGAAATTTCTGGAATGTAGTTGATATAGATTGATCGCATTCTTATAGTTGTAGTACTCATGGATTTCATTCGCTTTGAAGCTCAAACAATCCTTTATTTGAAATATGGACGTGAAAACTTGCTTGCTTTTGTGGGTCTTGCAGCAGTTGTGAGTGGGATGAGTGTGAATCAATGGATTGGGTTGATGAATGGGATCATGTATCACTTGCAGTGGACCCACATGCAGTTGCTGAAACAATCCAGTTAGAGGAAGGCCAATCCTCTATTTTGAATGAATATGATCATATATCCGATCTTGTACAACCAGGTAAACATTTCTGCATGCATATCCTAGTTCCCTCCTTGTTTTTGTAATTATCCAAGTTATCAAACCACTACTTGTTGGAATATGACCTTAAAATGCATTTTTGTAGGACACATCTACGCAGTTGTCACCTCGACAGACAGTGCAATTGGGACGAATTATTGGTTGGCACGATGCATCCAGGGGAAGCAAACCCTCCTTGCATCATTAATGAATAGTGAAGGCATTACCTTTCCGACTGGCTCGATGGTTGTTCAGGGGGAATATCTTACAGTGGATGGAAAAAGACCAAAGAGCAATGGCTACACATACATAGATTATAGACCAGGGTCGTGGGTGTATCACTTTACGCACTTGATCATGGGTACAAAAATCCAACTACAGACAATGTCAACGAAGTCATCAGGCAAGGTAGGCTACTTACTACCTCATGCGGAGCATGAGAGGTTGTTCGAGACAATAAAAAATCGAGAGGATCCAGAAGGCCTAATTGACTGAGGTGCATAGTATAGCCATGTGATTGTTTATTCATGCACGGTTAATGTTATTCATGTTAGATGGTTTATTTGATATCGTTATCTTATATCGTTTATTTGATGCCTGAGTTATGATTAAGTTATGATTTATAGCCATGTGATTGTTTATTCATGTATGATTAACCCTAGAAGCACTAATATAACCCTACAAACATAATCTAGCCCTAGAAATGCTAGAAAGCTAAACTAACCCTAGAAACACTAATCTAACCCTTAGAAACTAATCTAGAATCCTAGAAACATAATATAGCCCTAAAAATCCTAGAAAGCTAAACTAACCCTAGAAACACTAATCTAACCCTCAGAAACTAATCTAGAATCCTAGAAACATAATCTAGCCCTAGAAATCCTAGAAAGCTAAACTAACCCTAGAAACACTAATCTAACCCTCAGAAACTAATCTAGAATCCTAGAAACCTAATGTAGCCCTATTAACCTAATCTAGCCCTAGAATCCGTGACCCACCACACGTACCCTCAATAGGGGGTATTTGGACTCCAAGTGGGATAGGATCACTATTAGAAGGGTTTGTTACCCAATCTATTAAGGACCCAAGTCACATTGAGTCATTTCCAGTCTTATATAGCCTATATGCCGCTAATCAAATGCCAAAAAATCCAACTGGGAGAATACTTGTTATCTTACACACTCTAATTAACCTCTAGGCAAAGCAACGACCATTGCTCTAGAACCTGTGAAGGTCGCACAAGAAAAAAACTAAGTGCTACTAATCAGAGGAGGGTAGTTATCACTGGATTGGGAGTAGTCACTTCCTTTGGTCATGATCTAGGTACTTTATAGGGAAATCTTCTTCAGGGACAGAGTGGTATCGGTGATATTGAGAGCTTTGATTGCTCTGATTTTGCAAGTGTAATTGGAATCAATGCGATTCATTTGCTTCCTCTCATTTACACCTCTTTTGAATTTTTCTACTTGACTTGTAAATGTGGAATAGTCCACCAAGTCAAAGGTTTTTTTCTCATCATGATCTCACCAAGAGCCACATACACAAAAACCATGCATCATGTACAAAATAAACATGCAAAAGCCTTCGGGTCAATGCTTGATCAGTGATCTCCACCATGCATGATTCACTCAAGAATGATTCTCCTTACAATACATGCAAGAGCTAGCAACAACATTCAACATTGCCTTCACACAACCTCTATGACCTCTATTCCTTATGTAGCTCAGTCTCCAGGCTTTATGCACTACGGTCATAATAATCATAGCAATTGTCTAATAATTCATAAACACATATGATCAATCATGACTACTCAATCCATCATGATGTCACATAAGTAAAAAAAAATGAGACCAAGACTTCCTTGGGAAAAAATATTGTTGATTCATATCTTCAACCCCCCCATCTATTACAATTATTCTTCACAGCTACAAAATCCCAACAATGACATAATAATTGGGAATCACATTCAACTCAAGCACATCATTAGTAGTACTTATTTGAAACTTTTCCATGATAATTGTTTCATAAAACATAATATTAGTAGCATCTTGTAGAATATTTTCTCATTATACGATGCATTGCATCAAACCAATAAACAATGACTACTATTTTGCAACAAATAACCTCCAAAAAACATAGAACCAATGACATCATAGAAAAACCATAGAACATAGAAGCACACTATGTAACATAATTATCAATGAAAAATATACTTTATTATATGTTAATCCTCTTATCCTACAAATGAAACTTCCCAATATTTTGTTGCTTTCGGTTCTCTTGTCAGATTTATTAGAAAATATAGGGAGATGTTTTTCAACAAAATTCAATGCAATTGCACATTCTTAGCTGAGAGAAGTTGAGAGAAAATATCTTAATAACTTAACAACTTAACACTCAACCTAAACACAAAGATATTATAAAAATTAATCATAAAAATACTCACCTAACACATACTTAGCTGAGAGAATATCTCAATTATATCAACATCCACTTAGTTAGGCTCATAACAACCACATCCACCCTGTGATACCTCATGTATACATCCACTTAACTTATGTGCAAAAACTTCAACCATATGTGAACCCATCATATAACACCTTACCTAATCTAGTAGATCAATCACTCATAATAACCATGAAGTAATAGGTCATAGTATACATATGCAAAATTCTTCATATTTGCACTTGTATCCTCATCCATTAGCATACACCAAATATATTTGAAAACATTGCATTAACAACCCTCACCCAAACCCTAGCACTAACCCTCACCCAAACCCTAGCACTAAACCATCTCCTTCATCATCACCATCACCATCGCCATCACCATCTCCATCATCATCATTGACTGTAACTCTAACCCTAATTTAATTTCCTTCTATAAACCTAGCCCTAACCCTCACCCAAACCCTAGCACTAAGCCATCTTCTCCATCCTCACCATCACCATCACCGTCACCATCAACGTCTTCATCATCACCACCATTTCCATCATCATCATTGACTCTACCTCTAACCTAAATCTAACTCCAACTCTAACTCTAGCTCCAGGTTCCTCAACAAAGGATCCATCATCATCATCTTCATGACCATCGCCATCGCCATCATCGTCACCGTCAACCTCTTCATCATCATCACCATCATCATCATACGTGCCCGGTGGAAGATTTTCCAGAGTTGACCCCCGTGTGCAAAAATTGCACACTCCCTCACTGAGCAAAACCCTAGTTTACAAGATGGATGTACAAGATGAGGGCAGGGCCACCGGGCCAGAGGGGAGGGGCACCCCTAGCACTATCTCGGTGTGCTGAATCCAACGGAGTCGACGGATCGTCGATCTGAGCCACGGTCTTCATTCTATGGCTCGTCCCATCTTGCTGCCAGAAGGCCTTCAGGGACACCTACTGGATACTTGCCAGGGGTGTAGAACTCCAACCGTGCAACAAAAATGGGTTTCGGGGAGTCTTGCAGGTGTGTCTAGGAAGGTTCTGACCAGGAATGCTAGCCACAAGTTCCCAGTGGGTGATTTTCCAGAGTTGACTCCCGTGTGCAAAAATTACACACTCCCTCATTGAGCAAAACCCTAGTTTCCAAGATGGACGTACAAGATGAGGGCGGAGCCACCAGGCCGTAGGGGAGGGGCACCCCTAGCACTATCCCAATGTGTTGAATCCAACGGAGTCGACAGTTCTTCGATCCAAGCCATGGTCTTCATTCTATGGCTCGTCCCGTCTCGCATCCAGAAGGCCTTCAGGGACACCTGCTGGATACCTGCCGAGGGCGTAGAACTCCGACCGTGCAACAAAATCAGGTTCTGCGGAGTCCTGCAGGTGTGTCTAGGCAAGTTTTGGTTGGGAACGCTAGCCACAAGTGCCCGGTGGATGATTTTCCAGAGTTGACCCCCGTGTGCAAAAATTGCACACTCCCTCACTGAGCAAAACCCTAGTTTCCAAGATGGACGTACAAGATGAGGGTGGGGCCACCAGGCCGGAGGGGAGGGGCACCCCTAACACTATCCCGGCGTGCTGAATCTAATGGAGTCGACAGTTCGTCAATCCGAGCCACAGTATTCATTCTATGGCTCGTCCCATCTCGCATTCAGAAGGCCTTCAGGGACACCTGCTAGATACCTTTTGGGGGCGTAGAACTCCAACCGTGCAACAAAATCGGGTTCCGGGGAGTCCTGTAGGTGTGTCTAGGCAGGTTCCAGCCAGGAACGCTAGCCCTAAGTGCCTGGTGGAAGATTTTCTAGAGTTGACCCGAGTGTGAAGGCCATGCCAAATTCGATAAAGGGGGCCATTTCTCGACCAAGGCCCCCCGGGCATGCGTGGCCACCGTGGACAGGTCCGCAATGGCCAGGTGGACCTATGGGAGGTGACATAATCCAAGTCCTCTCGCCAGTTTGGGTTCCGTGGCCCTGGGTCAAATCCTCCAAGTGTCTCTGAACAACCCTAGGGTGCCCGACTAGAATGCCCATAGCACCTGAACCGTGACTCGGTTTGTGAATCCGTCAATTTTGGTGGGTCCGAGACAGCGGGTTTCAGCTAGGGGACCCCCCACAGCATCCCCCGAATACCTAGAAGCAGTGCCAATGGGCCATCTCGGGAGCTAGGGTTTTGCTCAGTGAAGGCCATGCCAAATTCGCTAAAGGGGGCCATTTCTTGACCAGAGGCCCTGGGGCATGTGTGGCCACTGTGGACAATTCCACAATGGCCACATGGACCTATGGGAGGCGACGAAATCCAAGTCCTCTCGCCTGTTTGGATTTCGTGGCCCCGAGTCAAATCCTCCACGTGTCCCTGAACGGCCTCAGGGCACCCGACTAGAATGCCCATAGCACCCAAACTGTGGCTCGGTTCATGAATCCGTCAATTCTGGTGGGTCTGGGATGGTGGTTTTTAGCTAGGGGACCCCCCATAGCATCCCCCGAAGACCCAGAAGCGGTGCCAATGGGCCATCTCCGGAGCTAGGGTTTTGCTCAGTGATGGGGATTTGCTTCAGGGCCACGGAACCCAAACCGGCGAGTGGACTTTTATTCCATTGGCTCCCACAGGTCCACGTGGCCATTGTGGACCTATCCACGGTGGCCACGCACGCCCGAGGGCCTCCGAACGAGAAGTGGCCCCCTTTAGCAAATTTGGCATGGCCTTCACTGAGCAAAACCCTAGCTCCGGAGATGGCCCATTTGCACCACTTCTGAGTCTTAGGGGGATGCTATGGGGGGTCTCCTAGCTGAGACCCGTCGTCCCGGACCCACCAGAATCGACGGATTCGTGAACCGAGCCACGGTTCGGGTGCTACGGGCATTCTAGTCAGGCACCCCGGGGCCGTTCAGGGACACTTGGAGGATTTGACCCAGGGCCACGGAACCCAAACCGGTGAGAGGACTTGGATTAATTCACCTCCCATAGGTCCACCTAGCCATTGCGGACCTGTCCACGGTGGCCACGCATGCCTGGGGGCCTCCGATCGAGAAATGGCCCCCTTTAGTGAATTTGGCATGGCCTTCACACTAGGGTCAACTCTGGAAAATATTCCATCGAGCACTTAGGGATAGCATTCCCGGATGGAACCTGCCTAGACACACCTACAGGACTCCCCGGAACCCGATTTTGTTGCACAGTTGGAGTTCTACACCCTCGGCAGGTATCCAGCAGGTGTCCCTGAAGGCCTTCTGATGCGAGATGGGACGAGCCATAGAATGAAGACCATGGCTCATATTGATGAACTGTCGACTCCGTTGGATTCAGAACACCGGGATAGTGCTAGGGGTGCCCCTCCCCTCCAACCCGGTGGCCCCGCCCTCATCTTGTACGTCCATCTTGGAAACTAGGGTTTTGCTCAGTGAGGGAGTGAGCAATTTTTGCACACGGGGGTCAACTCTGGAAAATAATCTACCGGGCACTTGTGGCTAGCATTCCCGACTGGAACCTACCTAGACACACCTACAGGACTCCCCGGAACCCAGTTTTGTTGCACGGTTGGAGTTCTACGCCCCTGGAAGGTATCCAGTAGATGTCCCTGAAGGCCTTCTAGCAGCAAGATGGGACGAGCCATAGAATGAAGATCGTGGCTTGGATCGACGAACCATCGACTCCATTGGATTCAGCACGCCGAGATAGTGCTAGGGGTGCCCCTCCCCTCCGGCCTGGTGGCCCGCCCTCATCTTGTACATCCATCTTGGAAACTAGGGTTTTGCTCAGTGAGGGAGTGTGCAATTTTTGCACACAGGGGTCAACTCTGGAAAATATTCCATCGGGCACGTATGATGATGATGATGGTGATGATGATGAAGAGGTTGACGGTGATGGTGATGGCGATGGTGATGGTCATGAAGATGATGATGATGGAGGCTTTGATGAGGAACCTGGAGTTAGATTTAGAGTTGGAGTTAGAGTTAGGGTTAGAGGTAGAGTCAATGATGATGATGGAGATGGTGGTGATGATGAAGACGTTGATGGTGATGGTGAGGATGGAGAAGATGGCTTAGTGCTAGGGTTTGGGTGAGGGTTAGGGCTAGGGTTATAGAATGAAATTGAATTAGGGTTAGAGGTAGAGTCAATGATGATGATGGATATGGTGGTGATGATGAAGACGTTGATGGTGATGGTGATGGTGATGGTGAGGATGGAGAAGATGGCTTAGTGCTAGGGTTTGGGTGAGGGTTAGGGATAGGGTTATAGAAGGAAATTGAATTAGGGTTAGAGGTAGAGTCAATGATGATGATGGAGATGGTGGTGATGATGAAGACGTTGATGGTGACGGTGATGGTGATGGTGAGGATGGAGAAGATGGCTTAGTGCTAGGGTTTGGGTGAGGGTTAGGGCTAGGGTTATAAAAGGAAATTGAATTAGGGTTAGAGGTAGAGTCAATGATGATGATGGAGATGGTGGTGATGATGAAGACGTTTATGGTGATGGTGATGGTGATGGTGATGGTGATGGTGAGGATGGAGAAGATGGCTTAGTGCTAGGGTTTGGGTGAGGGTTAGGGCTAGGGTTTGGTTGAGGTTGATGGTGATGGTGATGGTGATGGTGATGGTGATGGTGATGGTGATGGTTATGGTGGTGAGTTTGATGGTGATGGTGATGGTGATGATGGAGATGGTGATGGTTCTGTCTCGCATCCAAAAGATGGAGATGGTGATGATGACAAAGATGGTGATGATAATGAAGATGGTGATGGTGGTGATGATGGTGATGGTGGTGAGGTTGATGGTGATGGTGATGGTGATGGTGATGGTGATGGTGGTGATGTTGATGGTGATGGTGATGGTGATGGTGATGGTGAAGATGGTGATGGTTCCACCTCGCATCCAAAAGATGGATATGGTGATGATGACGAGGATGGTGATGATGATGAAGATGGTGACGTTGATGATGATGTTGATTGTGGTGAGGTTGATGGTGATGGTGATGGTGATGATGGAGATGGTGATGGTTCCGTCTCGCATCCAAAAGATGGATATGGTGATGGTGATGAAGATGGTGATGATGATGAAGATGGTGACGTTGAGGATGATGGTGATGGTGGTGAGGTTGATGGTGATGGTGATGGTGATGATGGAGATGGTGATGGTTCCGTCTCGCATCCAAAAGATGGAGATGGTGATGGTGATGAAGATGGTGATGATGATGAAGATGGTGACATTGATGATGATGGTGATGGTGGTGAGGTTGATGGTGATGGTGATGGTGATGATGAAGATGGTTATGGTTCCGTCTTGCATCCAAAAGATGGAGATGGTGATGATGACGAGGATGGTGATGGTGATGTTGATGATGATGGTGATGGTGGTGAGGTTGATGGTGATGGTGATGGTGATGATGGAGATGGTGATGGTTCCGTCTCGCATCCAAAAGATGGAGATGGTGATGGTGATGAAGATGGTGATGATGATGAAGATAGTGACGTTGATGATGATGGTGATGGTGGTGAGGTTGATGGTGATGGTGATGGTGATGGTGGTGAGGTTGATGGTGATGGTGATGGTGATGATGGAGATGGTGATGGTTCCGTCTCGCATCCAAAAGATGGAGATGGTGATGGTGATGAAGATGGTGATGATGATGAAGATGGTGACGTTGATGATGATGGTGATGGTGGTGAGGTTGATGGTGATGGTGATGGTGATGGTGATGGTGATGATGAAGATGGTGATGGTTTCATCTCGCATCCAAAAGATGGAGATGGTGATGATGACGAAGATGATGATGATGATGAATATGGTGAAGTTAATGATGATGGTGATGGTGGTGAAGTTGATGGTCATAGTGATGGTGATGATGATGAAGGCGTTGATGATGATGCCGATGGTGATGAAGATGATGATGAAGATGATGAAAGCATTGGGGAATTTATTTATATCCAATGTATTTGACTCTAAGAACCTCTCATGTGTGATTATAAAAAAATCAAGATTCCCTCAACCCCCAAACATGCCCTTTCAAAGAATTTTTTATCTTTGAGTGTGGTATGGGTGCCAACATGAGGTTTTGTCTACTAAGGATGGATCTTGGCGTCTTGACCATGATTGGGGTGATGACAATGAGGTTCATATGACTCCAATGAATCTTCCATGGATCATGGGGTAAAATGATCTCTCAAGTATTATTGCATGTGAACTTGCACGTACCAAGCTACAACAAATCTTTCACAGGAGTGGATTTGTCTATGTGAATAGATAAGTGAAAAGATTTTGGAAACAAGACCTATCAATTTTAACTTGGAAGTATGGGAAATGTTCAAAGTGGGATTGAGAGGCTTGATGGTGATTGTAGTAGTGGGCATGGTATTGGTGAGAATGATGACATGATAGTGGAATTAAACATTAATATGGTAACCCTGGAGCTTGGATCCTAGCCTAGAAACACGAAAACCTAGCCTAAAAACCCTAGTTGGTAGCATAAACCCTAGTTTGTATTCTAATCACAATGAAACCCTATTATGTATCCTAAGATCTAGCCCTAAATTATAATACATGTAAAGATTAAATCATTTTCATTGTACATATATATTCATCTTCATACATTTGAATCCAAACCA
The DNA here is from genome assembly GCA_027924585.1 of Larix kaempferi. NCBI lineage: Eukaryota > Viridiplantae > Streptophyta > Pinopsida > Pinales > Pinaceae > Larix > Larix kaempferi. The sequence continues at coordinate 2,014,953 of BSBM01000459.1, forward strand.
CTATACACATATATGCATACATAAAATTAGATCACTATCACATAATGATAAATTAAGGAAGTCCTAATTGTAAATGGTAGTGGATGTGATGGTCATCAAATCAAAGGTGGCTATATCTATGAGTGAGAATTAATGAGCTACCTATACATCATGCTCAAGGTTGTCCTATTTGTATGGTGACAATTGATTAAGAAATGATTCCATAACTTGGTTATTAATTTGTTGCATGATCTTAAGTGGACAAAATGGTCAAAATAAATACTGGTGACGACATTTCATTATGTAGAGTATGGCCTTTTTGGATCTCATTATGTAGAGCTATTAAAAATCATGTTGGATCTCATTTTAACCTTTTGAAGATAATGGAAATTTTCTATTTTTAAGTGTTCTTTTCCTAGTACTCAAGTTCCCAATATATATCTTATGTTCCATGAGGTGTGATTTGTCCATCCATTTATTCTGTTTGTTTTTAGATTAATTCTCACACATGATTTTGTTTGAGTTAGCCTATGTTTACAATGTTCTCTTAACATAGATACCATTAGAAGCTTTTACATGTGGAAAGATAAACCAAGCTGAACTATGATATCCAACTTCTCTTCTAAGATCTAGGTAAAACCAAAATTTACACAACATCACATCATGATACACACAACATGAGACAACCACATTAGACAACAAGATATATAAATCACATAACTGAAAATCCATGTAGATCGAGGCTACAAAACTCATCCAAACATATACAATTTATGGCGAATAGTGGAACATGGTACCCAATGTACGTACAATGGCAACTCGTGCCCTACACAAAATGCGACAACTCATGCCGTAGATACAAAATACATGGCAACTCGAGCCGTAGATACAAAGTACATCAAAACTGGTGCACAAAAGTGCCACATCGTGGCTAATGTACATAACAGGTGGCGTGTCAAGCATTGTGACCACCGCCGTCACTCCCAGGTGCAGATCCAAAGTCGATCTTCCTACTCTTCGAGCTACCGGTGCCTCGGGTCTTGGTCCGTCTAGGAGTAGACCGTCTCTCCGGGATCTGGAACAAATGATATAAGATACCATTATTTTCAAGCATTTGCAACATTTACCACATTTATAAAACAAATGTAGAACTTGAATATTAAATAAATCACCTCTGACATGAGTGGGAAACATTGGGGAGGTGTCCTGGATCTGCGGAGCCTCTTAGCAATTCTAGCCTACAACATTTAAAACAATCATTTCATTGAAAAGTCATAATTGCTTAAATTAATTTTTGTTAATGCATCAAAATATTTTCATAAATTAACTTGATTCTCACCGTGAACACCTCCGACGATGGACATGGCTAGCCTTCTGGGCTAGCAGGTGGAGCAAATGGCCGGACAACCAACTCCGATGCAGTGATGAAGGGGGGGCGCAGATGTAGTGGAAGCCACTACAGGTGCAACCACTGGAGATCCCGATGAGGATATTGGAAGAGTAGATGCCACAATAGTGGCAGGAAGTGGGGATTATATGGTGGGAGAAGACACGGTGGTATGGGGTGGAGGAGGACCATGTGGACTATGAACCCCTACCGGCTGTAGGATAGAGGGTATCGAATAGAAAGGGCTACGGATGGTGTTGAGGGATGGTGCATGGGAGGGCAGTCCTGTATGGAGGGAGGAGGATGGAAAAATGGGAGGTTTTGGATGAAGAGGGGAAGGTGGAAGGAAGCGGTGGCGTGGACGAATGGGGGAGGATGGATAGACATGGGGGCGTGGATAGATTGGGGGGATGTATGGACGTAGGGGGGTGGGCGAGTGGGGGAGGATGGACGGAGGGCGGAGTATGGTCGGAGAGGGGGGGCTGGATGGAAGGGAGGGGGTGGACATAGGGAGGGGTCTAGATGAAAGCGAGGGGGGGGACTCATGGGAGAGGGTGGATACATAGGACTAAAATGCGGAGACACAGCTGCTGGTGGAACCTACATATACATTTGTAATATCACAATTTAGTAAACAAACAATAAATTAAACCATAGTAAGTCGTAACAAATCAAATTAAATGCATGCTTATAACTACACATTGTACCTTTGTATATGGTGATGTGCCAATCCCTGGCGGGGGTGGCTGATCACCGTAGTCACGAAACACCTGTGGACAACAAAATGCATCATGTTATGAGCATGTTAAACAAGTCATTATCTAGGAAATCAAGATATTCAAAAACATTGTACGAACTATCAATGTGTATGCCATAAATATAAATACTTGAGTAATATAAATGACATAAGTAATAACAAAATTGTGTCAGGTACTGAAAATACCTCTGTGTGGGGTGCCGCAATTTCAGTTGCAACTGCCATTGCTGCATCCAGGTTGGAAGATTCTACGTTCTCCCATCTCAGTGTATCAGCTCTAAATAACTGTACATTGAAATAATAGTTTAGGTCAAACAAAAATACTTTCAAAATACTTTACAAGTTATAAAGTGATGATTGAAAACACATTAAAAAAATTGCTGACCTAATCCATATAACAACCCTCGGTCGGGCCAGGGCAAGTGTGCCCGCAATGGGGACAAAGATGTGGCATTGTCCCTGTCAAACTGGAATCCCAGCATGGATACCATCGGTCATGGGTCTATCCTGGCCCTGTCGTGAAGGCCCTACAGCTGGATCTCTATCAAGGTCACTCGACCTCTCCATTGTAGTCGCTGCTACAAAGGAGGTGTGCCTGAGGAGACCACATGCAACATTCCTCATTGCCACCTCAATCTGATCAAGCTTATGGGGCAATTGAGGTGGCTGGGGAGAGGGGTTGGCGTCATGCCTCAGAGATAGTGGCCCTCTCAATGGGTTCCTCCTGGAAGCAGGTCGATCTTGGGCAGAGCCACGCCCAACACCCTGGAACTCGGTTATGTCAAAATAGTTGACATGTAAACCGAGGCAAAACGCATCCCACAATTGGTGAAGGAAGTACTGTGGAACCTCCCTATTATTGCAGGGAGGTTTATTGTACACCATGAACCACCTCTGCATCCAATTGTCCCTCCACGGTTGGTAATGACACCAATCCATGTAGACACGTGGCTTTGTAATGTTCGGTGGTTGGCCTGTTTTCGAATCAGTGAACATACTATATAATTGGGATTTTGTAATGTTCAAATCTTTTATTGCTTCCTTGGAGATTCCCATGGAGTAGTACTCCCGCATCCTAGCTCTAAACTGAGTCATGTCGGTCAATTGCTAGTGTGCATGTATGAGGGAGTCGATTGAGTTCTCAATTGGCGTGGCAAGAGACAATTGAGATGGTTCACCCGAGTTTCTAAGTTTGTGAGTGTGCACTTGCATTTCATTTACATAGTGGTTAAGGTCATCTTGTTCAAAATTAGGTTGTGGGTTTTGGTTTTGTTCGGCATTTGGATTGTGTTCATGGTTTTCTTCCACATTAGGTCCAAGGTTTGGGTTTTCTTGTGTTCCACCGGACTTGGGGTTAACATCTTTTTCACTCATTGTCTTAGTTGCAATCTGCAGTTGAAAATTGGTTCATTGTTTTTAAAATTTGGAAATCATTTACAATTACATAAACAAAAAAAATACAAAAATTGACACAAACAAGGAATAAAATTGAAGAAAAACGTGATATTTACCTATTAATCGAAGTGGTGACGAGTTTGTGGGTGTTGTTGGGTGGTTCTGGAGTGGATTTGGCCTCCATTGGTAGTTGAATGGACGCACACGCAGAGGAAAAGGACGCGCTCAGCCGGCCAAATGAAAAATGGGGAAATTGTCGACCTTTTTTTTAATATTTTTAACAGGGGCGCGTGCGCGTCTCCTCTGCGTGTACGTGTTAGCGACGCACACGCGCCATTAATGCGCATGTGCCTCAGTTCAGTACCAAACCTAGAGGCACGTGCGCGTCTCCTTAGGTGCGATCGCACTATTTTTTTTCTCCGCTAGCACGGCCCTATTGCAATGAATTTGGGGAGCATCTTCGTGCGCCCCCCCATAACTGGAAAAAATCACATGGATGTTGACATAATGGGATTTTCATTTCCAAGGATATTCGTGTTTTTAGTTAGATATTCATTTAACATTTTCAACTAGCATCAATTTACAAACAAAAGCATTTCAATTCAATTCCCTTCTCATATTGGGTAAATATGACATAGTGAGTACATCTAGTAAGACCCACCTCTTTTTTCTAGTTAACAAGGAATACATTACTATTGGAATGGATACCTTTAACAATGTTCCTTCTAATTATCCTTACCTCTACACTCATAAATGGGGGTTTCAAGTAGATCCGCATGCAAAGAAAGGATGTGATGCTTATCTTGCTTCATCCATTCAATACAACTTGATTTTCATCCATTCCTTGCAACAATCCCAACTTATAGACACTCATAATTTATGTTTCTAGGTAGATCCACATGTAAAGAAAGGCTATAATGACTTGCTTCACCCATTCAAAACAAATTTTAATTCATATATGGTTTCAATATATAGGAAAAAAAATACAGGGCTTTCACAACAACGATTAAAACCCCAACAAAGAAACCAGAATTTTAGCCTAAAAAAATAGCAGTATTCACAATTTCCACTAGTAGTTCAATATACCTAATCAGTAAAAAACATAGATTATGGATAAAACAAAATAATATGGTTTACCTAGAGTGAAACGCAACCTCAAAGAACTACAAGTAATTTTTTCTATATAAGTATGTGTATAGTCTACACAAAGAAACAATCCAAATACTATAGTCCATTGTCATAAGGAGAACGCCTAATGGTGCCCACCAATCCAAAACCACATGTTAAATATGCATATATTCCCACTAAGTATATTGAAGTTCTAGGTTTTTCCCATAGACACTTGATAGAGACACTTTCAAGCAGCTCAAAGATACCTTTAGTCTACCTTCAATCTACTTAGCCTACCTTGCCATATGGCATATAAAAATGGGGACATCCAGTTGGTACCAGTGTTATGGCATATCCTCTCTAATTGACTTATGGTAAAACACTTTCTTATGTGTTTACATAACATTAGGAGGTCAAAGGTGTTACTCTATAATGGCTCACATATTATCAATATTCTCTCAATAGTTTAGGGAGCATCGCGATGTGGTTATAAGTGTATGACCTATTGTGTGAGGTGTGCCCTTAGGGATTTAAGCAAGCACAACCCTCATTTCATCTCATTAGCAACATTTACCTAGCCATTTTTCATATGTCATTTCACTAGCCACTTCACCCAATTTCATCATGTCCCCCTTTTGCAATAAACTAATTATGTATCATGTTCTAAAGTATATGCATATTATTCATATGTGTGGTTCCTAAATCAAAGTGAAAAGAGTCAAAGTACTATAAAGTAAATAAAATCAAATAATGAATGTGAGTTATGCCTCCTTGCAGAATCCATGATCCCATGTTGTAGCTTAGCAAAGCCAAATCTAAAGCAAAGGGACTTGAAGGTAATCTAGTTGCATACATGTTCTCCTAATGAAGTAGGTATCAACACTTGGGAGCCAAAGAACCCTAATACATGTCCTATATGGTAGTTTGAAATCTCCTTTATGCATGTGTGGGAGCTGACAAAACCTCGTTTCCCTCTTCAGTTTAGGTTCTGTGACCCCGGAGCAAATCCTCAAAGTGTCCCTGAGTGGCTACAGGGTGCCTAACCAGCCCGTAGCAGAAAAAAGTGACTCTGATCATGAATCCATCGATTCTGATGGATTCAGAACCCCATGTTTCAACTAGGGGACCCCCCACACCGTGCCTTGAAGTCTCAGAAATGGTGTTATTGTGCCATCTCAGTAACTAAGGTTTTGCTCAGTGAAGGCCATGCCAATATTTCTCAAGGGGGTCATTTATGATCCAAATACTCCCAGGTGTGCATGGTCATATTGAACACATCCACAATGGCCACATGCATGTGCGAGAGATGACGAAACCCAAGTCCGCTCACCGTTTTGGGTTCCGTGACCTCGGAGCAAATCCTCAAAGTGTCCCTTAATGGCCACAAGGTGCCTAACCAAAATTCCCGTAGCACCAAAACCTTGACTTCCATCATGAATCTGTCAATTCCAATGGATTCAGAACACCGGGTTTCAGCTAGGGAACCCCCCACATTGTGCCTCCAAGGCTTGGAAACGGTGATATTGTGCCATCTCTGGAACTAGGGTTTTGCTCGGTGAAGGCCATGCCAATCTTGCTCAAGGGGTTCATTTATGATCTGAAGGCTCCCGGCCAAGCGTGTCCATCGTGAACACATCCACAATGGCCACATGCATGTGTAGGAGTTGACGTAACCCAATTCCACTTGCCGGTTTGGGTTCCGCGACCTCAGAGCAAATCCTCAAAGTGTCCCTGAATGGCCATGGGGTGCCTGACCAAAATGATCGTAGCACCAAAACCGTGACTCCAATCGTGAATATGTCGATTCTAATGGATTTGGAACACTGGTTTTTAGCTATCCCCCCCCCCACACTATGCCTCCAAGGCTTGGAAACAATGATATTGTGCCATCTCCAGAAGTAGGGTTTTGCTTAGTGAAGGCCATGGCAATCTTGCTCAAGGGTGTCATTTATGATCCGAAGGCTCCCACCCGAGAGTGGCCATCATGAACACATCCAAAATGGCCACATGCATGTGCAGGAGTTGATGGAACCCAATTTCGCTCGTCGATTTGGGTTCCGTGACCCTGGAACAAATCCTCAAAGTGTCCCAGAATGGCCACGGGGTGCCTGACCAAAATTCCCATAGCACCAAAACCGTGACTCCGATCATGAATCCATCAATTCCGATGGATTCAGAACACTGGGTTTCATCTAGGCCCCCCCCCACACTATGCCTCCAAGGCTTGGAAACGGTGATATTGTGCCATCTCTGGAACTAGGGTTTTGCCCAGTGAAGGCCATGCCAATCTTTCTCAAGGGGGTCATTTATGATCCAAAGGTTCCCGGCCGAGCGTGGCCATCGTGAACACATCCATAATGGCCACATGCATGTGTAGGAGTTGAAGGAACCCAAGTTCGCTCGTCGGTTTGGTTCCGTGCCCCTGGAGCAAATCCTCAAAGTGTCCCTGAATGGCCACGAGGTGCCTGACCAAAATGCCCGTAGCAGCAAACTAGTGACTCCGATCGCAAAGCCTTCGATTCTGGAGGATTTAGGACATCGGGTTCTAGTTGGGACCCCCCCCCCACACCATGCCTCCAATGCTCGAAAACAGTCCTATTGTTCCATCTTCAAAACTAGGGTTTTGCTCAGTGAAGGCCATTCCAATCTTGCTCAAGGGGGTCAATTCTCATCCGTGTGATAATCTGCAGAGATTTAGCAACTGTAACAAACTCACAATCTAACTCTCAGGATTATTTGCAAAGAAGAAGAAGCATGCATTCAATAATCACTCATAAACATAGAATAATGGACAATGTCAATATCATACAATGAATAATGAATGTAGAGAATGTGTTACAATAATCAATGATGAGGCATCATATAGGATTCGAATTAGCCAAGTAGGGAATTCGAATCTGAGCTCAGAGTCCAGCATGAATAACTATGGAGACATCATCCAGTTGGAAATATCAGTCATAAATGGTAAGAGTCAGTCAAGTGTGACCAACTGAGTCTAACAGAACTATCTAGCCATAAATCAAGGAATGAAGACTCCAAGGTGGGTGCATGAGGCTGTCTAACTCAAAGTCTAGCTTAGATAACAATGGAGACATCATCCAGTCAATAGTATCATTCATAAATGGTAATAGTTAGTCAAGTGTGTCTAAATGAGTCTAACAGAACCATCTAGGCATAAATCAGGGAATGGAGACTCCAAGGGGGGCGCATGAGGCTGTCAAATAGTCAAGTGGAACTCCAGAACTAGCTAACTAGAAGCTACAAGCAGTCAACATGAGTAATCAGTGGAAGAACTACTCAATCAATGCACTAATTGAAGGATAACTCCCGGTAGCTGAGATAAGGCTCCCTAATCGAGTGATAACTGAAGGTAGGTGAGTAAAGGCGCTCTAACTGACAGTGGTAGGTGAGAAAGGCTCACTTGCCAAGCATAAAAGTCAAAGAGGGCGCATTAGGTAGGTAGGAGGCCAAATGGGGGCTAAAGAGAGGCTCTGGAGAGCTAGAAGCAAGCTCTAGGTGCTGGGGAGACAACCATGATGATGACTGGATGCATGCAGTGGCATGCAAAGCATGCAGATTTGCATGCAGGCATGCAAAATACAAAAATGATGGTGTGAATATTCCAACACCGCCCCGCAATCTATACTATGAGATAATAACCAAAAAACAAAAATAGGGCCCTGGTGACTAAGACCAAAGATCACCCCGTACAATCAATCTAAATAAACTAAGTGAGGAAAGAGGGAAAACCCAATGGGAAGAAAGGCCTCCCTCAAAATAGACTGATGAATGTAACATAGCATGACATTACTCACCCCTGAAGGAGGCAAGTGTCCTTTTCAAAAGAAGGGTTGATCGATCTGAAAAGGATCAATAATGTGAGAAGGATGAAACCTTCCATCCTAAAAACCTGATGTGGTTCTCCGTCGATCAACTGGATCACCAATGAGAGTAGTGGTTTCCCGTCTCGGAAGAGGAGGAAAATCAGTTGAGACATCATAAGGTTCTTGTGGAACTGAATCTCCCATATCCTCATTAGCATTTGCTAGATCTTCAATTTCTTGTGGATCTGGATCTAGCATTTGCTCTTCATCATATTCACTGTCATACTCTGAATTTGATATACCAAGTGATGATGGTTTTCTCTCTTGGATCTTGTCAACACTTCCAAGCTCTGAATATGAAATATCATGTGGAGATGTATCCAAAACTAGTTAATCATCACATCCAAGCTTTGAATCTGAACTCTCATGAGGAGAAGCAAGTAGAACTGGCTCATCATCACATACAAATTCTGAATCTGAAATCTCATGACGAAAAACATGTGAAGCTGATGTCTCATACTCCAAATATGAACTATCGTGTGATGGGAATTCTCTCTCTTGAAACTCATCATCACTCTCAAACTCTGAATCTAAAGGCTCATGTGAGGAATCAAGTGAAGCTTCCTCATCATCACTTTTAAACTATGAATCTGATGAAGTGGGAAGGTCATGAAACTGCTTCTGAAACTGCATGTAGATCTTTGATACCTCCCTTGAGCCATCATAGGTGAGATTTTTATCAAAAGAACTAGAATCTGATGATGGATCTTCAACAACATCCCTAGTGGATGCAGCAGTGATGGCCTTTTTGGCCATAGGAGTTGAACCAATAGGTGCTAGATCTTCAGGTTCTTGTGGATTTGGATCTAGCATTCGCACTTCTTCATGATTCCTCCTTTTCTCAATCCTCTTAGAACAATCTTTGCAGGTTCCATGAGCAATCTTGATATTTGGAAGACCTTTAACCACATCTTGAGCTAGCTTGTGGTTGAGATGAGATAGTCTACTCTCTTCATGAATATGAGAGCTAAGAGCAGACTCCTTTGAGAGAGGTAAGAAGTGGGAAAACTCATAGAGTTTTGTCTCATGATTTGCAACACCTTTTGAGATGATTTCCCCTGAAACCATGTCTTGTACCTCAACTTCATTTGGAGAAAATATCACTCTTTTGGGCTCTCCAACATGATTCATTTGGTACACTGAAAGTAAATTTGCTGTAAGAGAAGGAACATAAAGCACATTAGAAAAGTAACCTGAGTCAAGATCGATTCTTCCACTCCCTTGAAAGGATACTTCTGAATCATTGCCCAATCTGATGGAAGGGCCAACTGAGCTTTTGAAACTAGAGAAGAGATATTTGAAGGAAGACATGTATCTTTATGCTCCTGAATCTATGATGAAAGTAGAATCTATTGATGCACTTGCCATGAGGGAATGACATCTTTCTTTTCCTTCATATCTAGAAGGCTCCGTGTCAGGATATTTCTTCCTTGTACATGTAGGCATAGGAAGATTGTTCTTCTCAAGTAGTTGAGCCATCAAATCTATAGCTTTCCTCATATAAGCACTCTCAGGATGGAAACCTTTAAGACAATATGTGCACTTGGGTCTTTTCTTCTGAGAATGCTTGGTCTTCCTAGAGTTCAAAGCCCCATCTGACTGATATGGAGTATCTGTATGCTTTGTATCATTCGATCTCTTATCATAAATCTTTTGCTTTCCTTTACCATTCGCTCTCTCTGCAACTATGAGAGATGAATCCAATTTGGGTTTGATCATTCCCATAGAGATCAACTTCTCTTCCTCTCGAGTAAGAGATTGGATGAAATCATCAAGTGATGGAAAATTCCATTTTGGAATGGACAACCTAGCTGACTGGAAAGTAGAGACAAAAACTGAGAAGTTTTCCCCCAAATTTGAGAGAATGGCAAGTATAAGTTGCTTGTTTTCTTTCACTATCTCATATCTTTTCAACTGTGATCTCAAGCTTTTGAACTTGGTGAGGAAGGCATTGATAGATTCGAAACTGTTAGGACTCAAACATATGAGCTCATTCTCCAATTTGTGTCCTTTCATATCATCTTTCTATCCAAAAAGGGATTCAAGCTTATCCCAGACCTCTTTAGGAGATGTAAGATCGATGACATGGAAGTGAAGATCTTCAAAAATTGAGAGAAGGAGGAGACCAACTGCTTCATCAAGCCTGTCCAAGTACTTGGACTTTTCAACTACACTGAGAGGTTCTACCATCGTTCCGTTGAGTATTTGGGTGAAGCTCTTGGATCTCATGAAGAGAGCCATCTTGGATTTCCACTCAACATAGTTGGAAGATGTGATCTTTAGATCCATCTAAAACAGAGAAAGTCGAATAGTTAAAGAAGATTCCGAACGGGTGAATAAACCTACAAAACAAGAGAATTTTTGTTGATGGAGAATGCTACACTTCGACTGAACACTACCTTAAGGACACTTGGCACATAGAATAAGTCCTTCACACCTAGCTAGACCTAATTGGATTTCTCCAATGAATTCAAGTAATAGCACCAGGATTTGCTGTGGAAACTCAAAGGCTTCTGGTGCACAAGTGAAAGATAGCTACTCAAAGAAATGTTGCAACTGCTGCAATGGCTACAATTCAAATAGCTGCTGACTGCTTTGATACCATGTGATAATCTGCAGGGATCTAGCAACTGTAACAAACTCACAATCTAACTCTCATGATTATTTGCAAAGAAGGAGAAACATGCATTCAATAATAACTCATAAACACAAAATAATGGACAATGTCAATATCATACAATGAATAATGAATGTAGAGAATGTGTTACAATAATCAATAATGAGGCATCATATAGGATTTGAATTAGCCAAGTAGGGCATTAAAATCTGAGCTCAGAGTCCAGCATGAATAACTATGGAGACATCATCCAGTCGGCACTATCAGTCATAAATGGTAAGAGTCAGTCAAGTGTGACCAACTAAGTCTAACAGAACTATCTAGCCATAAATCAAGGAATGGAGACTCCAAGGTGGGTGCATGAGGCTGTCTAACTCAAAGTCTAGCTTAGATAACAATGGATACATCATCCAGTCAATAGTATCAGTCATAAATGGTAATAGTCAATCAAGTGTGTCTAAATGAGTCTAACAGAACCATCTAGGCATAAATCAGGGAATGGAGACTCCAAGGGGGGCGCATGAGGCTGTCAAATAGTCAAGTGGAACTCCAGAACTAGCTAACTAGAAGCTACAAGCAGTCAGCATGAGTAATCAGTGGAATAACTACTCAATCAATGCACTAGCTAAAGGATAACTCCCGGTAGGTGAGATAAGGTGCCCTAACTGAGTGATAACTGAAGGTAGGTGAGTAAAGGCGCTCTAACTGACAGTGGTAGGTGAGAAAGGCACATTTTCCAAGAATAAAAGTCAAAGAGGGTGCATTATGTAGGTAGGAGGTGAAATGGGGGCTAAAGAGAGGCTCTGGAGAGCTAGAAGCAAGCTCTAGGTGCTGGGGAGACAACCATGATGATGACTGGATGCATGCAGTGTCATGCAAAGCATGCATATTTGCATGCAAGCATGCAAAATACAAAAATGATGGTGTGAATATTCCAACAATCTGAAGGATCCCGGGCATGTGTGGTCATCGTGAACACATCCACATTGGCCATGTGCATGTGCGGGAGCTAACAGAAGCCAATTCCGCTCACTAGTTTGGGTTTCGTGCCCCCCCGGATCAAATCCTCAAAGTGTCCCTGAATGGCCACGGGGTGCTTGACCAAAATTCCCATAGCATCAAAATCGTGACTCCGATCGCGAAGCCATCGATTTAGGTGGATTCGAGATGTTGGGTTCTAGTTGGAGGCCCCCCCACACCGTGCCTCCAACGCTCGGAAATGGTCCTCAAGGATAATTTTAGGGACGAAATTTAGCCCATGGGCTATTTTTCCATGTTTTTTTCCAAAAAAACGATTTGCCAAATTGCATTTTTTGAAGCCCCATTTCGCCCAATTTTGATGGGGTAAACTTTTTTTAGTCTAAAATTCGCCAAATTATTATATAAACTATATAAAATCCTTAGAAATTGAAATAATTTTAGAAAAATATCGCCAAATATTTTATAGTTGACATTTTATGAATTGGTAAGATTCGCCAAGGTTTATACACTTTTAAATAAGTATGTGTCCTTAAAATTATCCCTGACGGTCCTATTGTGCCATCTCCGGAACTAGGGTTTTGCTCAGTGAAGGTCATTTAAATCTTGCTCAAGGGGGTCAATTCTCATTCGAAGACTCCCGGACATGCGTGGCCATCGTGAACATGTCCATGATGGCCATGTGCATGTTTGGAAGATGACGGAAGCCAAGTCCACTCACCGGTTTGGGTTCCGTGCCCCCGGATCAAATCCTCAAAGTGTCCCTAAATGGCCACAGGGTGCCCGACCAAAATTCCCATAGCAGCAAAACCGTGACTTCGATCGCAAAGCCATCGATTCCAGTGGATTCAGGATGCTGGGTTCTAGTCCCCCCCCCCCACACCGTGCCTCCAACACTCAGAAACGGTCCTATTGTGCCATCTCCAGAACTAGGGTTTTGCTAAGTGAAGGCCATTCCAATCTTGCTCAAGGGGGTCAATTCTCATGTGAAGGCTCCCAGGCGTGTGTGGCCATCGTGAACATGTCCACAATGGCCATGTGCACATGCGGGAACTGACAGAATCCAATTCCACTCATTGGTTTGGGTTCCGTGCCCCCAGAGCAAATCCTCAAAGTGTCCCTGAATGGCCACGCGGTGCCTAACCAAAATTCCCATAGTGCCAAAACCGTGACTCCGATCATGAAGCCATCAATCCTAGTGCATTCAGGAAACCGATTTCTTGTTGGGGACCCCCCCCACACCGTGCCTCCAATGCTCGGAAACGGTCCTATTGTGCCATCTCTGGAACTAGGGTTTTGCTCAGTGAAGTCCATTCCAATCTTGCTCAAGGGGGTCAATTCTCATCCAAAGGATATTGGGCATGCATGGCCAGTGTGAACACGTCGACGATGGCCATGTGAATGTGTGGGAGCTTACGGAAGCCAATTTCGGTCACCGGTTTGGGTTCCGTGCCCCCAGAGCAAATCCTCAAAGTGTCCCTGAATGGCCATGGGGTGCCTGACCAAAATGCTCGTAGCACCAAAATTGTGACTCTGATCATAAAGTCATTGATTCTGATGGATTTGGGACGTCGGGTTCTAGTTGGATCCCCCCCCACACCATGCCTCCAATGCTCGGAAATGGTCCTATAGTGTCATCTCTAGAACTAGGGTTTTTCTCAGTGAAGGCCATTCTAATCTTGCTCAAGGGGATCAATTCTCTTCCGAAGGCTCCCGGGCGTGTATGGCCATCGTGAACATGTCCACTATGGCCATGTGCATGTGTAGGACTTGACGGAAGCAAGTTCACTCGCTGGTTTGGGTTTCGTGCCCCTGAATCAAATCCTCAAAGTGTCCCTGAATGACCACAGGGTGCCTGACCAAAATTCCCATAGCACCAAAACCATGACTCTGATCGCGAAGCCGTCGATTCCAGTGGATTCGGGACGCCGGGTTCTAGTTTTGGCCCCACCACACCATGCCACCAATGCTCAGAAACGATCCTATTGTGCCATCTCCGTAACTAGGGTTTTTCTCAGTGAGGGCCATTCCAATTTTACAAAAGGGGGTCAATAAGCTAGATTAGGTCTCTGGGGCTAGGTTACGTCTCTAGGGATAGATAAGTATTCTAGATTAGGTCTCCAGGGTTCTAGGTCCACATTAGGCTTTCCAGGGCTATATTTTTTTTTGTTTGTTTCTAGGGCTAGATCAGGGTCTATAAGCTAGATTAGGTTTTATAGGGCTAGATTAGGTCTCTGGGCCTAGGTTACATCTCTAGGTCTAGATAAGTATTCTAGATTAGGTCTCCAGGGTTGTAGGTCCACATTAGGATTTATAGGGCTATATTTGTTTTTGTTTGGTTTCTAGGGCTAGATCAAGGTCTTTAAGCTATATTAGGTTCTATTTCTTAGAAGGAACATGTAGATATAGCTTCAAACCGATGTAGTGTGATTCTGAGATATTTCAATTTGTTAGTATTTCCTCTTGTGATCAGGTTGAATGTCAACATTATTGATCTAGTGGCTTAGGAGCATGTAGGGGTGATTGTACCGCCCAATATATTTATATCATTTGTTTCTTTCGTCCATGAGACTTCCAATTATATAGCGGAGGAGAGGTGTGATGATGAGATTGACCTCATCCATGCACATTCTACTTATTCATTAGAGAGGTGTGATCCCTTAATGGAGGATGTTGTCGAGGGTGATTCAAGATTCATAGATAATGTGAGTATTTCGAAGTATATAGCAATGGATTATCCTCCAAATGGTTTGAGATCAATTGTATAAACCATTGAAGAAGTAGGTGTTAATTCTTGTGTACAAATCATCACGGACAATGCACCTGTTTGCAAGGCTGATGGCAAGATTGTGGAAGCTAAATATCCACATGTATGTTAATTTTTGACACCATCCATTTGAGTTGTTAGTGTTGTGGAGTCATTTATACATGATTTTATTTCTCTTACAGCTTATTTGGACACCTTGCATTGTCCATACCTTGAATTTAGCAATGAAATACATTGCTTCAGATGTGACATGGATTGGAAACCTTATTGAGCATGCACGCCATATCCATAACTTTGTACAAAACAACACAAATTCCCTCAACATCTAGAAAGAGTACATGCAGCTTTCATTGATGAAGATTGCAGATACTCGATTTGCTTCCTCTTTCATCATGCTCATGAGGTGGAGGAGCAGGAGGCATAGGATGATGATTAGAGAAATGATGATTTTGTTGATTTAGGAATGGAGGATGTGAAGTCCCCCTCTTGTCCATCTGATGCCAGGAAGGGAATGCGACTGACTTTCTAGGATTAATTAGAACTCAACCCATTCAATAATAAATAAATTGACAGTAATCAAAAACTTGTGTGTGCAGATTCATACTTAAACAATCACAACGGAATTAAACATTATCCACACAAAACTGCATCATGCATTCAGTGTACCAATAACAATCATCAAATTAAACATTGCAGAAAACAGAATGAACATAATTTAAACCACAGAGAATACTTATCTTTAAGATGAAACTGTCCAAACAAATGGCTATGTGAGAGCAACGTTCGACCCAACCATAGGTCCCTGTCCATCCTATATTTTTTCAGCTGAGAGACCACCCCCGAGCTAGGCTGTGTATCCACTAAGGAGGAACTAAACAGGCTCACTCACAACCATGGTTTCACACAAATAGTCATGCTAAGCCAACACACAGTTGGGTTTATCAAGCATGCAAGAGACAAAGGGGAAAAATTCTAAGCCAGTGATCTCAACCACAGAGCTACAGGCATCTCAAGATAAAATCAAACAACCTTGGCACCCACAATACCTACCACACCCAACAAAAGGAAGGTCCCCTTCTCTGCTGCACAGTCCATCAGGCGTCCCTTTCCTCCAGTGCTCTTCAGGGTGGGCATAGAAAGGTCCAAGCTGCTAAATCCTTGAGATTCTATCCTTCATTGGGTTTATCAAGCAATCCCAACCTCTGTTCTGTCATTCACACTTGGATTCTCACAATTCAGTGACCAAATGACTCAATCCCGTAATTGGATTTTCGGGCTATCAAAACTGGGTTTTCCCATGGATTTCTGGGGATCTAACACTCTCAAAATTTCCCTAAGGTTCATGTCTATGGATCCCCCATAGGATGTCACTATCCACATGAAATTCTAGGTGTTTATGGCACTTCAAAACGTGGGTTAATGCAGAGTTGCTATTTTTGGTTTTTTTCACTACTGGCACTATGTAATGGATGAAAATTGAAGCTTAGATGTTCCACAATGGAATGGAAATGAGGAGAAACGAATTCCCAGGAGGTAGAGTGACTTGTGGGTCAAGGAAATAGAGCCCATACCTTCCATACGAATTTATGGGCCGCCCATGCTCCATTGAAGCCATGGACTGATTTCTTCAACTACTTCCTTACAACAGAATTAAATGTCAGCAAGAAAGTCAAATGGGTTCCCAAGATGACATTTGGCAGCATATGGTTCAACCCCACAATCCCCCTCACCACTCCCTAGTGGATACACATGGCCCCCTCTTATTAGTTGCTTCCATAGCCATTTTTTGGTATTTTATTGCAATATTAATATTTACATCATTTTACAATGTTCCATGGCTTAATAGCACATGGATAGAAAAATATCAAATACTTTCCTTTTAAATAAAATCCGAGCATACACTAGCGGGGCCTTGGCCTTGATATCCACGCTAGGAAAGAATACATCGCATGTATACAATATTTCCTAAGGGTCAAAATGGGGGTATTACATTCGCCTCCTCCTTAGAACAACACCATCCTCGGTGTTCTCAAAACTGAACAAAAATGGGAATGCCTCTCTCATGCCATCCTCAAGCTCCCATGTAGCCTCATCGGGACTAAGGTGCTCCCATTACATCTTTATCTGTTCGATGGCTTGGTTCTAGAGCAATGTGACCTTCTTGTCGAGGATATGCATAGGCTCCACTTGGAAATCTCCCTCGGGTTCCACCTATATCACATTCCAATCAATCATATGATTAGGATCACATACATACTTCTTAAGCAAAGATACAAGGAAAACATTATGAGCTCTTATGTTAGCAAGAAATGCAACTCTATATGCAACTAGTCCTATCCTATCAAGGACTTCAAATGTCCCACAATATTTTGGTGCCAACTTGGCACAACTCCCCATGGAACTTTTCTTTGGTTTCACCCTCAAATAAACATGATCTCCAATCTTAAATTCCTTATGCACTCTTTTCAAATCTGCATAACTCTTTTTCCAATCCTGAGCTGCCTTTAAATTTTGTCTAATCTTGACAACTTCTTGTTCCATTTCCTTGATCATTTCTAGTCTAAGCACTACCCTATTCACTGGGTTGTCCCAACTCACTAGATTCCTACATCCTTTTCCATACAATGCCTTAAATGGACTCACTCCCAATGAGGCTTGATGTCCATTATTGTATGCAAATTCTACCGAGTGTAGGTAATCCTCCCACTTGGATGGTTTATCCATCACATACATTCTCAACATATCTTCAAGAATCTGATTCACCCTCTTAGTTTGGCCATTTGTTTGAGGATGATATGTTGTATTGAAATTTAATCTAGTTCCCAATTCCTGAAACAATCCTTTCCAAAAATTGGAAGTGAACTTTGTATCATGATCATAAATTATTGCCTTGGGAAATCCATGCAATCTGAATATCTTGCTCATGAATATATTTGCAATGTCATTATCCTTGTGAGTGGACTTGACTGGAATGAAATGAGCTACCTTTTATAGCTTTTCCACCACTACCATGATTGAATCATGCTTCTTCACTGTCATGGGAAGACCTGTTATGAAATCCACAGAGATCACTTCCCACTTCCACTCTGGAATGGGTAAGGGATGCAACAATCCTGCTGGATGTTGATGCTCTACCTTGACCTGTTGGCACTTTTGACACTTAGCAATGTACTAAGCTATGTCTTTATTCATACCATGCCAAAAATATTGCTTTCTTGTTGTTGTTATTGTCTTTTGATATCCTGGATGTCCAAAGTATGACATTTGGTGTATTTCATCCATCACTAGCTTCTTCAAATATTCACTATTTGGAACATACAGTCTATCTTTATAGAGGAGAATATAATCTTCTCCAAGTTGATATCCTGCACACTTTTCATCTATATTTCTCTGCTGCAATTTTCTTTAATTTAAAGGTAAGTTTCATCACTGTTTTGGGCTTCAGGGAATCTTTTCTTCAAATCTTATTTGCACATACTTAATGCTGCAACATGAAATTTTTTGCTAAGAGCATTTGCAACCTTATTCTCTTTCCCTTTAACATGCTTAATTTCAAAATCAAATTCACAAAGAAATTCCATCCATCTAGCTTGCCTAGCATTCAAGTTTGGTTGGTCAAACAAATACTTCAAGCTCATGTGGTCTGTCCTAAACTCGAATCTTTTTCCCAACAATGGTCTATCCTAAGCTCGAATATTCTTCCCAACAAATAATGTCTCCACATATTGAGAGCATGTACTATGGCTTCTAATTCTAAATCATGCGTGGCATAATTCTTTTCATGCTCTTTTAATTTCCTTGACTCATAGTATATCAAAAATCCTTCTTGCATGAGCACTCCACCTAGCCCTTCAATGCAAGCATTTGTACACACTACAAAATCCTTCCTTGGATATTCTACCTTCAAAACAGGAGCACTGGTAAGTAACTCCTTCAGCTGCTGAAAGCTTTTCTCACATTTTTCAGACCATACAAACTTGACATTCTTCCTCTGCAATGAAGTGATTAGATGTGCTATCTTGGAGAATCCTTCAATAAACCTTTAGTAACCAACAAGACCCGTAAAATATCTAACATCTACAAAATTCCTAGGAGTAGGCCAATCCACTATGGTTTCAATCTTTTATGGATCCACTGCAATACCTTCTTCTGAAATAACATGACCCAAATATTGCACCTTCTTTTGATAAAATTCACACTTGCTTGACTTTGCATACAACTGGTGTTCTCTAAGGACTTGCAAAACCATCCTTAGATGCTCCTCATGCTATTCTTCATTCCTTGAATAGACAAGAATGTCATCCAAGAATACAATTACGAAGTTATCCAAATATTTGTTGAATACACTAGTCATGAGACACATGAATGTTGCAGGTGCATTGGTAAGACCAAATGGCACCACAGTGAACTCATAATGACCATATCTAGTTCTGAAATCCGTCTTGTGAATGTCTTCCGCCTTTATCCTTGCTTGATGGTAGCCAGACGTCAATTCAATCTTGGAAAACACTTTAGATTCCTTCATTTGATCAAATAAGTCATCAATACTTGGAAATGGATACTTGTTCTTGACTGTCACTTTATGCAGCTGCTTGTAATCAATACACAGCCTTAAAGTCCCATCCTTTTTCTTGACAAATAACATCGGTGCTCCCCAATGAGACACACTCTGCCTGATATACTTCTTTTCCATTAATTCTTGTAGCTGCATCTTTAATTCGGTCAATTCTAGCGTGCTCATTCTATAATGAGCTTTGGAAATGGGCATTGCCCCCGGAACAAGATCGATGGAAAAATCAATATCTCTCTTTGGTGGCAATCCTGGCACTTCATCCGGAAACACATCTTTGAAGTCTTGCAATATCTGGAAGTCTTCTATCCTTGTTCCTTTGTCCTCTGATGAATTTGATATATGAACTGCATATAACTAACAACCATTCTTATAAAACCTTTTTAACTGTAAGGCTGAAATCTGTCTTACTGAAACCTGTTTGGGAATTCCTCTTACTAGTCTCGGCCTTCCCTCTTCATCAATTCATTCAATTAACTTTTCATAGCATTTTATCTTGGCTATATTCCTTTCCAACTAATCCATACCAATTAGAGAATCATAAGATCCTAATGGTAGGACATTCAAATCTAATTTGGTGAGGAACCCATTCAACTCCATGGGGCACTCCATCACTACTTCACTCACTTTTCTCTTGGTCCTTATGGCTAATTAAACTAGCCAAGACTTATTATTCTTCACTTTTGTAAGAGAACAACTTTCAACCACTTTTGGAGAAACGTAACTATGAGTAGATCCTAGATCAATCAAAACATAAATAGATTGCTTAGCAATCTTACCTTCAACTTCCACCACTGCGGATTGATGGTTTGCTTGGTGATTATCCAACACTGCATAGATTCTAGGTGTTGCTCTTGCCATATCTTCCATTGTAGTTGCTTCTTCAAGGTTGTGCAAGCTACTGGGGTTCTCCGTTTTATTTGGACGATCTCTAAGCATGTGGTTTCCTCCACAACCCCAACATTGAAGTGGTCCTTTTGGTGCTTTATCTGTTTCTACTACTGGCTTGAATCCACTCCTTGCTTGTTGTCCTTGTAGAAAGGTTCTGGGTTGATTTTTGAATGGTGGCTTGAAGCCACTTTTCTTTTGATCAAACCTCCCTCTTAGCTTTCCCTTCCATGCTGGGTGAACCTCTGATTTTCCCCTGCTCTGCTCATAGCAATGCATTGCCATCCTAATGGCTTCATCAAGACTTGGTGGATTAACAAACTCAATCCTATCCCTGAAACGTTGAGGTAGAATCCCAAGAAAACGTTGGATCTTTACCCTCTCATCTTTGATGTAATCCACATACCTCAACAATTCCAAACATTTATGGACATGTTCTTCCATAGACTTATTTCCCAACTTGAGTTCATTGAATTCTTTCCTCTTACTGTCATAGTACCTAGAAGAAAGGTATTTTTCCTTGAAATACTTCTTAAATCACTCCCAGCTGATCCTCCTTTCACTGATCCCTTTTACTTGCAAGAGGTGTTCCCACCAAATTGAAGCTCTGCCATATAGATCGTAAATGGAAATTCTGGCCTTTTCATTCCCTGAGTAATCATGAATCCTGAAATATTTCTTCATCCCAAGAAGACATGCCTCTGCCTCTTGGCCAGTCTTGTCTTCGCTATCAAATGTGGGAGGCCTTGGCTTCCTGAATTCTCCCTAGGGGATTCCCTTGAATTTCTTTCTTCCATCAAATCTACAAGAATTATGCCTTGGACTTCTTTGAGAACCTCTGGAGTCACATGATCTACTGGAATAAGATCTAGAGGAAGGTGTTCTATGATTTTTGCTCACAGAACTTTTCCTTGGGCTTGGAGTCCTCTTCCTTGAACGACCTCTAGAGCGACTCTCTGCATCTCTTCCTTATTTACCTGCATTGATTGGGTTGGACCCAAGGTTTATCCTTTGCTGCATATCAGTGAGGCTCTGCAAAATAGCATCATTGAGCTGGTTCTGTTCCTCCTGAGCCTTCATCAATCTTTCATTGAAGCTTACCATGGTCTCAACCAAATTCTGAGGAGTTATTTTCTCACTTCTCCCATTGGATTCAGTTTCAGCATTCTCTTCTTACACATTTTCTCCTGGCACATCTTCATCATGCTCATAAGGATCTTGAGCATCATTCATGGTCACCATTTTCCCTTGGAGACCTCTTTCCATGTATGTTTCCTCTACTACAACTATTCAAATCTTATCAGCTACAACCACTATGCATTATAAAGGTATTTATTAGACATCTTAGGAATGCATATAGAAATATAAAACATCAATATTTAATAGAATTAAAATCATGGAATAATTCACAGATCTATTATGCCTTCATTTCTTTTTCTCATTCATGCAATTCTGGAAATTGTCCATATTGACAACAATTTGTCAAAACAGTCACTGGCACTTTTCTGCTCTACATATCTATGATGTATGATAACTTCATTCAACTTCATTGTTCCCTGCTAGATAACCTTTCCAATGCCTATCTAAGTGCTTCATTCCAACCTCGGGTGTGGAATTTACATTACTCCAAAAAATGACAAATTTTACTATAATTCTGCACTTTTACACAGCCGTATTTTATTCTCAAATGCCAACTTCTGCCACTTGTAGAAGAAAATATAGAAATAATCATGAAAACATTTCTATCAGGCGAATTTATTCCATATAACAAGGAACACTCAGCAACCTTCAGATCTCTGTTCCGATGTACCATTCATCTTCTATAAAATTTTGGGTTTGACTACTGTTAACTTTTAACTCTTTCCAAAAATTCAAAATTTTTGGCCAAAAATGGCATCTTCCAAACTGAGCATTTCTGGAAAATCTTTGTCTAATGGAAAATGTCTGTATTAATGAGAATATGAAATGTGTATTTTAGTATATTTCTTGGATCCTACATCTAAGGTCACTTTCATCCACTGCAGCATTTCAAAATCCTCAAAAAGTGGCCCAGAATAGTGCTTTTTGGCCTTCTCACTCACCCCGACTCCACATCCTTTGGATTTTGGCTCCAAGATTCCAGAATTAACACTATGCCTGATCCATGGCTAACCCATAGCAATTTCAACTCAATCCGACCTCCTTCCAAGCTTCGGGAAACTGATTTATAAAAGCCATTAATTCCAATTTTATGCCAAATTGGAGCATAATGGGCTCGGGACCCTCACTGGTTCTTTCATGGCCTTTGTTAATGGCCTCAGAACACCACAAGACTAATCCAATTTTGATTCTGCATGCTCCTGCTATCCAAAAATTGAGTTTCGAGCTCTATACTTTTTTTGGGGACCTACAACTTCCGCAACCTACCATCTGCAATCCGCACCTTCCGCAATGCGGAAATCGAAATTGTGGAACGCCAAAGTTTCCACTCCAGAAAATGTCACTTCTACAATCCGCAATCCGTATTGCGGAACGTCAAATTTTCAACCTCCAATAATGTCACTTCCGCAA
Source organism: Larix kaempferi (assembly GCA_027924585.1). NCBI lineage: Eukaryota > Viridiplantae > Streptophyta > Pinopsida > Pinales > Pinaceae > Larix > Larix kaempferi. The sequence continues at coordinate 2,037,835 of BSBM01000459.1, forward strand.
TCCGAAACCCGCAATCTTTACTGCGGAACTCGGAAATGCGGAACACCAAATTTTCACTTCCAACAATGTCACTTCCGCAATCCGCAATCCGCACCTTCCGCAATTCGCAATCCACAATGCGGGATTTAGAAATGCGGAACGCCAAAGTTTCCACTTCGGAAAATGTCACTTCTGCAATCCACAATCTGCAATCCGTACTGCATAAGTCGAAAATGCGGAACGCCAAATTTTCAACTTTGGAAAATGTCACTTCCGCGATCCGCAATCCGCAATCCGTACTGCGGACCTAGGAAATGCGAAACACCAAATTTTCAACCTCTGAAAATGTCATTTCCGCAATCTGCAATCCACAATCCATACTACGGAACTCGGAAATGTGGAACGGCAAATTTTCACTTCCGAAAATGTCACTTCCACAATCCGCAATCCGTACTACGGAACTCGGAAATGCGGAACGCCAAAACGTAAATTTGAAATTTTTTCTTCTCTACAATCCACAATCTGCAATGCAGGAATCGAAAATGCGGAAGTCCAAAACATAACTTCGAAACTTTTACATTTCGCAGTCCGCAATCCGCAATGTGGAATTGTGGAAACTCCTTGACTCCTTTAAACTTCCAGAGCTCATATCTCCCTCATCCTTTAGCCACATAAGGCAAGTCTGGTACCATTGGAAATATCTTGGAGAGATCTATGCAATGGTGTGATCCCCTACCATACCTGAGAACTCTGATTTTTTCATTATCTCAATCAAAATGTTGCCCAAACTTCATCAATACCTTTTTAAATACTCTAATATCTGCTTGTAAGATCATAGTTCGGCCCAAGCAGCCCCAGTGCTGCAAAACGGTCTCTGATACAACTCTATCACATCCCCCTCCCGTCCATCCGATGCCAGGAAGGGAATGCAACTGACTTTCTAGGCTTAATTAGAACTTAGCCCATTCAATAATAAATAAATTGACAGTAATTAAAAACTTATGTGTGCAGATTCATACTTAAACAATCACAGTGGAATTAAACATTATCCACACACAACTGCATCATGCATTCAGCGTACCAATAACAGTCATCAAATTAAACATTTTAGAACACAGAATGAACATAATTTAAACCACACAAAATACTTATCTTTAAGATGAAATTGTCCAAACAACTGGCTATGTGAGAGCAATGTTCCACCCAACCATAGGTCCCTGTCCAACCTATATTCTTTCAGCTGAGAGACCACCCCCAAGCTGGGTTGTGTATCCACTAAGGAGGAACTAAATAGGCTCACTCACAGCCATGGTTTCACAAAAACAGTCATGCTAAGCCAACACACAGTTGGGTTTATCAAGCATGCAAGAGACAAAGGGGGGGAATGCTAAGACAGTGAGCTCAACCACAGAGCTACAAGCATCTCAAGCTAAACTCAAACAACATTGGCACCCACAATACCTACCACACCCAACACAAGGAAGGTCCCCTTCTCTGTTGCATAGTCCCTCAGGAATCCCTTCCCTTGTCATGTCTCCTCTTACCAATTTTTTTTGTTTTTTGCACAGGCCCAAGGCCCTTCAATACTGTTTGCAGTTACACCACTAGATAATAATTATACTTACAAAAACATATCAGAAGCATAACAAATTACGTAAAGCTGTCACACATTGCTCAACGTGGTTCTTTATCGAAGTGCTATAGTCCTTCAGACTATACGCACCCTTACATATTTAGTGTCATGACACGGACGTACTAGAACAAACGTGTGTGACATAGAGGTACTTTATGCCGACATGATGATACATGCTACCATCTGCACCAAGGGTGTAACACTCTAGGACAACGCCTAAACAATATGCATACAACACTTAGTCTATGGACTAGTACAGTACTTACGTAAGCATTAAAACAATGACGCTCCAGACCTGGTGTCTTTTCCAGCTCACTCAGCCTATACCACAATATGTAAGCAATTAATACTACACAAAGGTGTACCATCCTGAACTAGTATCAACATTAATACTTTAATGGACATAGTCCCAAGTCTCTCCTTTGGAGTACATATGTATTGATTGCATAAACATATAAATATTTACACCTTAATTTATATTAATGATCTACATTAATATTATACTCACCTATGCAAAGGTCACATAGTGCAAAGGTTAATTAATAAAACAATTAACAACTATATAATAGACTAACCATGGCTATTAATACATATATATATAATTACACACACACACACACACACATATATATATATTAATACTTTTTATAACAAATAACCAAAGCATATTTAATATTACAAACATGATATTTCTAACACTTTGCATTACCATGCAATTCGACCTATACAAATAACAATACCTATATAAAATCGGGGTCATAACATAACCCTATACATACAAGTGGTTATCAAAATATATAAGGTTCTATGTATTTTTATACATAGTAATGCGCTCCTCCCCAAAGCTTGATGCACCACCCCACTATGCACCTAGTAAGGAATATTAAACATAATAAACATTTAAAAGCATTAGCCTTAAGGCTAAATGCGTAAACCTAACATATACCAATGTTAATTTAAAATATAAAAGGGTCGCTAATGAGAGCTGACCCTACCACCTTCAAATGTTGCTCACAAACCATAATGTCAACACTTAACGTTTAGGCTTACAACCGGTCAACACATAGCCATGTGATATTAATCATGCTGCCACGATGGTAAAGCTCGGAGCCTACAAATGAACGTAGCTCGACTTGTCATTTAAACGTGGACTGTAATGTCCCCATTTTGACCCCTATAATATTTTGGGCTATAATGTAAATATTGTATGCATATTATGTATCATTCATAGCGTGGAGCTCAAGGCCAAGACCCCGCTAGTGAAGGCTCAACCCTGAAGAGGCAAGTATTGGATATTATGCTACCCATGTGCTAGTGAACCATGGGAATTGTAAATATGCATTTTAATATAAATTCTCACAACTAGCTATGCAATGCAACAAGAGATGGGGGCATGATATTTACAAGGAATTGGGAGGGAAATATTCAAACCCTTGAGCTAATCAAGTCAAGCCAAGTGTCAATGAGAGAACCCATCAACCCTCAACTACCCATGTTGACTTTTGTTCCCAATCATTGATTTTTCCCAAGAGTTGGTTGAGGTAGTTAATGCCTTGGGGAATGGAGAGGTATGGATGTCCAAATTCGGGTATGGGCAAGCCACCCTTCATGGAAATTCATGTTTGGCTTCTTGGGAAAGAAAGGAGCCATGAAATATCTCCCCAAGCCATTATTCACCCATCAGTTTTTCTCTCTCACGATTTTGGAGCTTCCTGGGCATTTTCCTCCATGGTTTTGCTGTGTTTTCCTCCATGTTCCTAGCTGTGAAGGGCATTTTTGTTTTGGTTAACAATGGGGGAGAGAATAAATTGATTTTGGGGTTTTATAGAGGCTGTTTTGGCTCACTATATGCTCATACATCTGTGGAAGAAATCAGTTTTCTTCCCCGGGGTTGATTCCCTCTCCCCACCATCCGTTTTTGGTGTGCCCACATTTTGGGGAAAACCCATGTCCATCTAATTTCTAATTCCCATTGCTGAAAATGTGTTTCCAAGCCCATATCTGAGTTTTGCATGTAAAATAATGTTGGGGTTGAGATGGGTATCCATTGCTTTGGCTGTGCTGAGCTTGAGAGTCCCCTTTTCCTTGTATATATCATGCCCAGCTCGTGGGTGGTCTCTGAGTGCTAAAAGAAAATAGGCTAGGCAGAGACCTATGGTTGGGTGGAACGTTGCAACGACATAGCTAGTTGCTTGGGACAATTGCATAATGAAGATAAGTATTCTCTATGTGTGTTTACTTCTGCAATGATTAATATGATGATTATTTTGATATGCTGGATGACCATGAAATGTGTGTGGATGATGTTATTCCGCTATGCATATCTGCTTGATTTTCATCTTCACACTTTTGATTTATTTGTATGAATCTAATGAATGGGCCGAGTTTATATAAAATCCCAGAACTTAGTGTCATGATCTCTTCCTTGAATTGGGTCCATGGGAGGGGACATTACATGGACAAATACATATGATTCGTTTGATTGTAAGCCGGCTTAGTCCGACGTGTAGCCTACGTGGTTTGTGGTTTATGCCACTCAGGCTTCACCAAACCAATTCAACATTTTAACCCCACTTCGGGTTTCCTTATTGGAAGGTGACGAGACTCACATTCATGTGGATGGAGGGTTGTCCACACATTGTACTTAAGTATGGTCGATGTGGTGTACATGGTGGATCATCCCAATTACGGAACTCTGTCAGTGGAGAGTTATGCCGAGGCGTACCATACACCCAACTCTGCAAATGCATTAAACCTTCCTTCGTTCCGCGTCGTTGATGGTGATCCAGGACAGTGCATGGGAGTTTGTGATGCATTTAGCACCGTCGATCCAGGCGTTGGGTTTTTGCGCCCAGCCATCTCCATGCTTGCATTAACTCATCCTTTCACCGGCAGCAGTGGTATCCACCTGCGCTATCCGGTATCCAGCGTTGATAGTCTTTCACTTTGGCATTTGGTTCATTGTTGTTCTGCTACAACGCGAGCTTCGACTCTGCGCAGGGTATGGTGGAGGTCTATAGCCAAGCCATGGCACTTCGTTTCCATAGATGCATACTGCAACAATTGCTACCATACTCATCGTGAACAACAATACAAGGTAAGTGATACGTTGTTGCCTGCACCTTCGTTCCATTTTACACTGTCGTTGTTTACTGCAAGTTACATTTACATTTATGTGTTGCAAGTTAAAGGCCCAGGTTTGACCCTCGTATTGCTATGTCGATAGGTGCAAATGGAGTTGAGTTGCACTGTGACTCATTGCTTCACTAGGTAATATCACAATACACCTTTAGTTTCGTCATGCGTTACTTACTTTCTTTGACAATCATTTTATGGTTAAGTTGGTATTCCCGCGGTTTGACCCCTCGCCACATTTTTCTATGCAGGAAACCAATGACGTGTGGTGGAGTGAAGCACTCCCGTGAGCTCGTAGCAAACGTTGGGGTTGTGGCGACTTGCTGGATCAACAGGTAACTCACCGTCCCACTCCCTCGGGTTTAGTTCACCCCATTGGTGGGGGCAGAGTTACTAAAATGATTTTCAGTTGAGGTTAGGGTTTCTCCTGCTTTCGTTTGCACGTTTTTAAGGAGCTCGGACCTTGGCCGAAAGGATAGAGGCATATAGCCAGTCCATGAGAGCGTCTCTGCAGCCTCTAATTCACTCCACTGTCGTAGCAGGGTTAATGTGCACTCCAAGAGTTGTAGTGGGATTCCCCACAGTCATATGTAGTTGAAAAGTTATCCAACGACGCTCTGCCCCTAGTAGAGGCGTCGGGATTATGTAACTGGCTTCTATATAAATTAAAGTGGCAATGCCACAGCCTTTTACGATTCAAACCTCTATCTGTAAGTTTTGTTTGACAGTTAATATTCAAATGGTAATTTGAAATGCAAGCCTGGATTGACTTGAAGCCCATTGCGACTTGCGTCGGGTCTGTGTGTTATTTAATCAATATGTATTTTGGATTTACATACTTTAAATGTTTAGGTGCCCTCGGCACTTGATATTCATATGCAAAATAAACATTTTAACTTCGCCGCTATGTATGCTTATCAATTTAATGTTAGATGCATACGATGTTAATATTTCAATGCATGATGTTAATGTGAGCATACCAATTCGTTGCTAGTAGTAGAAGCTTTGAATCCATCATTAATGCTCACTTGGAAGGAATCACACTCAACACATGTGTCCTCCATGGTTTCGTTTGCATTCAAAAGGCATATTGTAATATAGTGTTTAATCTGTGTATTAATATTGTTTAGGGTAGAGGCGTTTAGCCTACCCATCGTATGCACAAATGAATGTTTAGCAGCATCGAAACACTGTCTCTTTCTTCAACAATGTCTATCATGCAAACTGTGTTTATATGATGCAACGTTTGATTATTATTATGTGAACTTCATTTATGCCCAGCATCATTTTCATTTTTAATGTATTCAATCTACTATTTAACAATAGTTGAAAACCCCAGGTCGTAAACAAAATGCACAGGTGAATGTTTCAATGTATAATATCATATTTTAATATTATAGCATCCACGCTAAGGGTCAAACCCTTAGACACTTGAATCGTTTGCACTCAGCACTTCGGCACCTCAAACGCATTCAATCTATATGTACATGTATAGGTTTGGTGACCTAGGTTATGCTTGGGTCGTGTAATTCCATCGGCCATTACAATCACACTTATATTAATAATGCATATTACCATATTGTTTGCATAAGCATTAGCCATTGAATTCAGAATAATATTCAGGCATATATGTTAAATTTTCAGAATTTACTTCAATCTGATCTAGGATCTTAACTGAGAGAACAACATGTACAACAAATCTACAGCATATCAATCATGGACACAATAATGCAAGCACACAAGAGACAAAGAGTTTACTTGGGGAAAACCATAAAGGTGAAAAACCCCAATAACTTCCTCAGAGATAGATAGAGCAATGATACAACCAGAATACAAGAGATAGTCTTCTCCTAGTAGCAGAGCCTCCTCCTCCACAAGTGCGCCACTCTCCCAAGTGTGAGTGAGATAATAGAATGTGTAAAATGAGAGAGACACACTCTCTATTTATACACTAACTTGACTTGACCTTTACTCAACTTGGTCGGCCTCAACTTAACCACTTAACATAATGCTGACTAGGCCTACCCCCACTAGGGTGGTCTAATAACCCTTTGACCCACATGAATTATACAGGGCCGACCCCAATAAGATGGTCTAATAACCCATCAAGTATAAGTTACGACACTTACAATATAAATGACGACACTTCCATATAGAGGAATAATAACATCTCTATAGGAATACAACCACTTTCGTATAGAGGAATAATAACATCTCTATAGGAATACAATATACATATATGTGAAATACATTCCAAAGTTACATATACATCAACACTCCCTCTTAACTAGGAAGGTATTTCTCGACATAGGTCTTCTAGCACAAGTCATCTTCTATGGATCATCGTCACTGGATAATCGTCATCGAGTCATCATCATCACGTCACTTCCGCTGCTATCTCATTCAATCTCTGAATCTACTCGTCATAGGAAGTTCTATAGAGCCAGTCCTTTTTCATACTAGATGTAGGCCCACCACCTGCAGGTCTTCGTCATCACTGGCCATACTGTGGAATCCTCGGGACTTATTACGTGCATCACAAAACCTGGCTGCAGCATCCCAGGCTATTACGAGCACATAGCTCTACCTGTCGGATCTCCCAGGAGCACATTACATGTGACCCATCACAAAACCTGGCTGAAGCATCCCAGGCTGTTACGAGCACACAGCTCTACCTGTCGGATCTCCCATGAGCACATTACATGTGATCTCACCACAAAACCTCAAAAGAGAATCCCAGGATTGATTACGAGCACAAGGCTCAACCTATCGGATCTCCCAGGGCACAAATTACATGTGGTCACCACAAAACCTCGAAAGAGCATCTGCCAGATATCCCAGGGCACAAATTACATGCCATAGGAAAAACCTCGAAATACTATCTGCAAATCTCCTAGGGCACAAATTATATGTCCTCCCAAGCAAAACCTCGAAAGAGCATTTGCCAGATATCCGAGGGTACAAATTACATGCCATAGGCAAAACCTCGAAAGACTATCTGCAAATCTCCCAGGGCACAAATTACATGCTTATCTGCACAACCTGTTCCACGGCCATAGAGTATCAACCTGATACTCACCATACATCATCTTGATGTACACATGATCATCCTGATCATCATCACTGTAACATCCTACTGCATGTCATCTGGAGCAACATCCTGAAGCTCATCAGCCATGATCATCCTGATCATACAATGCATCTACCTGATGCATACCAAGTATCTACCTGATACATATCATCATACATGATCCACCTAATCATATAGTGTATCCACCTGATACAAATACAAATACATGATACATATCACCATACATGATCCACCTGATCATACAATGCATCTACCTGATGCATACCAAGTATCTACCTGATACATATCATCATACATGATCCACCTGATCATACAGTGTATCCACCTGATACAAATACAAATACATGATACATATCACCATACATGATCCACCTGATCATACAATGTATCCACCTGATACATATACAGATACATGGTCCAAGCATCCAACATGATGCATATACAAAATACATACAAATGATCCAACCGATCATATCCAGCATCCAACATGATGCGTACATACATATACATATAAATGATCCAACTGATCATATCCAACATCCAACATGATGCATACATATATAAATGATCCAACTGATCATATCCAGCATCCAACATGATGCGTATATAGAGCAGTAACTGGAGCATCGTCCTGATGCTCATCATCCAACGCTTACATCCATAGCCATGTGAAGGATCCTCCTTCCAACATGCTTGGAATGACTTCTACAAATGTGTCCATCACTTCTTCCTCGAAGTGTCATCAATCTGAAGAACACCAAGCCTCTCCCTGAAGTACTCGAACTTCACCCTGGCTAGTGGCTTTGTCAACACATCTGCAATCTACTCGTCCGTCGCAATGTACAGGATCTTCACAGCTCCTCTCTGCACCATATCCCTAATATAGTGATATTTGATTTCTATGTGTTTCAACCTGTCATGAAACACTGGGTTCTCGGACAGCTTCACACAACTCTGGTTATCAAAAAAGATACCAGTAGCATCCAACAAGAGATCAAATAACTCAGACAATAGCTTCCGTAGCCATACTGCCTCACAACTAGCTGAACAGGCTACAACATACTCTGCCTCAACTGTAATCAATGCTACGCAGGACTGCTTCCTGCTGAACCAAGAGATCACACCTGATCCCATACTGAAGCAGCACCTAGATGTGCTCTTCCTATCTGCAGCACTGCTAGCCCAATTTGAATCAACATAACCCTGCAGGTTAAACTTTTGATTCGCTTCATACTTGAGCCCATAATTCACTGTACCCTTCAGGTACCTTAGAATATGCTTTACAACAACCAGGTGAACACTCCTCGGATCCATCAGGAACTGGCTCAATGTGTTCACCACAAAGAAAATATCTGGTCTCGTGTTCGTCAGGTACATCAAGGACTCAATCATCTAACGATACATAGTGATATCAACTGGCTCAGATGAAGAATCACACAGAAGCTTCAGGTTCGATGCCATAGGTGTGGCCATAGCCTTGCAATCCATCGTCCCGAACCTCTTCAGGATCTCTACTGCATACTTCCCTTGTCCAAGGAAGATTCCATCTGCACTCTGCCACACCTCCATGCCAAAAACAAATAGTGCATCATCCCCAAGTTATTCAACTCGAACTCGGCAGCAAGCTTCCGTTGCGTGTCGGCAATCAATCTATCTTCACCTATAATAAAGAGGTCATCCATATACAAAAGTAGTATCACTGGATTGCCTTCATCAACCTTGTAGTAAAGGTTGGAATCCGCTTTACTCTTGGCAAAGCCCAAATTGGATAGAAAGCTGTCTATCCTACCATACGAAGTTCTGCACATATATATGACTACACCATTCAAGAAGGATGTCTTGAAATCCATCTGGTGTATCTTCTATTTCATCACTTTTATATTTCTCTATGCTGCCATCTGCATCATGCTTGATCTGATAGTTCCATTTGGAAGTCACAACAGACTTCCCTTTAGCTCTTGGGACCGCATCCCAAACATCGTTCTTCATGATCGACATATCATGGCATTCTTCCCGTATCCTGGGAACTTCAATATCTTCAATAGATAATTTTGTTGCTTGAACAAATGTTGTAGTCCTTCTTTTGTAGGTGAAGGTATACGATCTTTCCTACAAAACAAGTTAAATTGCATGATTAGAAACATCTCATAATTTTCAGACAAATTCTTACACATAAAGAAATATGTCATACAGTCATGCAATTATCTTAGCCAATGCTTCAATACAACATTTATCCATATTCCATAACTTTCTAGATGCCTTCCAATCTTTACCAGAACATTGTTAAGAGTGTGCACAACTCCCAACATGTCAGCAAAGAGGTTTCATTCTAGATAAGTAGCAATGGAATGTTGTACAGTGCAATAGGCCACTTACCCATCACATGCATATTAGTAGTATACTTTTCATCAATGCAACTATTCTAATATGCATAATACACAATCTAATTCTAGGAACATAAGCATATACATCATTGAATAACATTATGTAAGAAATGACAATCCAAATACTTATCTTTGTATGGTTGTTGGGTGGACTCCCTCTGAATCTTCGCTTCCTTGCAGGAGCTGTTGGAGTCCTAATCTGAAGTAGCTTCTTCTACACCTTTCTATTGTGGAATGTAGAGAGATGGTCAACTCCCTCTGAATATCTGCATCCTTGCATAAACCACTGGAGTGTACTCCCTCTTGATCTTTGCTTCCTGGATTACTTGTCCTTGAACTTATATTCATTCTCGATCCCTATGCATGCTTGTTAGTATCATCATTGTGTTATCCTCTAGGTCTCATACATAATCAAACATTCATTAGTGTAATCTTAATATTATCAAAACACAATAATCTCAAGCATGTATAGTCAGGATCAATTCAAACACAGATAATAAACATTAGTATTCAAGGTTTCAAGGAAGTCTTCTTTTATTCATACATATTCTTATTTGATCATAGGACTCTTCTATTTAGTTAAATCATCAATCAAGATAAGAGATATAATATGCATAAAACCCATGATTACTAAAACCTATACCTTCATGATTCTTCTGGTTAGTCATATTATCAATTATGGTAAGAAACATAATATGCATACAACCATGACTATTCAAACCTATGACTTCATGAATAATCATTATCAACAACACAAAAGTATAAGATCCTAACACAAGGTAGGATTCTAGCTTGATATAGGAAAAACACACTTGGATTAGCATGCTAGCTAGTTATGTCTAACATACGCGCATAATGTCTTCTGGTTCTCTTCAATGACTTGTGCTAGTAACCTGCATATCTCATAGGTTAACCATTATAGAACCAAGTTATACATACCTCGTAAATGGATCTTCTATGTGATCCATGACAATGGATGAATCTTTGTCTTCATGTCACCATGATCATATGTTCTTGAAGTAGAACATGATTTTTCTTTCTTGGTGTACCTTTTATGTTAGCGAACAACATAAACCTCATACAACATCACAATGCATTAGTACATTCATAACTATCAAAACCTTAATCAATGAACATCTTCTATTAAGGTGATACGACAAGTCTAGTAATTAATCAAGATTGTGCTGTAATGATAAACATATGATAAAATTAACCATGAAACATACCTGTAAGCCATACCTGTCAAGACTGCTTGTAATCTTCTTATGGAAGGCCTTAGCCTCATCTCCCTCTGAAACAGGAACTTCTTCACTTATGCAGGTGACGAATCCATCTTCTTCTAGGATTAACCCAATCCACTTGATTTGCAAGAACTGGACCTGGAGATGGATTAGGGTTTTTCAAAGAAACCCCAAAAACTCAAACTTTGAATTTCAAAATTCTGAAAGGATAGAAATATGCGCCTTGATGAGCTGATCAAGTTGGTATATTCAGAATTTGAAAACTGCAAAGTTTCACCCCTCGAAATTGCCTTTTAGATTTCTGGATTCACTGGGGAGGACCTTGGATTAGGGTTTGAGTTTCCCTAAGCTTCACCCAACCAAAATATTTGATTCAAATCTCTAAGCTTCAATTTTTATAAGGAGCTTCCAACCATGGTCACAGATTTCCAAAATTCCAATTTTTGCAGAAGCCCTAATTTTCCATCTTTCCAATCAAAGTCCCGAACTGGGGTTTGATCAAGCCCAGCCTTCTACCCAACCAAAAAATCTGATCTTGGTCTCTAAATTTCTATTTTGATGAGTACCATCCATCCATGGTCTCCAATTACAAAAATTTCAACTTTCTCCGAAGCCCTAAATTCCGGAAGCCATGAATGAAGGTACTCAAAAATAATTCTGTTTTGACAGAAATATGTACCTGATTGTTTCTGGTGTAACTATGAACTTTTTGATCCACAGGGTTTGAAAAAATTTCTTGAGATAGCTCGACCTATTATATTTCCATTCCGACAGGTCTGACCTCAATTGGATTCTCTGAGAGAGAGTTATGCCAAGTGTCACAACGTGACTTGTTTATGGGATAATACAGGAGAGCAAACTTGTACGGCATGCCATGTGTTACTGGTTCAACTTCGGCCTCTAAAAAATTTTCTTTAGATATTACAGTTTGTTTAATACCTGTCACTTTTTACGAAATTTCATTTGGAGCTTCCTATCCCATGTTATGACCTTTTTCCCAAGGTCACCTGATTTTGACTCAGATCTTGAAGAGGCAAAAACCCTATATTGTACGGATCATAAATCACAAATTACAATGAATTAGAGGTTGTCCTTTGGACACAAGGTACATGGGGATCTGATCTTCGACCTGTAAAAGTTTCAGATCCGAAAACTTCGCCAAAACAGATTTATAGCGAAAGTGCTACGATGACTGGTTTTTGCTATATCAAGCCCTAGCATCATAAGTGCAACAAGTGTCATACATGCCATATCATGCCTTCTTTCAGGCTAGCTCTGATACCATGTTAAATTTTTAGAATTTACTTCAATCTGATCTAGGATCTTAACTGAGAGAACAACATGTACAGCAAATCTACAGCATATCAATCATGGACACAATAATGCAAGCACACAAGAGACACAGAGTTTGCTTGGGGAAAACCATAAAGGTGAAAAACCCCAATAACTTCCTCAGAGATAGATAGAGCAATGATACAACCAGAATACAAGAGATAGTCTTCTCCTAGCAGCAGAGCCTCCTCCTCCACAAGTGCGCCACTCTCCCAAGTGTGAGTGAGATAATAGAATGTGTAAAATGAGAGAGACACACTCTCTATTTATACACTAACTTGACTTGACCTTTACTCAACTTGGTCGGCCTCAACTTAACCACTTAACATAATGCTGACTGGGCCGACCCCCACCAGGGTGGTCTAATAACCCTTTGACCCACATGACTTATACAGGGCCGAACCCAACAAGGTGGTCTAATAACCCATCAAGTATAAGTTATGACATTTACAATATAAATGACGACACTTCCATATAGAGAAATAATAACATCTCTATAGGAATACAACCACTTCCGTATAGAGGAATAATAACATCTCTATAGGAATACAATATACATATATGTGAAATACATTCCGAAGTTACATATACATCAACAATATATTTACTCAGAAATATAGCAATGTATAGTTTATTTAATGCTCATCAAATTAAACTAAAATGCCAATTAATTGCATATAGTTTATCATAACTAGATCGGAATAAAATACAAACTCAGTCAATAACCATAGTAACTCAGAACTATAACAGGTTTGCACTCTAGCATTATCAGGGTTTATCTTTTCTAAAATAAACTCTACTTTAAAAGAGTTGATAAACATATGGGCTAGGCATGTAAACCTTCAGGTTTACCTGCCTACCCTATTTACTACATCATAATGCAAAGCATAGGATCTTCATTAAATACTGGAATATATTTAAAATACAACACCTGCAATATGTAAACATGTCTCAGCAAACCCTAGGTTAGCACATGATTCATATCATTATTATATTTGATGTTGCATACATTTATAGTAGTATAGAGGGTATTAATGTTGTAAATCTACTGCCATTAGAATGTAGATATTATTACAGCCATCCCACCACTCAAATATTCCAGATATGTAAAATGATCATAAGATAACTCATAACAGAGATCTAGTTTCCTAGTTGAGATTCATGCTCAGAATAATCAAGAACAATACATATATGGTCAGATCTGATACATTTACATTTCAACAGTAAATCATATATATTCAGAAACACATATATAAATACCGTCCAAAACAAATACTCTACAAGGCATATTATAAACACTTATCTGAATTTGTTGACTAGTGGAACCAGGAACAAACCTCCCATCCTTTGACCAGCAAGTCCTCCTTGCTCTTAGGTCACCCCCGAGGTGAGTTCACAGTCCCCCAGGTAGAGTATTTATTTTTGTTACCCTTAACTTGTTATTCCCCAAGTTATTCAGGATATTTCAAAAGGCAGCAGGCAACCCAACACCCAACTCAATACTCTTGATCTCCAGTATGCTCTAGGGGATTTTAAGTCATGGCCATGGAGAGAATCACTATCACAGTCTATTCAGGTAAATGCAGTACTCCTGCAAACTTGGGGTAGTTCTCCTACCTGCACACAATTAAGTGGCCAAGCTCATACCAAATTGTATGATTCCTCTTTATCTGAGTCAGTTTGGTCCTCCCAAATCTGCACTCAATCACTTGGCTTCAGGACCAGTTTGGTTGTCCCAAATCTGTCCTCCCTCACCAACATTCAATGTCTCAGGTTCAGGTTTTCCCATTCCCATTGCTCTTGTGTATTCAGCTCATGAGATTGTGAATGATGCATAATGAATTATGAGAGTTTCAATTATTTTTCACCTTTTATTCTCTTAGGGGAATTTTCCTCATTATGTGAATTATTTTAATTCATTAATCTCTCAATTCTTTTCTTTAGGGTTTTCCAATTGTCTCCAATAATAATTGCTTATTATTATTATTAAGTGGCATTTTCCCTCCAAACTTAGGAGACTGTGACTCCCTCTTTTATTGTGCTAGTCCACATGGTCAATAGAAACCTCTTTAGCAGATTTCTAACTTTCCTAAGTATAAATGAAATAATACTTAGCAGAAAATATCATAGGGGTTCAAAGTCCAAAATAGAGGCATTACATCCCTCTAGTGCTCTTTAGGTTGGGCATAGAAAATTTCAATATGATAAATCCTTGATATTCTAGCCTTCACTAGGTTTATTAAGCAATCCCAACCTCTGTTCTATCCTCTGTTATGTCATTCACACTTGGATTCTCACAATTCAATGACCAAATGAATCAATCCTGTAATTGTATTTTCGGGCTATCAAAACTGGGTTTTCCTGTGGATTTCTGGGGATCTAACACTCTGAAATTCACCCCAAGGTTCATTTCTATGGATACCCCATTGGATTTTACTGTCCACATGAAATTCTGAGTGTTTATGGCACTTCAAAACGTGGGTTAATGTAGAGCTACGATTTCTGGTTTTCTCATTGTTGGCACTGTGTAATGGATGAAAACTGAAGCTTAGATGTTCCACAATGGAATGGGAATGAGGAGAAATGAACTCCCATGAGGTAGAGTGACTTGTGAGTCAAGCAAATAGAGCCCATACCTGCCATACGAAATTATGGGTTGCCCATGCTCCATTGAAGCCATGGACTGATTTATTCAACTACTTCCTTACAACAAAATTAAATGTTAGCAAGAAAGTCAAATGGGTTCCCAAGATGACATTTGGAAACATATGGTTCAACCCCACAACCCCCCTCACCACTCCCCAGTGGATACATATGACCCCCTCTTATTAGTTGCTTCCATAGCCATTTTTTGGTATTTTATTGCAATATTAATATTTACATCATTTTACAATGTTCCATGGCTTAATAGCACATGGATATCAAAATATCAAATACTTGCCTTTTAAATAAAATCCGAGCATACACTAGTGGGGCCTTGGCCTTGAGCTCCATGCTAGGAAAATATACATCGCATGTATACAATATTTACATTAAAAGCCAATATTTCCTAAGGGTCAAAATGGAGGTATTACAAAGGAGGACTATTGACATATGAGATTCTTCCATCTTGATCCACCCCATTTTGTATTTACTATTAGTCTATTTGGCATTTGCCAATGCCCATTGGCATTCCAACATCTATGTAAAACATTTTGATTTTGATGACTTAATGAGAAATATGGTTCCGACATCTTGAGTTATTTCCCAATGCCTATCAAATTTCAATGCATCTATGTGTCTCATTGTGATTTGTGAATGACCAATGTGTACTCATTAATGTGTATTGCTTCTAATTTCTATTGAATATTTGTAAATGTTCTAATATAAGATGATTTTTCAATCTTTTTTATGCATGTGAAGTTTTCCTAAAGGGATGGAAACTTGAATTGGAGTGATTGGTGTAAAACATATAATGGTGTAAAAAATCAATGTATTGTAATAGTAACTTAAACATAACTCAAACATCAAATAAACGATATAAGATAACGATATAAAAGAAACTATCTAACATGAATAACATTAGACATTCATGAATAAACAATCACATGACTATACTATGTACCTCAATCAATTAGGCCTTCTGGATCCTCTCTTCTTTTTATTGTCTCAAACAACCTCGCGTGCTCTGCATGAGGTAGTAAGTGGCATACATTGTTTGTAGTTGGAGGTTTGTACCAACAATCAAGTACATAAAGTGATACACCCGTGAACCTGGTCTATGATTCGTGTATGTGTAGCCATTTCTCTTTGGTCCCTTTCCATCTACTGTTATATATTCTCCCTGAACAACCATCGAGCCCGTCGGAAAGGTAATTCCTTCACTATCAGTTAATGATGCGAGGAGGGTTTGCTTCCCTTGGATGCATCGTTCCAACCAATAATTTGTGCCAATTGAACTGTCTTTCGAGGCGACAACTGCGTAGATGTGTCTTGCAAAAATGCATTTTACGGTCATATTCCAACAAGTAGTGGTTTGATAACTTGGATAATTGCAAAAACAAGGAGGGAACCCGGATATGAATGCAGAAAGGTTTACCTGGATGTACAAGATCAGATATATGATCATATTCATTCGAAATAGAGGATTGGCCTTCCTCTAACTGGATTGTTTCAACAACTTCTCATGGCTCCATTGCAAGTGATACATGATCCCACTTATCAACCCAATCCATTGATTCACACTCATCCCACTCACAACTGCTGCAAGGCCCGCAAAAGCAAGCAAGTTTTCACGTCCATATTTCAAATAAGGGGTCGTTTGAGCTTTGAACCAAATGAAATCCACAAGTTCCTTGTACAGTAATACAACTATAAGAATACGATCGATCTATATCAACCACATGCCAAAAATTTTTGACAACATGTGCTTTACCTGTTGGTATGTGTTGCTTCGTGGTTTGATCTGAAATTTTTGCAGAGCACCATTGAACTATGGATTCTGCATCCCAAATATGAGGGTTTGTCATGCACCTCATCTCCACCCTTCGTAGGGAAGTTTTGATACATGCTCCAGCCTCGTCATGCTCTCCCTTTCCATGCCCAGTCTCAAAATAGTTCCATATATGCAGCACATCATAATTTTTGTGCAAAATACTCAACCACTATAATACACATGCATTTTTTGAACTGGCCTGCACAACCATCTAACCATATCCAATGCTGATCCATCTGTATACCTCTCTCCTTTAGGTGATAATAGAAAATTCTGAAGCAATGTTGCACATAATGCAGGTCGTGGCACCTGTCGTCACTAATGTAGAAGTTGGTCTCTTTCAATATTATCCTCATGTCATTGCTGCTCTCTGGAGCATGCCTATACGTGATATGGACCATTATGCTAACTTGCTATGAATGGTAGTATTGACTTTGAATCTCATTATGTGGCTGTAGGATGTAGTTTTCAACAAATTCCATAATCGACAATATTGTGCCATTGGGAAAGGTGTCCCTGTATTATCTGTATTGTTGATCCTGCCATCGTGCTACATGGACATGTTGTACATACTACTTGGTCTTTTGGTGTAATTCCTTCATGAAATCGCAAATTTGTACCTGGTGCCACAAAACCAAGGGCATTAATATAATGTGACATTTGCAATCTGAATATATATGTATAAATTCAACATGTACGAAATGAAAGTATGCAAACTTAGATTACCTATGACTTCACCAATGCAATTTTGTTGCTTTCCTTCGCACTATCTACTTGATATGTTATGTACTTGAAGTTCTACATTTCTACTGACATCCTCCCAAATTCGTGCTCCTCAGTTTCATGGATGCAGCGACTCAATAATGTAAATCCATTACACCTAGAACATGTCCCATACAAACATGATCTTTTATAATATTTTTGTCCTTCGGGTCTTGGACACATTATGATATGTATAAATTCTATGGATGCATTCGGTGGATGTAACGATGGGCAGTCTTGCACAATGTTAGTATGCAAATCACAAAATATATGTCTATATGTATCATAATAGCACTCAAATTCTACATGGTATCTACAGCAACATGTGTTGCGATCAATGCAAATTCTAACATACCAGGGTTTGCATTTTTCAAAGGACCTTTGGCCCAAGTTCAATTGTGTGTGCTCATTCTTGAACCTCTCATAGACTTCTGTTTGTGTCGTGTCAAGGAAGTGCTTGACATGGGTTTCACACCCCT
The DNA here is from genome assembly GCA_027924585.1 of Larix kaempferi. Classification (NCBI taxonomy): domain Eukaryota; kingdom Viridiplantae; phylum Streptophyta; class Pinopsida; order Pinales; family Pinaceae; genus Larix; species Larix kaempferi. The sequence continues at coordinate 2,056,345 of BSBM01000459.1, forward strand.
TAACACCTTTTCTCAACTTTAACACATCTCTTTGATTCGATGAAGTTCTAGTGTTATCATGCCAAAAATTTTGTACTAGTTCTTTAACAACATCAACAAGCTTCATGTCTAAACGAGGTAACCTTCCAACAAAGGCCCAACAATATTTTTGGCTTGGGGTCTCAAGTTTTTCTCTAATAGCATAATACTTTTGAAGAGTATTTCTATCTACTTTAAATATTTTACATGTGTGTGATAGCAGGTGATGTTGCCTTGTGGATTTGTCTACAATCGATTCCGACAGTACACGATGGGCCACATTAAAATCTTTTGTACAAGAAGTTTTTCCAATCAAATTAAATGCAGACTGTAGATTTCTAACAACATGATTGTTGTCCTCTAAACTTCTAACTACCTTTATTCCCAAAATTCTCCTAACATGAGCTAGACAATGTGAGTTTAACAAATCTAGAAACAATTCACATTTTGCTGCATCGGTTTTGGATTCAAAAAAAAATTTGATTATCTTGTTACAATGGAAATCAATAGTGCGTTTGGGAAACTTACCTTCAAGTCCAGAAAATGAACTTTCATCCACATGAATATGTCTGGGAGTTATTCGTCGTCTACTTGATAGTCGAGGCAAGGGAGTCGAAAAGGAAGTACGAGTCTCGTCACCGGTTTGTTGTGGCCCTTCGTTCACAATTTGGTCCTGCAAGGGAGTTTGTTCAACATGTGTGTGCTCTTCTTAGGGAGGTTTCTAATTAACAACTTGTTCCACATCCATCCCTTCATACTCGACATCAACCAAGATTTGATTGACTTCAACCACTTTGTCATTGCTTGTTGATGGATCTAAGGAACTAGCATTTTGATGTCTATGTTTTTCCATGTACAACCTAGCCTTTTCTCTTATCTCATGGGCCTTTTCAGGGGGCAGCTCCTTCCTTCTATACTTTCTTTTATTGTTACGTATGCTGCCCATATTCAATACTTTTTTTAACAAAACAAAAATATCACCCCTGCAAGAATGAATAACAAATAAGATATTAAAACTCGATGTGCATGATTATTAAAACTCGATGTAGCAATTGATTATGTACAACAACATCTAGTGAGAATGTTTTCATATAATCTTAAAAGCTATTGAGAATTCCCTAGATATAACAACAACATC
>BSBM01000459.1:2662500-2942500 GCA_027924585.1 Larix kaempferi
AAACCCCAAGAGAACAAGAGCAAGGAGTGCAAAGATTATAGTATTATTTTCCAATCAGAATAACAAATGAGAATGATAAGTGAGCTCTATTACATAGGAGAAAAGCTCAACTTCCTCTAGAATAAAATACTAATAAAAGTGCTAAAACCCTAGATCTATCCTAGGGACTCTCCAAGAGAGTCAAAATATATAAAATAATGCTCAATCCTCAACAAGCTCTCAAAGAGAGATGCAATCGCATCAAATCATGGTCAACAAGTGATCAGTGGTACAAGAGATGGCCCAAGAAGGAGGGTGCTCAATGAAAAGTAGGTCCAAGATACAACAAACAAGCCCCAAAACTAAGGCACTCCAATTAAAAGGGTCAAAACCTCACACGTGTGGTTGGAAATTGTCCCAAAGTGGGATGTTCTCTTGAGATGGAGGTTTGTGCATGGAAAGTCATACACTAAAGTTGGTTTTCCCTTGACTTCCTGGCACAGATGTTTCCACTGTTATGAACAACCTTTGACAGGTTGTGGATGACTAAATAATCATAGGTGATAGCTATCTGCTAGTCCCTACTTCATTTTATTTCACTTTGTCCGGGTTATGTGAGTGACTAGGCCTTTGTCAAGTACAACTACCATATGGATGTGCTCTATGGAGCATTTCTTCAAAGTAGACAAGTTCTTTTACCGCTTTTCACGAGGTGATATAATTTAGTTTAGTTTCTTCCTTTATTCTTCTCTCTCTTTTATTGTTTCATGGTAATCACTAATTAGAGTTTATATCCCCGACTAATTAAAAAAAATATCTGAAAAAACAGGAGTGAAGGAAAATACATTTAATTTTTTAAGAAACAGATCTTCCAAATTGTTGGAATGATCACAGTTTCGCTATTTCAAAGAAATTGCTAAAGTTTAAGTGAATTCTTGTTTCTTTAGTTCTTTGGGAATTTCTACTTCTTTCTCATTCTAATTATAATAATGCTCACATAGAGTCATTCTACAAGTTGCATCAAGCACTGCTTCACTTATTGTAAGTTGCACGCTAATTTCATTCTTTATCATCTTTTTGTCACGTGAGAACATTAATAATTTTTCAATTTTAATTTCAGTTACTTGTGCATAAAGTAATCAGTCTTTTGTTGGAACAGGTATACAATCATTTTGATATGAAACATGAAGCGTCAGCTCTGTTGGAGTCATGTGCACAGAAGGCCTTAGATCAATGGCTTCAGCGTCGTGATAAAGAACAGAGTGAAGAGTTGTTAGAAATGATGCGATTCTATGTAGAAGCAGCAGAAGTTTACTCAAGTATAGATGCAGGAAAGAAGGCAAGATGGTCTTGTGCACAAGCGTCATTGGTTTCCCTCCAAATACGAATGCCAGACAACATGTGGCTTAATCGTTCTGAAACAAATGCAAGGTGTGCTCTTGTTGAACAGTGCCGATTTCAGGAAGCACTGATTGTGGCAGAGGCATATAACTTGAAACAGTCAGGAGAGTGGGTACCAGTATTTTGGAATCACATGCTATGCCCAGATTTGATAGACCAGTTCTTAACTGAATTTGTTTCAGTGCTTCCACTTCCATCTTCTACGCTTATTGAACTTGCTCGCTTTTATCGATCAGAAGTTACAGCCAGAGGTGATCAATCACACTTTTCTACATGGCTCACATCTGGAGGCTTGCCACATGAATGGGCAAGGCATTTAGGAAAATCATTTAGAAGTCTTCTAAGGAAAACCCGCGATGTTCGACTTCGCATTCAGTTAGCAACTGTAGCGACTGGATTTCCAGATGTTATTGACACATGCATGCAGATACTGGATAAGGTGCCAGATACTGCTGGGCCTCTTATCCTGCGAAAGGGCCATGGTGGTGCATATCTTCCCCTCATGTAGAAATGTACCTTGTTAGATTGTGTGGTTGATTGTGCCATTCATTATTTGGGTGTTCAGTGGCATCTGAGATGTTTCTTTCTGTCTGTGAAATCCTGTACATCCCCAATTGTGGTACTCTTGTTGAGATTGTATAGTATCAGTATCCTTACATGTCTTCACCAGTGTAATGAGATTTGTAGAGTTGCTGCCTGGGTTCCATTGTTTTTTGTGTTAAATATCAATTAGTATTCTTTTGTCAGTTACAATGGCCAAGGTGGAATAGCCAATGTGCAAGTATGGTTAATCGATACCCAGCTTGCTTTGCCTGGATTTTTTTCCAAGTTAGATTTTGGTCAGCAGTAAATCTGACATATTGAATACAATTTTTGAGATTCCATTCTTTCAGTATCCCAGATGTTAGCGTGGGAGACCAAGTATATCTATAGTATGTATTCTTGACAGGCAAGAAAATTTGTTGGCAGAGTACATTTTACTATGGGTTTTATGGCATATCCAACAGGTCTTGTTGTACTATACCTATGCGGAAAAATGGTACTCTAGAAATTGTTCATATTCTTGGAATCTTCAAAAAGTAAAGGTTACACCCCTTTTTACCTTTGAGAGGGTACCTGGTGCAAGTCCCTAAATATTTGATCTGAAATTTTGAGAAATTCTTGCCTGTAATAATGTGACAGTTAATAATGTGACAGTTTACTGTAATAAGGTGACAGTTGAAGGGGTCGATTTTATGAAGGATTGATCACTTTATGGAAAATTACGCAAAACTGTTACAAATGTGCTTATAGACTTAAATGCAAATTTAAGTTGACTTCAGGATACACATAATAATGTTAATATTAATAATATTGAAATCGAAGTCAAAAGCGACAATTTCATATCAATGAGCATGTTCCCTTACCGGTCAATGTCCTCTGGTTTGAACCCCTCCGTCTAAAGAGGTTGAGTATATCTCAGAATCTGTAGACGCAAGTAATATATCTCGTTTCAGTGAAGGGAGAAACTAGTTATTCCGTGAAATCAATAGTAATCCATTTTCAGGTGTTCGGTGTTCTGTGATACCAACTGGTCATTCTATGAAATCCTCTCGTGAATCTTCAAAAAGCTATTTAATTGCACATATAGTTGTTGGCTTGAAATAATTTGTTGTTTGTTTCATCGCACACAAATTTATAATGCATATTTTCGAGCATCAGCAATACCTGCACTCTATGATTTGACAAGTAGGTTGTACTGGTATACTTTTTGGCACAAACGAGTTTAAGCTCGAACTTGGAATGCCCAAAAACTTATTCATTGCTCCTTATATATGAAAAATAAGGAAAAATAACATTGAAATCTCATTTTTATTGGCAAAATTTTAAAACTAGCTAAATTGAGGTCGGTTGAGGTCAGGATTATAGAACCTACTAAATATCTAGTTGGATGGCTTAAGTTAAAGATAAAACCATGGATCAAATGAATCTTGATAAATAAGTTGGCTTATCTAAGAACACAATTAAAACCAACATAGACAAAGTTTATTATTAGCACATTAGCACATAAGTATTTGTTCATGATCTTTAACCAATTAGAGACAAAGTTCATTATTAACACATTAAAACAACATACATTTATTAGAGATAAAGTTCATTATTAGCACAATACCACATAAGTATTTCTTTTCAGGATCTTTAACCAAGAAAATGGTAATTCGAAACTGAAGAGTCCATTAGTATAAATTGGGTTCTTAAGGTCTTTATATAACTTTAAAGCCATTGTTATTATGACAGATAGTTGGTATTGCAGTTTGAAATGATTTACCATGTCATGCATTTCAGATTTACCCAAAAAGCATTTTTCAAGCTTTTTCTTGAAAAATGCTATGGCAGCAGGTTATGGCAGGAACTATAAAAATAAAAATGAATAATAAGTAGCTCATGGTTCCTTGAGAGCTATAGTTTATTATTAATTTTTGTCTATTCTTTTCAATGTAAGTAGTAACACTGTTTTTGAAAAACGTGGTGTTTGGTGTTTTCATTAATGTAAATGTGTGAAATAACTTTTGCTTGTTTAAGAGTTAAGAGTTAAATACAAGCACACTAAACCTACATAAATATGTATATCTTGGACTCAAAATGTCATACGATATCAAACAGATCTAGATGAGTATCTATAAATAAATCATTGGGCATCTTAATAATATAATTAAGAGGGATAGCAACGTGCGTGGCAAAACTAGAACTAGTTATGGAAATATTGTTAATATATTAATAAGCATGAGCAGGTAAGTACACCTCAAACTTTAATGGGTTGCACTTGAAATAATTCCATCAAAGTGATATGTGCCATCTCAAACATGCATCCATGAAATAATTCCATCAAAGTGATATGTGCCATCTCAAACATGCATCCATGTTACTATTGTTGTTGTTGTAGAATGTAGTAATTAAGTGGCTAGTTTGATGTTAGATATGTATATTGTATTTGTTGTATCTTTGGATAAAGTTGGTGGCAAAATATAACATTCGTCCCATTCAATTAATATCCATCGTTGTTTTTAGTTTTGAGCATATAAATATAATTTACAAATGTATAGTATAACATGGTGAATTCTATAAAAATGTCAGTGGTGGCTGGACGAGTTTGTTAAATCAAGTAGCTAATATAACCTTCTACAGAGTTTAAGTCCTATTAAGTGACATGCTAGTGCTTGTGCATACATAGAAAATAAATATTTCCCACTTATTGCTTCTTAGGTGAAACCAACTGTATCAAATGGTGCTTACTAGTTCTCCTATGATAATATATTTAGGCACATTTAGTCTCATTGTGATAACAATGAAATAGTTCAATAATACTAATACTACTACTAATAATAATAACAAAAGCAAAAATAGAAGGTGATGCATGTGATATTGGTTCATACAAGGGAAATAAACTTTATTTTCTTTTAAAAATGGACATTTGACTTGGAGAAATGTCTACATTAGGGAATTTGGAGGTCTAAAGTGAGTCTCCTAAGAGATATAATAAAATATTATGAGTTACTCGTTTTGTGGAGGCTTATTTACAACTCAAATGGTGCTTACTAGTTCTCCTATGATAATATATTTAGGCACATTTAGTCTCCTTGTGATAACAATGAAATAGTTCAATAATACTAATACTACTACTAATAATAATAACAAAAGAAAAAATAGAAGGTGATGCATGTGATATTGGTTCATACAAGGGAAATAAACTTTATTTTCTTTTAAAAATGGACATCTGACTTGGAGAAATGTCTACATTAGGGAATTTGGAGGTCTAAAGTGAGTCTCTTAAGAGATATAATAAAATATTATGAGTTACTCATTTTGTGAAGGCTTATTTACAACTCACCTCTTGCACTAAAATATATGTAGCTATGGTTAAGTTAAAATGAAATGTTAGCTACAAATCAAATTAATAAAAAGTATTTATTAATGTGATTGAAAAGAAAAAAAGTGTGATAAGTGAAGTGAGTTTTTCAAAATTGTCCTTCATAATTGTACTTGTCATTTCGGGGATTGGGAGATTATGATTGGGATAGCAAACACAGCTATGGAACTTAGTCTTCACAAAGGATCCTTTGCTGAAAATGATACCTAGCTCGAGGGTAATCGACATATTTGTGCCTGGCCTCCCGTAAATCTTCCTCATTACCACCAGGCTTGGGTAGAGTATTAATAGCAACCATACATAACATACATTGCTCATCATTAAGACACTTGTTGTTGGATCATGGTCTCTTGAGAGAAGAGAATGGATGACTGCAATAAACTGCTAGTAGATTACTTGATCTAATAATTCGAGGTTAATTGGAAATAGCCCTAATCTTAATCCAATTAGAGCTATAGAATGAGAGATTCTCCCAAATCCAAAAGGAAATATATTGACAATATGCATGCAATTCTGCCTTCCAATGAACGAATTGATAGTTCTAATAGCTAGTAATGGGTCAAGCGAATAGTAACACGTCAAACGAATAAAGGCCTCTTCACCTTTAGCTATGGAAATGCCATCACATCAGGGGAGCCATATATTTTCCTCCGAACTTTTCAATATTTCAAAGAGACCGTTGTTTCCATCTTTCCTTTCCCAAACTATTGGGATCCTATCTTGATCCTGTGGCGATTTTGCATGCATATATTATGAACAAGGACATGTAACGTTTGACCTACTCCTAATGGTTAAAAATAACTATATTTTGAATTAAATAGGTTTGAATAAAATGAATCTCTCCAAATAGGATTCGAACCTATGACTAATCAATTAACAATTAATGCTAATAGTTAACGACAATTAATGTCTTTATCCTTAAACAACTAATATAATAAATAAAATATAAACATAAATTCATAACTTTTTTATTATATAATTTATTATTAATAAAATTTTAAATCATTTAATATTTTAAATAATTAAAATCAAATAATAATAAATAATTAAAATAATAAATCAAATCAAATAATAATAATATATGATACATTTTTTTTTTTCCAAAAGAAAAAAGCGTAATTCCATTCATCCTTTGAGATCCGAATTACATTCAGTATTCACTATAAAGTGAATTAACCATGCCCAAATAATATGGGTTCACTTGATGAGACTGTTACGTCTACTGTCAAAACTGCAAATTTCCTGCTTTATCAAGATAAATCTGTCCCACCGGACTATTATGCTTTTACATCTTCTCAAGAAAAACATTTAAATTTCATTTGCAAAATTTATGAAACTACATTAATGTACTCATCATTCAATAAAGGGTCTATGAAAGAATTCAGTTCGCTGTCCATTGAATTCTTCAGTTACTTTCCAAGTGCCAAAAACCATGAGTTGTCCATCTTTGGATGCCTGATCCGCTTGTTGATTATTTTCCCTGTATACATGCCGGCAGATGAATGAATCAAAGGATTGTTTGACCAGCTGAATAGAATTGATAACATTTGCAATTCTAAGAACTCTGCAGGCTTGAGTTTGATTGGTCCAATTAATAGCATTCATCGAATCTCCAAAGACCGCCAACCTAGAGATACCCCGCTCATTTGCAAAAATGAGTAATAATTTTAAACTCATGACTTCAGCAAAGTTATTGGTTCCCGCTCCAAGACCCATCGTGAGAGTGTAGAAATGTGTATCAGAAATGTATAAGATTGCTCCCCCACCACAAATCTCATTGCTAGCTGCACCATCAAAGAAGCCCCAAGGAGAAGATTTATCTATCTCAATTGCCAAGTCCCGTCTCTGTTTAGCAGCCCTAATGTATTCGGGACAAGCTTGAAAAATGCCCACTGAACTTGCACTGAGCATTTCCGGATTACAAGATTTTTCCTGAAAAATCGCCCCATTCCTAGCCAGTCAGATCCCCCATATAATCAACAATGGTAAGATCTTCTGTTTTTTATCAGTTGTCCGTCTCCACCAGTTATCCCATGCAATGTCCACAGAGTTTCCTTCCCATTTGCAATCAAAGCCCATCAATTTAGAGCATTCTTTCCACACAGCAGTCGTAAACTGGCAATGTATGAAGAGGTGAGTGATCGATTCCAAATCATTCTTGCATAAGACACACCACCCCGGTCCCTGGAAATTTCTCTTCTGCAGATTATCCCAGGTCGGTACCCGATTCATAAGAGCACACCACATAAACAATCTGTTTTTGGATGGGCATTTAAGTTTCCACAATGAGCGCCACCACCAGACCTCATCCCCGATCATATCACCTGCGCTGAGCACTGAGTATCCCATTTTCGGTGTGTAGACTCCAGCCGGATCGAGTTCCCAAATCAGCGCATCCTCCTGATCCGACAGATGTATCTGTGCCCTATTCATTCCACTGATATAATTATTTAAAAACGCAGCCGCAGGTTCCTCCAAACCAAATTGTGCAGCGTTTTTCCAGTGTTGAATCCACGGGTCCCCGGGTCTCAGTACAGCCAGCTGGTTCAGAGTGTATATGCCCCTAGTTTCCAAAGCATCTACAACCAAATCAGGCAACAAATGAGAGCATTCACTCCCGATCCAAGGACCTCTGCCAACTCTCACCTGTGCGCCATTACCAACATCCCACGCCAGGTAACTTTCCACCAGATCGAAGGATTTAACCACCGCTTTCCAAATCACGGATCCCCCAATATGAGACTTCTGAGGGCTCCTAATCCATTCATCCAGACTCATTCCTGAAAGATACTTTCCTTTTATAACCCTGGTCCATAAACTGTTAGTTTTGATAAGTCTCCATCCACCCTTGGCTGCTAACGCATGTGCAAAATGAAAGATGTTTTTTAATCCCCACCCCCCAAGACCCTTAGGTACAACAATTCTCTTCCAGTTGACCCACGGGGTAACCTGACCCTCCTTCTTGCCACTCCACAGGAATCTAAAACATAACCGCCTGATAGATTCAAGGATACCCTTGGGTATCCAAGACAAAGACATCCAGTAGACTGAAATGGCTTCCAGTACGGACTTTACCAGCACCAGCCTGCCAGCTCGTGACATCCATTTATGACTCCAGCCTTTCAGTCTTTTCTCCACCTTACCTATGAGCCATCTCCAATCCCTCTTATAATATACGTTGGCTTTAAGGGAGAATCCCAGATATTTCAATCCCTCGTCCAGCCCAGTATTCTTAAAGGGAAACTGTTCAAAGAGAGCCCGTTCCTCATCTGGTCTCAGCAAATGGGTAGTAAGTGTGGATTTCTCAACATTTATATCCATCCCCGTAGCTTTAGAGAAAAGTACCAAGATCTCCTTCAAAGTTCTAGTATCTCTTCGATCTCCAGAGCAGAAGATGATAATGTCATCCACAAATAACAGATGTGTAACAGATAGCTGATCACCAATGCCAATGCCACGAAATCTCCCCTGTAATTTAGCATCAAGTATAGCCCTGCTCAATCCTTCTGCTACCAGAAGAAAAAGGAGGGGAGAAAGTGGACAGCCTTGCCTAAGGCCTCTCTCCGCGTGAAAAAAAGGTGTAGCCGCTCCATTCAATAAAACAGAGAATGATACAGTAGTTATACAAGACATGATCCACCTTATAAAATTGATACAATAACCCAAATGTGTGAGAAGAAGCCGGATATATATCCAACTCACCTTGTCGAAGGCCTTTGACAAGTCAATTTTGAGAATAGCACCTTTGATGTGTTGAGTCTTCAAACTGTGGAGACCTTCCTGAGCCACTCCTATAGCCTCATGTATCTGACGACCTTCAAGAAAGCCAAATTGTTCATCAGAAATATTTTCTGATAAGTTGACCTTAAGTCTCCGAGCAATGACCTTCGAAACAATCTTGTAGATACAATTGCACAATGAAATAGGCCTGAATTCAGAAAGAGTAGTCGGATAATCAGTTTTAGGAATGAGAGCTATAAAAGTAGAATTGAAACAAGCCGGTATCTTCCCATTTAAACGTGTATCTTCAACCACCTGTAGAAGATCCAACCCCAATACATCATAAAGATCCAGAAAAAATTCCACCGTCCAACCATCCGGCCCAGGACTCTTGTCTTTCTGGAAGCTACCAAGGACCTCCTTTAACTCCTCCTCAGAAATAGCACACATGAGTCTCCTATTGTCCTCCTCCTCAGCAAACCTCGGAAATAATTGAGCTACCCTGATAACTTCAGCGATAGAGGCCTGGGCGGGTGCCTTAAATAAATTTTGAAAGTGTCCCACCCCGCATCTAGCCTTATCTTCAAAATCAAAATGTTCAATGCCATTTTCATCTTTCAAGCTCCAGATAGTATTGACCGACTTCCTTCCCCTGGCAAATGCATGAAAGAATTTAGTATTCTCATCGCCACATTCCAGCCAAATCGCCCTACTCTTGAGTCGCCAAGTTTCCTCCTGTTCCATCAAAAGTATATTTCTAGTACTTTCCAATCTGACCATAGCAGCCTTAGATTCCTGAGATAATAGTCCTCCTCCATCCCCTTCATAGATCAGTAGTAATTCTGCCTCAATCTGTTTCAATGCAGTATCCTCCCTTCTTCTCTTATCAATAGCCCACAATTTGACAGCTCCCTTTAAACGTTGGATGTTCTCAGTAAATTGGAAAGCCGCAGTGCGTTCATGATCCGCATCATACGTCCTCCATAGGTCCAGAAAAAGATTTTTAAAGGATTCATCTCTTAACCAGTTCTTGTTAAATTTAAGAGAGCTTGGAGGATTGATGGGTCCTCTTCGAATCTCTAAAAAGATAGGGAAGTGATCAGAATCCCCACCGCTCCCAACCCACTGTCTGAGTTGATAAAACCTGTCCACCAGCCTCTCAGCCACCAGGAACCGGTCCAGTCTTTTAGCCACCCGAGCCTCTCCACTCCTAATATTCCTCCAGGTTGGTTTCAGCTTGATAGGTTCAATGTCTAGAAGATTTTTACGAACCAGCATCTGTTGAAAGTATCCAGCCATAGGATCCACATGCGCTTGAGGGCCCCAAATTTCAGTTTGCCCTAAAGTGAAATTTAAATCTCCTCCCACCACTACCGCTTCACCATCCAAGAGCTGATCCTGCAGAAGTGAATCCCAAAAAGTGGCCCGATTATCATAAGGTCCGTAGACATTAACCACAGTGAAACAAGTACCCAAGTCGACTGAGAGAAATTCTGCACCCAAAACAGAAGACATCCCCCAAGCATTGATGAGTTTTAACGCACAATTCTTCCATCCCATAGCCAGACCCCCCGAGCATCCCCGAACGTCCAGAGTCACGAAGGTCCAGCCAGCCATCCAAAGTTCCAATTTTTCCTTGACAATAACACCTATTCCTAAAGTCTCTTGTAGCAGAATCACATCAGGGTGTTCAAGAGTAAGCACCCTCATGAAGGCTGTTTTCTTTTTAGACCCAGCCAAGCCCCTGCAATTAAAGGACATGATCTTCATAACCGAACATGCGTCCGGGCGTTCACTGCTCTAAGTGCCCTCTCAATCGAAACCTGTTTCCCAGCCCGAAGATCTAATCTGGCCCTGTTCTGAGCCTTAGATAAATGAGACCTGCGTCCTCTGCCTCTCCGCGTCGGCATCAACTCTTTTCCTAATCCCCCCCCAGATAACTTAGTGCAAGAACGCAGATTATATCCCGAAGCAGAAGACTCAGGAGAGGAGGGTTCAGAAAATGTGTCCGCCTTCCCAGGATCAGGTTCCAAAATGTTCATATTGTCCTCCAAAATGAGAGGAGGCAAATCAATGTGCTGAAAAGAGGATTCAACCACCGGAGAAATAAGATCCCCACAAGGGCCCGAGGAGAGGGTAATCGGGAGAGTCGCAGGGTGTCCCGACAAGGATAATTGCTTCAACCCCTCATACCAATCAATCCCATCCACAGTGCACAGATTTAAGAAAACGTTAACTGAGGGCGTTACAGAAAAAGAAGGAATACCCGTGGTTGAAGGTCCCAGCACTTCAGTCACATCCAATGGTGCAGAACAGTGTACTTCATCATCAGGTGCACAATTAACCTCAGCTAATATGTCCCGCAGCACTTCCGTATCCTTGCCACAAGGCTCCAATTCCTCCACAGACCGGTCTTCATCCAACCCTTCCCTCTCCGACGTCGAAAAGGAGAACAATGGTTCCTTAGGTGCATCCAGATCATTCAAATCCGTGTGAATTCGGGGACCCCCAAGGTGAGTGCGAACCGAAAGATGGCAGGCAGACGCCGGGTGACCGTAAACGTGACACCGCCTGCACCTAAAAGGCACATTCTCATAATCCAGCAACTGAGTTATGCATTCAGGCCCCCACTCCAAATTAATGACCTCCGGTAATCCTTCCCGGATATTTAGATTGACCAATATTCTAGCAACTTGTTTATAATGGGTCTCCAGAAAAGAGAGATCTGCCTCCAGAAAATGTCCAAGAATATCCCCAATCTTTCGAAAGTGTTTAATATCCCAAAAATGCAATGGTAGTCCCGGTAATCTTACCCAAACCGGAATGGAATCAACCCTCTCTCGACTGGCATCAAAGAGAGGATGCCAGGGTTTCAGCAAAACCGGCGAATGATCCAAGTGCCAATTCCGGTCCAGAATTTTGTGTAGATCTACCTCAGATTGAAGTACCACTGCAAACCATCCTCGTAGCAGCATGTCCACCCCAGGAGTGTAGTCGAGCACCTCGCGCCAGTTTGATTCCACCCATTCCATCACAGTAGGTCGAGCAAAGGTTCTGCCCATGACCCTTCCCACCAGCGTCATCGTAGACATTTCCAAGACACGGTCCCAGGCAATATCCTCGCCTACAGCATAACTGCCCACAATGCGAGTCTTTATCCAGCTTCGCTTCCGTCTCTTGCTCGATCCCTTCTGTAGAGCCCCGACCCTAGATGCGTTCTTTCCTTTAAACTTCGAAGCAGCCACAGGAGGGCTTTCAAATCCACGGTGTTCAAAAGACTCCAAAGGCACACGCGAATCAACAGCTAATCCACCACAAACCGTCCCACATAGCTTCTGAACCTGACGAGCCACCCCCTCATCCGCAATCCGCCCAAAACCGTCCATCGCTTCGAACCCCTCCCGCACGCCAGATGTCGGAACCCCTAGATTCCGATCAAAAAATTCACCATCCCCCTTCCAAATCGAGCTACCCAGAAAGTCCACTGACGTACCATCAAAATCCAGAGTTTCCGGCAGTGGGTTTAGTGGTGAGAAGGACAGGTATTCCAATGGTGATATTCCAATTACCGGCCTCATCTGCCCCACCCCGTAGTGTCATTCCCAATAGATCCCAGCATTGGGAACTCCACCAAGCCCTCCCTCTGTCCTCCACCTGGCATCTCCCGTACATCCAGTGTCTCCAGCTGGGTTCCAGAGCAGCCAACCAATACCATAACCTCCAAATAAACAAAAACCTCAGAAGACAGCTGCAAACCTTCACAAGAAATCATACCACCGACCCAAATCATCACCAAGGCGCCAGCCAAGCAGATTCTGAATAGCCTCAAGACAATAGTTAAAACGAAACCCCGGTAGCTTCCGCCCTCCATCGATTACTAACTTCTCAGAGAATGAAGGCTTTTCTCGATTCATAGAGGGCACATGGTTTACATCGATCAAAATCAGAGATCTGCAATGTGTGCCATCAGCATAAGCCTGCGATCTGAGTTCAGCATCGTTCAATCAGCGATCCAGTTTTCTTTTTATGCCCAATGCAAGAGATATCCAGCATGAGCCATCACCGATCTCAGCATTTCAATCTACCATAAGCGTGACCCGATCTCAGATCTCAACGATCTGCCCAATTCAAGCAGCCATCTCCCAGAATGGATACACTGTTCACATAGTCTTATCGAACAGCATTTCAAATATTGTCAAAGTCTGAGCAGTGCAGCGCTTGTTTCTGCAAAAATTTCTCCAAATCAAATCTCTCAGATCCCCAATACAAACTATCAAATCAGAAACAGAGAGAGCTCACAGATCGCCAGTAAAATTCCTGCAGTCCAGAGCCCTAAAGCTGCAGATCTGTGACCATTCATCATTCATTGTTCACATGGGCTAGTTCTATCCTTAGTTCAATTTCGATAATATATGATACATTATAAAATATAATATAAGAAATAAATCTTAAACTAATATATAAGCCTACCTTCCACTAGTGATATAATACACCATATGTGATATAAATTATACCATATAATATATGATATAATATACAATAATAAAACATACATTATAAATGTGCAATATGTAATAATTTATATCATATATAATATGATATATAAGAATAAAACATAAATTAAAAACGTGCCGAATGATATAATATAAAATATTATATATGATTTAAAATAAAAATATATATAAATGTGCCACATCATATCACATATTATATTATATATAATATATATAAACATGCCACTTTATATAATAATATAATATGATACTTGACATATAAACGTGTTACCTTATACAATGTAAGATATAAAAAATAAGGTATAATATATATTAAAAAACATGATTTAAAACTAATACATAAAGTATTTTATTTCTTGGTTATGTTTTATGTTTATATGGTATTTAGAAGTTATTTGTGGGAAATTTGTTTTGATTATGAGTATTTTTTTATTATAATTATTTTTTTCACAACATTAATATGGTTAACTATGAGTTTTCATTTTTCATTGAGAATTTTACAAAAGAGCTTTTTTAACACCTATTTAATCTAGAGGATTGAGGACATTGATGGTACCTTAGCAGGTTTTGAGGAGTTAGCTCGCTCAATGGTCACCCATTTTAAGAGTCTTTACAGAGATGATCAGGGTTGTGATGTTGACAGGATGCTTTCCATGTCTACTCTTTTTCCGAATATGGTAATGGAGGAACAAAACCAAAGTCTAATGGATCCTATTACCAAAGAAGAGATGGTCTCTATTATACACGCTTTGCAGAGGGACAAAAGTCCAGACGCAGATGGGTGGCTAGTCGAGTTTTTCAAAGAGCTTCTAGATTTCTTTGAGGAGCATTTGCTTGTTGTCCTCGAGGACTCTAGATCTTCAAATAGGATTTTGGCCTCCTTCAATTCCACCCTAATTACTTTAATTCGTAAAGTTGAGAATGTTACCATATGGGAAGACTTCCACTCGATATCCCTCTGCAATTGCATTTATAAGATCACCACGAAAACTATAGAAGAAAGTGTTGGAGAAATGTACTTACGAGTTGAATGCGCATCTAGTTCGTGCTGGCTCTGTCAGCCACCCCTTCAGACGTTTTGTGAGTCCGTTGTATCGCAGAGATGTCAGACAGTCTGTCAATTTGATAGAAGGCATCGTGCACACTTCCTAGTATTTAATCAACCGTGTTTTGTATTCCGGAAGTTGAATTTCTTAGGTAGAAATTAATTACAGTCTTTAATGGAGTTCAATAGCTCCCAGGTGAAGCAATCCAAAGTTTATGTATAAATATAAATCACTCTCATTAGATTAAACAGAGATGAAAAGAGAAGTAGAAGATAGGAGAAGAAGAAGTTGATCGTGAAATGTATGAAGAGCCCAAGCTCTACGTAAAATAGAGAAAGATTGAAGTATTTACCATCTCTCTGTATTGCGGCAATGTTACTTGTTCTACTGCAGTAATATATAAGTCAATAGTTATTTTGTGTTCATTCTCAAGAATGGTTGTCATTACATGTTGCACATCTTCTTCATATTCATACGCGTAAATGTTGTTTACATTTAGTGTCGGTAAAAGAAATCAAGAATCTCAAGTATTTCACAACGGTAAAGTTTTAGTTTAACGCAGAGTAACTTCGGCATAATCTCTATTCTTCCGCTCTTATGTTTTAGCAAGAAAATACTTTAGTGTAATGTTTGCATAAGAATAGGTTTGTCGAAGTCAAGAAGTCCGTGAAGTTACGAAGTTACACGGAGTAAAAATAAATTCAAGTTCATAATTTCCGCAAGTATCGCATATCGCATATCGCAAGGTTATTGCATATCACATATCGCATGATGTGCGAAGTTAATTTACTGCGAAGTAAATTTGGTGCGATATCAAATGTTGCGGCAAAGTAAAATTCCGCAAAGTTAATCCATGTGAAGTAAATGCTCGCAGAAGAGAAAGTCATTCGTGAAGTCAAAATTGAAGTTTCCATCAGAGTCCACAGCGAAAGAAAAGTTTGTGTATTGCGCAGTTAATTTTAAATTGACTATCGTGGTATCACGGTGCTGCGGTGTGCCTCTCTTCCCTTCATCTGGTATCAGAGCCTGGTTTGCGGCAAAGAAGAATTCTATTTACATAAGGGAAGAGTGATTAAAATATGGTTTCCACTTCTGGTAATTTGCAAACTCCAATATTTTCCGGTAAAAATTATGAATATTGGTCGCTAACTATGAAAGCTTTGTTCAGAGGAAAAGATGTATGGGACATAGTCCAGCAAGGCTATGCAGAACCGACAGATCTAGCAGCATATAACAATCTCACTCAAGCCGAGAAGGATGTTCTAAGGGAACAGAGGAAGAAAGACGAAAAGGTGTTGTTCCACATACATCAAGTGACACATGAATCAATACTCCCAAGAGTAGCAGCAACGCAGTTAGCCAAGGAAGCGTGGGACACGCTAGAAACAGCATACCAAGGTCTGAACAAAATACAAACTGCTAAAATTCATATTCTGAGAAGAGATTTTGAATCTCTGTCAATGAAAAATACAGACTCAGTAGACTCATTCTATACTCGTGTTATTGGTTTAGTTAATCAAATAAAGTCTCATGGAGAAACTCTAACTGATCAAAGAGTTGTTGAAAAGGTTCTTAGAGTTCTGCCAAAGAAATTTGAATCTTTGGTTGTAACCCTAGAGGAAAACAAAGATCTATCTACATTTACAATTGATGAGTTGCAAGCCTCATTACTCAATCATGAACATAGAATCAACGGTTCAGATACATCGCTGGAAGGTGCATTCGTAGCATAGTCATCCATAAGTCTCGGTAGAGGCAGAGGACGAAGTTCTTTCAGAGGAGGTCGCAGCAGCAATCCTGCACATGTCACGGGTAGAGGCCAGAATTAGACTCCCAATCAGCCAAGTGGACAAAGGTATGATAAATAAAAAATTCAATGTCATTACTGTAAGAAGTATGGACACTTCGCATATGAATGCAAGAAGAAGCAGTATGACCAAGGAAAGCAAGGTGAAGTGCAGTCAAGCAACAATAGCGCACCGAACAGCTCACTGTTCTTAGCAAGCGCATCTCCACTGGAGTGTAATGCTGTCCAAGAAAGTCCAAATGATATATGGTATTTAGAATCAGGCTGTAGCAATCATATGATTAGTAATTTAAGTTTATTTTCCAGTCTAGATAAATCAGTTCAAACTGATGTAACACTTGGAAACAATATCCAAGTCACTTTTTTGGGTAAGGGTACTGTTGATATTCTAACAAAACAGGGGGAGCAGAAATATATGCATGATGTGTATTATGTTCAAGGATTGAAGCACAACCTGATGAGCATTGGTCAGCTGATGGAAAAAGGTTACAGAGTTCACATGGTAGGAAAGCATTGTGTGATCAAGGACATATATCCCAGCAATCAGTTAATTGCTGAAGTGCAGATGACAAGCAACCGCTTGTTTCCTTTGAGGATAAGACCCATCATAAGAGGAAAGACAACTCAAGTTGTTCATGCAAGTTAGAATGAGAATTCTGAAACTGCGCTCTGCGCAGAGAGCAAAGGAGCAGAAATTCATTGCGCAACAGAAGAAAAGGACAACGCAATGCAAGCAGCATTTCAGATAGAAGTAAAAGATGAGTCCTGGTTATGGCATTTCAGATTTGGACATCTGAATTTTGGTGGGCTGAAGTTACTGCACATGAAGAACATGCTAAAAGGATTACCATTGATTGAAAAACCAAAGAGAATTTTTGAAGGCTGTATCTTTGGAAAGCAGCATAGAGAGACTTTTCCAGTCGGAAAGTCATACAGAGCGCGCACACCACTTGAAATCGTGCACTCCAAAATTTGTGGACCGATGCAAACACCGTCCATGGGAGGATGCACCTATCTTCTCACATTTATTGACGATTTCACAAGAAAAACATGGTTTTATTTTCTAAAGCATAAATCTGATGCATTTGATTGTTTTCAACAATTCAAGGCACTCGTGGAAAAGCAAAGTGGTTACAACATCAAGATATTGAGAACAGATAGAGGTGGTGAGTATGTCTCAAATGATTTCTTAAACTTTTTCAAGAATCATGGCATACAGAAGCAATTCACTGCGTGGTATACACTGCAGTAGAATGGTATCGCAGAGAGAAAGAACAGAACCATCATGGAGATGGCACGCAGTATGTTGGCAGCCGCGCATCTGTCAAAAGAATATTGGGCTGAAGCAGTTGCAACTATGGTTTACATCATGAATCGATGTCCGACGAAGACCGTGAAGAACAATGTTCCACAGGAAGCATGGACAGGTATGAAACATAGTGTTTCGCATTTAAAAGTCTTTGGTTGTGTAGCATACACACATGTTCCAGATGATCTAAGAAGGAAATTAGACAATAAAGGACAGAAATGCATCTTTATTGGATATTCTGAAGAAACAAAAGCATACAAGTTGTATGATCTTGTCGCAAGAAAAGTTATCGTCAGTCGCGATGTTCAGTTTGTGGAAAATGAAGCATAGGATGGAACTATTGAGAAGAATGTGAAAATTGTGTAACATG
Organism: Larix kaempferi; assembly: GCA_027924585.1. NCBI lineage: Eukaryota > Viridiplantae > Streptophyta > Pinopsida > Pinales > Pinaceae > Larix > Larix kaempferi. Next base: position 2,680,554 of record BSBM01000459.1, read on the forward strand.
TTGAGCATGATGACATCGCAGAAGATGTGGTTGAGACTCCGCATATAAATCAGAATGTTGCAGCACCGTCTACTCCCAAGACAACGAAACATGTTTCAGCACAAGGTATTGCAACATCAGTCGTAGCTCAAGTAACTCCGTCAAGCACATCAAGTGCGCATCAAACTCCATCAAGCAGTTCACGCAGTTCGACACGAGTAACTCCTCCAAGAACAAGAAGTCTGCGTGAGATATATGATGCCGGTACACCTAATTCATTCTCTTGCTTTGCATTATTTTCTCAAATCAATGATCTGCTAACATATGAAGAAGTAGTTGAAGATAAAGTCTGGGCAAAAGCCATGAATGAAGAAACATAATGCATAGAGAAAAATCAAACATGGGAAATAGTCGACGTTCCTATCGACAAGGATGTGATAAGCGTCAATTGGATTTATAAGACCAAGCAAGATGCTGAAGGAAATGTGCAGAAGCGCAAGGCGAGATTGGTAGCAAGAGGATTCACACAGCAACCTAGCATAGAAGTCAATGAAACTTTTGCACTTGAAGCTCGCATGGACACTATCAGAACAGTTTTGGCCATTGCAGCACAAAAGAAATGGCCTTTCTATCAAATGGATGTCAAGTCTGCGTTTTTAAATGGTTATTTGGAGGAAGAAGTATACGTGGAGAAGCCACAAGGCTATGAAGTTCCAGGACAAGGACATAGAGTATACAGACTGAAAAAGGAACTGTATGGTTTGAAGCAAGCTCCGCGAGCTTGGTACAGTCGCATTGACTCATATCTCATTCAAAATGGATTTCACAAAAGTGAATGTGAGCCAACGCTGTACACAAAAATCAACAAGCAAGGTAATAAGCTAATCGTCTGCTTGTATGTAGATGATTTAATATTTACTGGTGATTTTGGCATAGAAGAATTTAGAACAGTCTTGGAAAGTGAATTTGAAATGACTAATTTGGGGCATATGAAGTACTTTCTGGGTATTGAAGTCCAACAGACTAAAAACGGGATATTTATATCTCAGTCGAAGTATGTGAGTGATGTCTTGAACAGATTTAAGATGCTAAATTGCAAGACAGCTCCAACACCAGTGATAACATGTTTGAAATTGAGCAAGGATGATGACGGATCCAATGTAGATCCTACACTGTTTAAAAGACTTGTTGGTAGCCTTATGTATCTTATAGCGACAAGGCCAGACACCATGTATGGAGTCATTTTAATCTCAAGATTCATGGAGACACCAAAAGAATCGCATTGGCAAGCAGGTAAAAGAATTCTGAGGTATGTAAATGGAACAAGACTTCGGTATTTTGTATTCAACTACATAAAATTTCAAACTCATCGAGTACACAGACAACGATAATGGAGGTAGCATAGACGACAGAAAAAGCACATTTGGCAATACATTTCATGTAGGAACAGGTGTTGTATCATGGGCTTCAAAGAAGCAACCAATCATAACTCTTTCTTCAGCAGAAGCAGAGTACGTCGCAGCAACAAGCGCTGCATGTCAAGCCGTTTGGATGTGGAGGATGTTAAGTGATCTGTCGCAGCAACATCAAGAACCCACAGTCATTTACTGTGACAACAATTCAGCTATCGCACTGTTAAAGAATCATGTCTACCACAAGAGAACCAAGCACATTGACACAAGGTATCACTTCATCAGAGAATTAATAAACAACAAGGAAATCTATTTAGAATTTTGCAGGTCTGAAGATCAGGTAGTAGATATATTCACAAAACCATTGGCAAGAGACACATTCCAATATCTGCGAAGTTGTTTAGGAGTGACAAGTTCTGCACAGTGAACTTCGTCATGCACAGAGCATGTTGCAGCTCAGAATCATTTTGTAAAATTTTGTCATGAACTCATAATTAAGGGGGAGTGTTGGAGAACTGTACTGACGAGTTGAATGTACATCTAGTTCATGCCGGCTCTGTCAGTCACCCCGTCAGACATTTTGTCAGTCCGTTGTATCGCAGAGATGTCAGACAGTCTGTCAATCTGACAGAAGGCATCGTGCGCACTTCCTAGTATTTAATCAGCCATGTTTTGTATTCCGCAAGTTGAATTTCTTAGGTAGAAGTTAATTACAGTCTTCAATGGAGTTCAATAGCTTCCAAGTGAAGCGATCCAAAGTTTATGTATAAATATAAACCACTCTCATTAGATTAAACAGAGATGAAAAGAGAAGTAGAAGATAGGAGAAGAAGAAGTTGATCATGAAATGTATGAAGAACCCAAGCTCTGTGTAAAATAGTGAAAGATTGAAGTATTTACCATCTCTCTGTATTGCGGCAATGTTACTTGTTCTACTGCGGTAATATATAAGTCAATAGTTATTTTGTGTTCATTCTCAAGAATGGTTGTCATTACATGTCGCACATCTTCTTCATATTCATATGCGTAAATGTTGTTTACATTTAGTGTCAGTAAAAGAAATCAAGAATCTCAAGTATTTCACAGTGGTAAAGTTTTAGTTTAACGCGGAGTAACTTCGGCATAATATCTATTCTTCCGCTCTTATGTTTTAGCAAGAAAATACTTTAGTGTAATGTTTGCATAAGAATAGTTTTGCCGAAGTTAAAAAGTCCATGAAGTTACGAAGTTACACGGAGTAAAAATAAATTCAAGTTCATAATTTCCGCAAGTATCGCATATCGCATATCGCATGATGTGCGAAGTTAATTTACTGCAAAGTAAATTTGGTGCGATATCAAATTTTGTGGCAAAGTAAAATTCCGCAAAGTTAATCCACACGAAGTAAATGCTCACGGAAGTGAAAGTCATTCGTGAAGTCAAAATTGAAGTTTCCATCAAAGTCCGCAGCGAAAGAAAAGTTTGTGTACTACGTAGTTAATTTTAAGTTGACTGTCGTGGTATCGCAGTGTTGCGGTGTGCCTCTCTTCCCTTCATAAAGACTAAAATCCATCATTTATGGCGGGATCATGGAAGAACAGTTTTCCTTTGACAAAATCCACGACGCTATTGGCATAGCACAGGAGGTGCTTCACTCAGTCAAATTTAGAAGAATACCAACGACTATTCTTAAAGTGGACCTCAAGAAAGCTTTTGATCACATCAACTGGCACTTTCTAAGGTTTGTTCTCCAGCAAATTGGTTTAAATTTTCATTTTGTAAATTGGATTTCCTCTTACATCCACAGTGTCTCTTTTGCCATACAAATTAATGGCTTGGTGACTGATTTCTTCAAACCGGAAAGGGGAATCCAGCAAGGATGTCTCATATCACCCCTTTTATTTATTTTAATTATGGATGGGATTAGCAGAGCCCTCTCCCAGGCCTGTAGAGGGGGATCATTGAAAGGGGTTGTTGTCTCTGATGCATTGAGATTAACGCATCTCTTCTTCGTAGATGACATCCTCATCTTCTCGAATGGGTCATGAAAAGACTTATCCACCATCAAAGCTATTATTAATAACTTTTCCTTGGCATTGAGTCTGACTATAAATAACAACAAATCTTCCATAATCTTATACAATTTATCAGAGACTGATGTCGCTATGATCTCCCAGTTTTTTTATTTTCCTGTGGATTTGGATTCGGATGGTAAGCATTATTTGGGGTTCGACCTAAATCCCAAGAATTATTCCACTCATGATTGGGCATGGCTAATTGGATGTGTGGAAGCAAAACTTAATTTATGGTGCAACAATTGGCTTAGTCGAGGCAGACGACTAATTCTTCTTAAAGCTTCGCTGGAGGGGCTACCAGTTTACTGGTATTCTATGGCACATGTCCCTACTAGTGTTATTGAGCATATCATAAAATTATCTTATCGTTTCTCTTGGAAAAAATCAAAAGAGGATAATTCCTACGCTTGGATATTGTGGGAGAAGCTAGCACTTCCAAAAACCCTGGGCGATTGGGGTTTAAAGCATCCAAGACTATTCTCCAAAGCTCTGATATTGAAGGGTATATGGAGGGTTATTAAGGAAGATGGCATCTAGACTAGATTTATCACCAGTAAATATATCCACCCCCTGCCAGTGATTGAATGGATTCGGTCCTTCGACAAGACAGTAAGAGAGATGTCCCCGTCGTGGTGATATATGGTATATGCATTTGACCTGATAGGGAAGGGGCTTGTGTGGAAACTTGATAATGGGAAGCAGATCAGGATAGGACAGGATCCATGGGTTGGCTGTACCCATGCCTTCGAACTTCCAGAGCATATGGTTAGACACCTCAATGAATCAGGTATTCACTTCGTGTATCAAATCATTGATGGTCCTATAATATATAATGCTAGGCTTGCTTGGAAATCAGCACATGCTTTAGCTTTTCGAGAGGTTGATCACACGTCATGGGATCTCTACATAGCAGATTTACAACCCTCTCACTTTCTGCTCATCTTGGGATGAATTGACCTATATTCTAAACCTGATGGGGGGCTCTTACTCACCTAAACATGGTTACAAGGTGCTCGGGTAGCCAGAAGACCACCCTCCACCGGGATGGATTAATTTCATCTGGCCTCTCATTTTCCCACTTGAGATGAAATGCTTTGCTTGGCTCACCCTTTCCTATTCTATTCCGGTGTGGGAAGTGATGAAACATCGTTTTCGGATTGGGCCAAGCCACCGTCCCATGTGAAAAGAGGAGGAAGAATCCATCGACCACCTCTTCTTATCTTGCTCTTACTCTGTCAATTTATGGACTCACATCGCATCCCGTAAAGGTATACACTTAAAATGGTATGGTTTCAATGTCTCTGAGGCACTCAGGATATGGAACGAAAATTTGGCTTTTAAAGTTTTTACTGCTCTTCTTACTATCTGCATCTGGGACATTTGGATTTCTCGGAATCGAGCAGTCTTTGATGATGTGTTCATGTCGCCAAAAATGATGGGATTCAGGTGTTTGGATTTATGGGACTTGCTCCAAATATCAACAAACCCCAAAGGAGTAGATTAGTAACCATTGAGGCCATCGACTAGTCAAAATCTTGGTTGTTTTTTGATGGTGCAGCCACGAAGAATCCTAACTGTGGTGGGGCGAGTGGCATAGTCTACCTCTCGGATTCTACTTATGCTTCATTTGCTGCTGGACTTGGAGGTCGATCTAATAATTATGCGGAGTATGAGGTCCTCCGTCTATCACTGAAGTTGGCTATTGAAAAAGGTATTCATTCCATACAAGTGTTCAGAGATTCTCTTATGGTTTTTGAAAAAGGTATTCATTCCATACAAGTGTTCAGAGATTCTCCTATGGTTGTGAATAACATGAGGAACATGAAGCAACCAAACAACATATTTCTCCATGCTATCTTTTCAAAATGTTGTAGGTTGGGCGCATCCTTTCAGGATATCTCATACAGGAACATCTATCGTGAACAAAATTCCACTGCCGATCAGCTATCCAAGATTGGATTGGGTGTTTAGGTAGGGTCCTGACGCATGTGGGAGAAAGCCAAGGAATTTCTATCTGATATAGATCTGGTCCCATATGGATGTAAAACAACCTTCCCCCACCATGTTGTGGGGCTTAAGGTGGAGAACAAAAAAAGAACTCTGCATATCTAGTTTATGAACCTTATTTTGTCTTTTTGTAAGGCTTGTTAGCCAACATCCTCAAAGTAGATATTTACTAATTGTTTAGTAGAAATTAGAATGAACTACTGATGAATGATGAAGTTTTGTTATTCTCATAAAAAGGAAATTAGAATGAACTACTGATGAATGATGAAAGTTTTGTTATTCTCATAAACAGGAAAGACTACAAAGTCTCTCTAAAATGGGTTATATTTAAATTAATATAATGCAAATGCTTTTCGAGGGGAAAAAAAACTCAAGAAATGCCACCTCAACCAAGCAGGGTGATGTCATCCTCTAGAATGTGATTGGTTCATTTAAAGTTGATTTTGACAGTACATTTTTTGTTTTGAGGCCCATTTTAGACTTCAAAATTCCCCTAATGTTTTATGTATAGAGATGAATATAATGTTGAGCACACTAGTTAGCTTATTGTAATTAATGGCCAATGCATGCGTGCATGTATAGACCTGTATTGGTTTTCTATTTAGGAAATGAAGCTTTTCCTATTTTATGATATTTTCCACGGAATATTAACTTGGTTCATCATGTCCTAAAATTCATATCCTACTCTAATGAAAGTAAAAGTGCCATGTTTGTCCAACACAAGGTTTATCTTAACAAGTAGATTCCCAATTTTTTATAACGAATTTTCTAGGCATCAACAAATATGACAGTGCCAAATATATTTGGTAAAAAGTCTATTTTTGGTTGAAAATGACACACTACTAACAAGAGCCACAAGGTGGCGATTTCCCTATGGAAGTTATTTGCGATGAGAAGTAGAAACGACTAATCGTGAAGTTGAACCAGATACACGATGACACAATAAAAATTCTATGCAAATCAGACATTGACAACTAAAGTTGAGCATTGAAACCGCTCTACGTGATAGCTAGAGTCAAGCAAAGGTTTTGCACTTTCTGAATGGTTGTTGATAACTAAATATTGCAAAGATCAACTTGTCCATAGTTATAGATTGCCAATATCAATTATTGTAAAGTTCAAATACATTAGCAAGTGTTGTGAAGTTCAAGTTATCCATCATGTCAACTTATGTTTTTGGCATAACTGTAGGGACCCCAACCTGGGTCCCTGATTTCTTAATAAAATCAAATCTCTTCACTATTTACATTCTGGTTCTGTTTTCATGTTTTGTTTTGTGGTTTTTGTTTAACTCTCATGCCTGTAAAAACAAGGTTTACATGCCTATAAATAATGTACTATTTTTCTAAATTGCAAGTTTACTAACTATGCATGTGCAGCAGCATATATAAGCATGTATTTTCAAATAGAATTTCTTTAGTTATAACTAGCATACGTAAAAATTACAGAGTTAGAAAGGGGTGGTTTCATACCTGAATGTAAAATACCTTTAAATAGATAGTAGACCCCTTGTGCTGCTCCTTTTTCCCTGCTGTATGCCCTGCAACCAAAATATTTTCCAACCCTGGAAACTCAACCAACCAGACAACCTGGTATGCCACCTTGCCAACTAGCGAAGTCTCGCCGACCACCTAGCTCCAAAAGTTCCCCTTTGGACCCCTGAGCCCAAACCAAGTACAAGTCAACCAGTTTTTTTCCCTTCTGCAAATTCTCCAACCAAACCCCTTCTCCTCCCCTCTGAAATTTTCTATACTCTCCTCAAATCTCCAAAACATGCCAAGATGATCCCCCTAAAATCCTCATGTCTTCTCGACCTTATTCTCCTTCCTTTGCCGACTCTTCCCCCTGCCATTAATATCCTTATCTCCATCATAAATGTTCTAGCTACTACTCCTTTCTCGAGCCCATCACCTTGATTCTTATTAATATTTAAAAATAGTATTTATGTGTTGGTTGGGGTCACCTTCCAACTGTAACTTCTCATTAATAAAAATTATCCTCTTTAATTCCTTTATTCATTTATTGACTTTTCATTTCACATTTCACAATTTAATTTACAATTTTTCATTAATAACTCCAAACATATTTTTATTGCATTGTTTTATAATTTGAATATGGTAACTTTTATGAATTTACCCTATAGTTAAATGATGGTTCATTCATAATAATTATGACTAATCTCCTCGGATTATACACAATGTTATTAGTGAAAGTTATATAAAATTTGGTGAATAAATATCCACAATTCAACCAACCTTCATTTCCGACGTGCAATCACAATTAATTTTTACTTAAAATTTATCAATGTATATTTATATTAATTAAAGAATATTAACTAAGACTTAATCAATTCATTTACCTAGTACCATATTAATTACACCTTAGTTTATAATTAAACTAATTAACAATTATTACTAAAGATAAGAATAGTCTCATTAACATTAATTAACATTATAATCACATAATTAATTTAAGGAATCAAGTTAATAATATTTTAACCCTTAGCCTTGACTAATTAAGTTCATTAACATTCCATTAAGCATTACTAACCAATGTATCATTTACTACCTAAGTTAACCATAACTTGTTTATTAATCAACAATAATTAACATTAATCAACAACAATTAAAACTTGATACACATTCATTACCACCTAAGTCACTCAATCAACCTATTCCATTATTAAATCATAAATTACTAACTCGACATATTAATTTAATCTCCTGGTTAGATAAGTAGTAATAATGTAATTAATGCCTAACCATTATAGTTTAGTATTCTTTCACACAATTTATACATATGTAGACGAGTTATGTAAGCGTAGCTACGACTTACATACCTCGTGTAAGTACACTAACAGTACTAAATCACACACATCATTCATAATCATAAAATTTATTATTTACTGACACAGGTTTAAACATAGTTTGCAAGGTACAATATTTTACCTAACTGCATCTTATTAACTTCTGAACAATTCGTACATTACTGAGTTACGACACATAATCAATCAAAGGTTTTCAACATACACAGTTAGATCAAGTTTACTTCTTGACTTCTAGCTACACCTATCTACCTACATCGTCTACCTAATTCACAACTAACTTCCACATCCTATCATTTCCTCTGCTGGACTACCCTGAAGTGTCAAGCCATGACCGGCTCCAGTTAGAACCCGTAAGCGGAAGTGTCGGCTACATTGACCAAGCTTTCCCAGTAGGAAACCACCAGTCATCATCACACAACTTGGGGAGCACGCCGTAGCACAACCCTCCCATGACTCTGGGTTTCTGGGATAAACGATGGGTAAATCCTCCACCCCCATAATGGAACAAGGGACTATGTCTATACCGACATAATAACTACATTTCACTTGTACTCAGTTTGTCATCGTATAACCAATATGGGCGGTTGAGTTTCCTAAAACCCTACCCCACCCATACATCATGATAATCAACATAATAATCATGCGAAACTAAATAATGCATCACTTGCATACCATTTATCTTTCGAAGTCCATGTCCCCAAGGCACTCTCACCTCGTAGGATCCAGCTATCACTTATCCATTTTAACCTGTAAGTTAGTCTTCGACATACAATCTAGAATATCGTGCTAAAATCCTTTTCATGTACACACATACATTTCATCACTAATAACAATAATCAATTCATTTATATTCACCAGGCACCTGGTATAACATTCATTCATTCAACATATTACTTAAACGGTATCCACGTACCCATCATTCGTTAATTTGCATATATGAGACATAACTAACACATGATATATATCTAAACATGACTACATACCATAATACTAACATCACACACACACACACACATATATCTCGGCAAAATAATAGAACCATATGTCCACAGTGTCGTCAAACGACGAAGTCTCACAATCAAGCAAATACAACATATAATAATAGTTCAAGTAGTAATGTCAAAACGGGGCGTTGCAATAAACATGGAGATGAAAGCATCAAGCTAGAATGGCCAAAACAAATGACCAATGATTAGAAAATAGTTACAAAAGGAAAATTGTCAAGGCTACAATTTTGTAATCTACAAAACTAAAGAATAACTACAGTTCCAAAACACAAATAAATGTTTCCAAGATAAAGTTCTTAATGAGATTATGTTTTTTTCCTTTCATTGTCTAGAACAAATAGGTTGAGAGCATAAAAGATTTTTTTTTCTAATAATTGCATTATGCAATATTGTATAAACAAAATGAGTGACAGTGCAGAAGCCATGTAACTACCATGTAACTAACAATTTCCATGGCATATTTTCTATAGTCTCTTTAACATAAAGCTGTGCATTAAAGCAAGAAACCATCATGGCCAAAGAAAATGTCCAATGGATGAGGAAACTAGCCAAAGCAGATGTGCAATGACTAGAAAAAATACAAAACTAAGTAATAACCATAGTATTCAAGCATATAACTAAACAAACAAAAAGACATTGTGATCAAGGGAAGGTATGGCCATTGCAACAAAAAATCATCACAACCATGGAAAATGTTTATTGACTGGAAAATAGTTAGACAAGGAAGATCTATGTGTTCTTTGACACAATGAAACTATTGTTGTTTGATCAATTTGTCCCGGTGGACTAAGTTTTTGATCAATTTGTCCTGGTGGACTAAGTTTGATCTAATATTCATTGGAACAATTGGATATATGCATTGTATTGTTAAACCTAAATCTCGTCATCATGAGACCCATGTCAACTCAATGCCTTGATCCCTGAAGTCTTCCTGATCAAGTAATCATAAGAGCAAGTTGTTGACCTTTGTCCACCATTTCTAGTTGGGTTGGTGAAGGTTGTCTTCTAGCAAGGAGTGCCCAACTAGGTAAGGCGTAGACTGTATTTGGACAGATTGCGCCGGTGGCTCAGGTTGCCTTTGTGCAGCCTGCGCTTTCCCTCTCAGGCACAAGTTTCCCTCATTCAGCATGCATCGGAGTTGGTTAAATTGGATAAAGGTATCTTTCGAGCAAATTCTAGAAAGTGGATGAGGTGGATCTCTATCCCTAACTTGTAGGTGAGCTATCCTACGGTTCCCTAACCTCAAGGAAAGATCCCTTAGTCCTCTCCCCATGATCCTCAACCTACTCTATCCACTTGGTCCTATAAATACAAAGCTCCTCTCCATTCCAAAGGGAGGAAGTATATAGCACTTACATGCTGGTGTAATTAACCTAGGTGATTCGTATCCATCTCTTGGGAGGCATACATTTCCTTGGGAGTCATTGGCTTGGCTTGTTGGAGGAAGATTGCAGCATTAAGGCTTGGGTTGTAATCATCACTCTACTATGTATTTTCCCACTTATTTACATAAATATAATCTCTTTCCATAAATATTGTGTGTTAATGATATTTAGATCTCACTTCCTTAAGTATTTTCTAAGATTAGTTAGTGTTTAGATGTACTTTTACTGTTCGTTTTGTCTCTATGTGCTTTGATAGGTCTTGCAGCTATGGATCTGACGACCATAGAGCTAGGAGAAATAAAGAGGAGAAAGATCTACGAATATGAAGGTAAGGCATCAAATTACCATGATCTCTAATTTGATTTAGGAAAGTAGTTTTATATTATGTTCCCATTTGTTCTAGATCCACTTGGACTAGGGAGATCATGCTCGCATTCGCTCGAGTAGATTGTCCAATAATAAATTTGGCGATTCTGTCAGCTTTAATTGTCGTAGTTTTTCGAGGGTGCACTGGTCGTAACTTTTGGCGGACTAGTTTAGCGTCAGGATAGGTTTTGATCTCATGCAAAACAATGGTAGGATCTATCCCGGGCATCTCCTCGTAGGTCCAAGCGAACACGTCGCAAAATTGTTTGAATAAGGCCATGTACGTGGTGATGTCTTTGGAAGAACAGTTTTGGCCTAAACGAATATGTTCCATGACACTGGGGGTAACCGAGATGCCAATTGAAATGGTGGGCTCTATGTTTTCCAAGTTTCCCTCGGTGACCGTATGGAAAGTGATGATCGGTGACTGGGGGCAAGGATAGACATATGGTGTGAAAATGGTTGTGATGTTGTTCTCCACAAAATCTAATGGGGGTAGGAAATACAATCGATGGTGAAGGTATTCCCACAGGGGGTCATCCGCACTCATAATTTCCATAATGGACTCGTCGGAATGAAAAGTCTAGAGCAAAGGATTTGGTGAGGATGACGTCTGCTGTAGATAACAAGATGTAGAGGTCACAGCTAAGTGGTCCTTAGGGGTTGACTGGATAGCCTCATAAGTAGCTTCATCTGGTGAGAGAGGCATGGTGTCTCCAATCAAATGCATGGTGGCCTCATCGGGTACGAGCCATGGATCTGGAGATTTGGAAGAAGATGGAATCATGGAGGATATCATGTTCACTGTGGCAACATGGTTAGGGGGATTGGGGGTTGGAAAGACACCCATAAGAGATAAATATTTTATGAGGCCAACCCCCACACTCTCATATAGTTGCAAAGATTGTCCTAACAAAGGGACATTATCACTGGGATGAGTAGCGGTGTCCGGTGTATAGAAGTCCAACTGGTCGATAGTGACAATTCGGCCTTGATGGGGGAATTGCACAATGCGGAAGACAGATGATGCGACCGCGGTCATGGCGTAAAACTAGTTATGACCAAGTAAGAGATTATAATCTAACAGGGCTGCGACTGCTTCCACATTAATGGTTACATCCTTACCCTCCAACTCTACTGCTCAGGCTTGTAATAGCCCATGGGGTTGAAAGCCATGACCGTCGAATGCTTTTAGGGTAGTAGGAGAACGGTTCAACTCAGGAGAACCAATGGCTCTCCAACAAGATAACGACATGACCAAGTTAGAAGCACCTTCATCTAGTACAGTACGATGGATTGTTTTCCGAGCCACCTTCATGGTAATTTGGAAATCCAGCTGGTGGGAAAGCCTCGGTTTAAAGTACTCAAGCCTAAACATGATTGTAGTCGAGGAATCCTGGTCTATTGCGCAAATGGAAGCGAAAAGAGTCTTGCATTGATTGGGACAATTCTGCAAAATCTCTAGGATCAACATGGCACAAGGGGCTTGCGCCAAGTCCTCTACAATGTTATAGTTCTGAGCGACCCGAGCATTAGGATTGAAAACTTCCTTTTGAATCATGCTCTTAGGAGGATGCAACACTAACTCTAATGAAGGATTCTCAATGGTGAGAGAAGCTTGTGGTATGGTAATATCTGGAATAGAGGTGGAAGCTTTTTCAGTATTACTTCCAATGGTTTCCTTCGGAGGGACTGATTCATATGAACACGATCGTGTGTTCAAGTTAACGGTCTCACTATGCATCATGAGAACATGCGTGATGGATGATGTTTCTCCTTGAGAAGGAGAGGGTTGAGAAATCATTTGTTGATTTTGGGTGGGGAAGGGATCGTTGAGAACTACGGGTGTGGAGTTTCCCTTAAGAAAATTCTTCACTTCATCTTGGAGGGGATATTATTTGGAGAAATGGTCACTGCCACACAGTAAACAAGGACACTTGAGATTCCGTTTCTGTTTCGTGTCTTCAAGGGCTTTCTTGTGCTCCTGCTGGTTGGAAGGTTTCTTGGGCTTACCTTTGGTCTTCTTCTTAGCACCGTATTTCTGAGGCGAAGCTGATTGAACAGAGTTCACCTCCTCGGTGGGAGCAGGAGTGGGTGACTTGGTGGTGTTGTTGCCAGCCCGTGGTGAGGGTGGGGAAGAACCATGGTGGTTTGACGGTCCACTAGTTTGAGTAGAAGGTTGGGAGTTAAGGGAACTGATAATGTCATCGTCCTGAGGTCCTGGGTGGTTTTGCAGGATCGTATGTAGGGCGGGGTGCATCAGGAACAATGTCATATAACATGTCAGATTGAGTGTAGACAAGTTCTAAGTAGTGGGCATGAGCGATAGCCTGTTCCTTAGTGACGGATCCTCCCATAGCTACATATCTAGCTACGAGGGTAAAAGAGACTTCGTAAACCAGTTAACTAGTAATTGGTTTGGAATAGGATCCTTAATGAGACGCCGTCTCCGCTGCCACTCATGGATGTGATCGGATATATGAGTGGCGGTAGTCTGGCGGAGATAAGTCAATAAGTCCATACCAGTTTCATAGCGGATGGGTAACTGGAAATGAGTCAGGAATGACATAGCTAAAGAACGAAAATCAGGGAACGAGGGCGGTGGTAATTCAATATACCACTTGGAAAACTCGGTGAAGACCCGAAAAACCTTGTGATGACATACCATCTATGGTGCTCATCCAATTCCTTGATAGATGACTCGATCCATCTAAGGTTGTTTCAAAGGACCCTCACTATCACGTCCCCTCTCGTTGATCCAATGTAAGGGAGGAAACATGACTAATGTTCCGGGATTTTTTAGAAAGCTCAGCCCCGTTCATTACTAACAAAATTCATAATAAATAAAAAATTATGCGTGTAGATTCCTACTCAATATAAACACAGCGGAAATAAACATTATCCACACACAACTACATTATGCATCCAACATATCAATAATAGGCATCAATTGAAAACATGGAAAAACACAGAATTAACATATTCAAACCACAAAAAATACTTTTCTTTAAGATGAAACTGTCCAACAATTGGCTATGTGAGAGCAGCGTTCCACCCAACCATAGGTCTCTGTCCAGCCTGTATTCTTTTAGCAGAGAGACCTCCCCTGAGCTGGGATGTGTATCCACTAAGGAGGAACTAAATAGGCTCACTCACAACCATGGTTTCCCACAACCAATCATGCTAAGCCAACACAGGGTTGGGTTTATCAAGCATGCAAGAGTCAAAGGAGTAGGATGCTAAGTCAGTGAGCTCAACCAAAGAGCTACAAGCATCTCAAGTAAACTCAATCAGTCATGGTACCCACAATACCTACCACACCCAACACAAGGAGGGTCCCCTTCTCTGCTGCACAGTCCCTCAGGTGCCCCTTCCCTCCAGTGCTCTGCAGGGTGGGCATAGAAAGGTCCAACTGCTAATTTCTTGAGATTCTATCCTTCATTGGGTTTATCAAGCAATCCAATCCTCTGTTCAACCATTCACACTTGGATTTTCTCAATTCGATGGCCAAATAACTCAATCCCGTAATTGTATTTTTGGGCTATCAAAACTGGGTTTTCCTATGGATTTCTAGGCATCAAATACTCTCAAATTCGCTCCAAGGTTCATGTCTATGGATCTCCCATTGGATTTTACTGCCAACATGAAATTTTGGGCATTTATGGATCTTCAAAACATGGGTACATGCAAAGTTGCGATTTCTGGTTTTTTTCATTGCTGGGCATGTGTAATGGATGAAAACTGAAGCTTGGGCGTTCAACAATTGAATGGAAATGAGGAAGAACGAATTCCCATGAGGTAGAGTGACTTGTGGATCAAGGAAACAAAGCCCATACCTTCCATACGAATTTTTGGGTTGCCCGTGCTCTATTGAAGCCATGGACTGATTTCTCAACAACTTTCTTACAACTAAAATAAATGTCAGCAAGGAAAGTCAAAATGGGTTCTCAAGATGACATTTTTCAGCTTATGGTTCAACCCCACAACCCCCTCTCCACTCCCTAGTGGAATACACATGGCCCCTTCTCATTAGATGCTTCCATAGTCAGTTTTGGTGTTTTATTGCAATATTAAATATTTACGTCATTTCACAATGTTCCATGGCTTAATAGAACATGGATAGCAAAATGTCAAATACTTGTCCATTTTAAATAAAATCCGAGCGTACACTAGCAGGGCATTGGCCTTGAGCTCCACGCTAAGGAGACACACATCGCATGTACACAATATTTACATAAAATCCAATATTCCATAAGGGTCAAAATGGGGGTATTACATTCCACTCCCCCTTATAACAACAACGTCCTCGGTGTTCTCAAAACTAAACAAAAATGGGAATGCCTCTCTCATGGCATCCTCCAGCTCCCATGTAGCCTCATCGGGACTAAGGTGCTCCCATTGGACCTTTACCTACCCGATGGCTTTTTTCTAAAGCAATATGACCTTCTTGTCGAGGATGCGCATATTCTCTACTTGGAACTCTCCCTCAGGTTCCACCTGTATCACATTCCAATCAATCATATGATTAGGATCAGGTACATACTTCTTAAGGAAAGATACATGGAAAACATTATGAGCTCTTATATTGGAAGGAAATGCAATTCCATATGCAACTGGCCCTATCCTATCAAGGACTTCAAATGGTCCACAATATCTTGGTTCCAGCTTGGCACAACTCCCCAACTTGAGAGAAATTTTCCTTGGTTTCACTCTCAAATAAACATAATCCCCAATCTGAAATTCCTTATGAATCTGCATAACTCTTTTTCTTGTCCTGAGTTTCCTTTAAATTATGCCTGATCCAGTTCCATTTCCTTGATCATCTCTGGCCCAAGTACTACCCTGTTCACCGAACTATCCCAATTCAATGGAATCCTGCATCCTTTGCCATACAATGCCTCAAATGGACTCATTCGCAATGATGTGTGATGCCCATTATTGTATGAAAATTCTACCAAGTGTAGGTAATCTTCCCACTTGGATTGCTTATCCATCACATACATTCTAAGCATGTCTTCAAGAACTTAATTCACCCTCTCAGTTTGGCCATTTGTTTGAGGATGATATGTTGTACTGAAATTCAATCTAGTTCCCAATTCTTGAAATGATCCTTTCCAGAAATTGAAAGTGGACTTTGTATCACGATAAGAAATTATTGCCTTAGGCAATCCATGCAACCTGAATATCTCTCTCATGAAGATATTTGCAATGTCACTAGCCTTGTGAGTGGACTTGACTGGAATAAAGTGAACTACCTTTGATAGCTTGTCCACCACAACCATGATTGAATCATGCCTCTTCACTGTCATGGGAAGACCTGTTATAAAATCCATAGAGATCACTTCCCGCTTCCACTTTGGAATGGGTAAGGGCTGCAACAATCTGGCTGGATGTTGGTGCTCTTCCTTGACCTGCTGGCACTTTTGACACCTAGTGATGTACTCAGTTATGTCCTTCTTCATAGCATGCCAAAAGTATTGCTTTCTTGTTGCTGTAATAGTTTTCTGATATCCTGGGTGTCCAGAATATGGGATTTGATGTATTTCATCCATCACAAGCTTCTTCAAATTTGCACTATTTGGAATGTACAGTCTAGTACCCTGATAAATGAGAACATCATCCTCACCCAGGTGATATCTTGCACATGCTTCATCCACATTACCCTGCTGCAACTTTTCTTTAATTTGAAGGCAAGTTTCATCACTGTTTTGGGCTTCAAGAACTCTCGTCTTCAAATTTGATTTGCACATACTTAATGCTGCAACATGAAATTTTCTGCTAAGAGCATCTGCAATCTTATTCTCTTTCCCTTTTACATGCTTAATTTCAAAATCAAATTCACAAAGGAATTCCATCCACCTAGCTTTCCTAGCATTCAAGTTTGGCTGATCAAACAAATACTTGAAGCTCATGTGGTTTGTCCTAAGCTCGAATCTTCTTCCCAACAGATAATGTCTCCACATCTTGAGAGCATGTGCTATGGCTGCTAATTCTAAATCATGCGTGGCATAATTCTTTTCATGCTCTTTTAATTCCCTTGACTCATAGCAAATCACAAATCCTTCTTGCATGCGCACTCCACCTATCCCTTCAATGTAGGCATATGTGCACACTACAAAATCCTTCTTTGGATATGCTATCTTCAAAACAAGAGTGCTAGTAAGTAACTCCTTTAGCTGCTGAAAGCTTTTCTCACACTTTTCAGACCATAAAAATTTGATATTCTTCCTCTGCAATGAAGTGATTGGATGTGCTATCTTGGAGATTCCTCCGATGAACCTTCTGTAGTAACCAGCAAGACCCATGAAAGATCTAACATTTAAAACATTCTTTGGAGTAGACCAATCCATGATGGAATTAATCTTTTTTGGATCCACTACAATTCCTTCTTCATAAATGATATGACCCAAGTACTGCACCCTCTTTTGATAGAATTCACACTTGCTTAACTTGGCATACAGCCGGTGTTCTCTAAGGACTTGCAACACCATCCTTAGATGTTCCTCATTCTCTTCTTCATTCCTTGAATAGACAAGGATGTCATCCAAGAACACAATTACAAACTTATTCAAATATTTGCTAAAGACACTATTCACGAGACACATGAATGTGGCAGGTGCATTGGTAATACCAAATGGAACCACAATGAACTCATAATGACCATATCTAGTTCTGAAAGTTGTCTTGTGAATGTGTTCTTCTTTAATCCTCACTTGATGATAGCGAAACCTCAAGTCAATCTTTGAAAACACCTTAGCTTCCTTCATTTGATCAAATAAGTCATCAATTCTTGGTAATGGATACTTGTTCTTGACTGTCACTTTATTTAGCTTCCTGTAATCAATACACAACCTTAAAGTCCCATCCTTCTTCTTGACAAATAACATATGTGCTCCCCAAGGAGACACACTTGGCCTGATATACCTCTTGTCCATTAAATCTTGCAGTTGCATCTTTAACTCTACCAATTCTGACGTGCTCATTCTATAAGGAGCTTTGGAATTTGATGTTGCCACCGGGACAAGATCGATGGTAAAATCAATATCTCTCTTCGGTGGTAGTCCCAACACTTCATCTGGAAACACATCTTTGAACTCTTGTAACAATGGGAAGTCTTATATCCTTAGTCCTTTGTCCTCTGATGAGTCTGATATATGAACTTCATATAATTGGAAACCTTTCTTATAAAACTTGTTCAACTGTAAGGATGAAATCTGTCTTACTGAAACTTGCTTGGGAATTCCTCTTACCAATCTTGGTCTTCCCTCTTCATCAATGCATTCAAGCTCTTTCTCATAACAGTCTAACTTGGCTCTATGTATTTCCAACCAATCCATGCCAATTAAGGCATCATAAGATCCTAATGGTAGTACATTTGATTCTGCATGTGTGTGGAGTCCATTCAATTCTATGGGGCACTCCACCACTACTTCACTTACTTTTCTCTTGGTCCCTGTGGCTAATTGATCTAGCCAAGACTTATTATATTTCACTTTCCTAAGAAAACAACCTTCAAACACTTTTGGAGAAACATAACTATGAGTAGATCCTGGATCAATCAAAACAGAAATAGATTGCTTAGCAATCTTACCTTCAACTTCCACTACTGTTGATTGATGGTCTGCTTGATGATTATCCAATGCTGCATAAATTTGAGGCGTTGTCCTTGCCATATCCTCCACTATAGCTGCTCCCTTTAAGTTGTGCAAGATCCGGGGATTCTCCTTTCGATGTGGACAATCATTAAGCATGTGATTTTCTCCACATCCCCAACACTGAAGTGGTCCTTTTGATGTCTTTCCTACTGCTACCGCTGGCTTGAATCCACTCGTTGCTTGCTGCCCTTGTGGAAAGGTTCTGGGATGATTTTTGAATGGTGGCTTGAAGCCACTTTTCTTTTGATCAAACCTCCCTCTTGAATTTCCTTTCCATGCTGAGTGAACCTCTGATTTTCCTTTATTCTTCTCATAGCAATGCATTTCCATCCTAATGGCTTCATCCAGACTTGGTGGATTAACAAACTCAATTCTATATTTGAAACCTTGAGGTAGGCTTCCAAGGAAGCATTGGATCTTTATCCTCTCATCTTTAATATAGTCCACATACCTCAACAATTCCAAGAATTTATGGACATGTTCTTCCATAGTTTTCTGTCCCGACCTGAGTTCATTGAACTCTTTCCTCTTACTGTCATAATACCTAGCAAAAAGGTATTTTTCCTTGAAATAATTCTTAAATTTTTCCTAGTTGATCTTCCTTTCATTGATCCCTTTAACTTCCAAGAGGTTATCCCACCAAATTGAAGCTCTTCCATTTAGATTATAAATGGAAATTTTGGCCTTTTCATTTCCCAAGTAATCATGAATCCTAAAATATTTGTTCATCCCAAGAAGCTATGACTCTGCCTCTTGGCCCGTCTTACCTTCTCCATCAAATGTGGGAGGTCTTGCCTTCCTGAATTATCCCTATGGGATGCATTTGAATTTATTTCTTCCTTCAAACCTGCTAGAAGTATGCCTTGGAATTCTTTGAGAACCTCTGGAGTCACATGACTTGCTGGAAGAAGATCTCGAGGAAGGTGTTCTATGCTTCTTGCTCACAAAACTCTTCCTTGGGCTTAGAGTCCCCTTCCTAGAATGACCTCTAGAGAGAATCCCTGCATCTCTTCCTTCTTCACCCACATTGTTTGGGTTAGACCCACGGTTTATCCTCTGTTGCATATCAGTGAGTCTTTGCAAAATAGCAGCATTGAGCTGGTTCTGTTCTTCTTGAGCCTTCATCAATCTTTCATTGAAGCTTACCATGGTCTCAACCAAATTCTGAGGAGTTATTTGCTCCATTCTCCCATTAGATTCAGTCTCAGCATTCCCTTCTTGAACATTTTCTCCTAGCACATCTTCATCATGCTCATAGGGATCTTGAGCATCATTTCTGGTCACCATTTTCCTTTGGAGACCCTTTTCCCTGTATGTTGCTTCTGCTACAACTATTTAAATCTTATGAGCTGCAAGCACTATGGATTATGAAAATATTTGTTAGAAATCTTAGGAATGCATATAGAAACGTAAGACATCAATATTTTAACAGAATTAACTCATGGAATAATTCTCAAAGATATTATGCATTCATTTCTTTTGCCCATATTGTCAACGATTTGTCAAAATAGTCACTGACACTCTTCTGCTCTACATATCTATGATGTATGATAACCTCATTCCAATTCTGGTCACACACCATTGTTCCCTGCTGGATAAACTTTCAAATGCCTATCCACGTGCTCCATTCTGACTTCGGGTGGGAAAACTACATTACCTCAAAAATGACAATTTTCACCAAAATTCTGCACTTTTGCACAGTTGCAAAATATCCTGAAATGCCAACTTTAGCCACCTATAGAAGAAAATATAGAAAGATTCAGGAAAAATTTTCTACCGAGAGAATTTATTCCATACAACAAGGAACACTCAACAACTTGCGGATCTATGTTTTGATTCACCACTCATCTTCTATAAATTTATGGGTTTGACTACTTTTCACTTTTAACTTTTTCCAAAATTTCAAATTTTGGGCCAAAAATGGCTATTTGCCAAACTGAGCATTTCTGGAAAATATTTGTCTAACGTGAATTGTCTGTTTTAATGAGAATATGAAATGTTGAGTTCAGTAAATTTCTTGAATCCTTCATCTAATGTCACATCCATCCACTGCAAGCTTTTCAAAATCCCCAAAAAGTGGCCTGGAATAGTGCTTTTTGGCCTTCTCACTCACCCCAAGTCAACATCCTTTGGATTTTGGCTCCAAAATTCCAAACTGAAAACTGTGCCTGCTCCATGGCTGCTCTATATCAGTTTCAGCTCAATCCGACCTTCTGTCAAGCGCCAGGACACTGATTTGTAAAAGCCATTAATTCCAATTTTATGCCAAATTGGAGCATAATGGGCTCAGGATCTTCACTGGTTCTTTCATGGCCTTCGTTAATAGCCTCAGAATACCACTAAACTCATCCAATTCTGATTCTGCATGCTCCTGCTATCCAAAAATCAAGTTTCGGGCTCTATAATTTTTCTTTTCGCAACCCGCAATCCGCAATACGCAACCTACATCCCGCAATCTGCAATTCGCATTTCGAAATCCGCAATGCGTGTGCAGAATTGCGGAAATCCAAAATGCAAATTTGAAATTTTAACATTTTCACAATCTGCAATCCACAATGCAGGTTCGAAATTGTGAAAATCCAAAACACAAAATCAAAAATTTTACGTTTCCGCAATCCACAATGCGGGTTCGGAATTGCGGAAATCCAAAACACAAAATAAAAAATTTTACATTTCCACAATCCGCAATTCACAATGCGGGTTCGCAACTGCGGAAACAACGTAAAATTCAATCCGTCCCATCGATCCAATGTAAGGGAGGAAACATGACTAACGTTCCGGGCTTCTTTGGAAATATCAATCTCGTTCATTACTAACAAAATTCATAATAAATAAAAACTTATGCATGTAGATTCATACTCAATATAAACACAGTGGAAACAAGCATTATCCATACACAACTACATCATGCATCCAACATATCAATAACAGGCATCAATTAAAAACATGGAAGAACACAAAATTAACATATTCAAACCACAAAGAATACTTATATTTAAGATGAAACTGTCCAATAACTGGCTATGTGAGAGCAACGTTCTACCCAACCATAGGTCTCTATCCAGCCTATATTCTTTCAGCTGAGAGACCACCCCTGAGCTGGGATGTGTATCCAATAAAGAGGAACTAAACATGCTCACTCACAACCATGGTTTCCCACAACCAGTCATGCTAATCCAACACAGAGTTGGATTTATCAAGCATGCAAGAGTCAAAGGAGGAGGATTCTAAGTCAGTGAGCTCAACCACAGAGCTACAACAATCTCAACTAAACTCAATCAGTCATGGTACCCACAAGACCTACCACACCCAACACAAGGAAGGTCCCCTTCTCTTCAGGGTGGGCATAGAAAGGTGCAACTACTAATTTCTTGCGATTCTAGCCTTAACTAGGTTTATCAAGCAATCCAATCCTCTATTCAACCATTCACATTTGGATTTTCTCAATTCGATGGTAAAATGACTCAATCCCGAAATTGGATTTTCGGGCTATCAAAAATGAGTTTTCTTATGGATTTCTGGGCATCAAATACTCTCAAATTATCCCCAAGGTTCATGTCTATGGATCCCCCATTGGATTTTACTGTCAACACAGAATTCTAGGCGTTTATGGCTCTCCAAAATGTGGGTTCATGCAAAGTTGTGATTTCTGGTTTTTCTCATTGCTGGGCATGCGTAATGGATGAAAATTGAAGCTTGGGTGTTCAACAATGGAATGGGAATGAGGAAGAACAGATTCCCATGAGGTAGAGTGACTTGTGGATCAAGGAAATAGAGCCCATACCTGCCATACGAATTTTGGGGTTGCTCATTCTCCATTGAAGCCATGGACTGATTTTTCAACAACTTTCTTACAACTGAAATAAATTTCAGCAAGGAAAGTCAAAATGGGTTCTCAAGATGACATTTGGTAGCTTATGGTTCAACCCCACAACCCCCTCACCACTCCCTAGTGAAATACACATGGCCCCTTCTCATTAGTTGCTTCCATAGCCAATTTTGGTGTTTTATTGCAATATTAAATATTTACATCATTTCACAATGTTTCATGGCTTAATAGCACATGGATAACAAAATATCAAATACTTGTCCATTTTAAATAAAATCCGAGCATACACTGGCAGGGCCTTGGCCTTAAGCTCCACGTTAGGGAAACACACACCGCATGTACATAATATTTACATACAAACCAATATACCATACGGGTCAAAATGGGGGTTTTACAATCATCGGCCAGCTGCCAAGTGGTATATTGAATTACCACCGCACTCGTTCCTTGATTTTTCATTCTTTAGCTATGTCATTCCTTACTCATTTCCAGTTACCAATCCACTATGAAACTGGTATGAAATTATTGACTTCTCTCCGCCAGACTACTGCAACTCATATATCCAATCACATCCATGAGTGGCGTCGGAGACGTCGTCGCATTAAGGATCCTATTCCAGACCAATTACTAGCTTACTGGTTTACGAAGTCTCTTTTACCCACCGTAGCTAGAGATGTAGCTATGGGAGGAGCTGTCACTGAGGAACAGGCTATCGCTCATGCCCACTACTTAGACCTTGTCTACGCTAAATATGGAATGTTATATGACATTGTTCCTGACGCACCCCGCCCTACATACGATCCTACAAAACCACCCAAGGGACCTCGGGCCAACGGGATTATCGATTCCCTTAACTCCCAGCCTTCTACTCAAACCAGTGAATCGTCGAACCACCATGGTTCTTCCCCACCTTCACCATAGGCTGGAAACAACACCGCCAAGTCATCCAATCTTGCTCCCACCGAGGAGGTAAATTCTGTTCAATCAGCTTCACCTCAAAAATCTGGTGGTAAGAAGAAGACCAAAGGTAAACCCAAGAAACCTTCCAACCAACAGGAGCACAAGAACCCCCCTGAAGACACAAAACAGAAATGGAAGCTCAAGTATCCTTATTTACTGTGTGGCAGTGGGCATTTCTCCAAAGAGTTTCCCCACCGAAACGAAGTGCAGAAGTTTCTTAAGGGAAACTCCACACCCGCAGTTCTCAACGATCCCTTCCCCACCCAAAATCAACAAATGATTGCTCAACCCTCTCCTTCTCAAAGAGAAACATCATCCACCGCGCATGTTCTCATGATGCATAGTGAGATGGTTAAACTGAACATAGGATCGCATTCATATGACTCAGTCCCTCCGAAGGAACCCACTGGAAGTAATATTGAAAAATCTTCCACCTCTATTCCAGATATTACCATACCACAAGCTTCTCTCACCATTGAGAGGCCTTCATTAGAGTCAATGTTGCGTCCGCCTAAGAGCTCGATTCGAAAGGCAGTTTTCAATCCTAATACTAGGGCAGCTCAGAACTATAACATTGTAGAGAACTTGGCGCAAGCCCCTTGTGCCATGTCAATGCTATAGGTGTTGCAGAATTGTCCCAATCAACGCAAGACTCTTCTCGCTGCCATTGGCGTGGTAGACCTGGATTCCTCGGCTACAATCATGTTTAGTCTTGAGTACTTTAAATCGAGGCTTTCCCACCAGTTGGATTTCCAAATTGCCACGAAGGTTGTTGGGAAGACAATCCATCGTATTGTACTAGATGAAGGTGCTTCTACCTCGGTCATGTCGTTATCTTGTTGGAGAGCCATTGGTTCTCTTGAGTTGAACCGTTCTCCTAATACCCTGAAAGCATTCGACGGTCGTGGATTTGAACCCCATGGGCTATTACAAGCCTTAGTAGTAGAGTTGGGGGGTAAGACTGTAACCATTAATGTGGAAGTAGTTGCAGCGCCGTTAGATTATAATCTCTTACTTGTCGTAACTGGTTTTACGCCATGACTTTGGTCGCGTCATCCGTCTTCCGCATTTTTCAATTCCCCCATCAAGGCCGAATTGTCACTATTGACCAGTTGGACTTCTGTACATTGGACACTGCTACTCATCTCATCTATAATGTCCCTTTGTTAGGGAAAACTTCATAGCTATATGAGAGCGTGGGGGTTGGCCTCATAAAATATTCATCTCTTATGTGTGTCTTTCCAACCCCAGATCTCCCTAACCATGTTTCCACGGTGAACATGATATCCTCCATGGTTCCATCTTCTTCCAACTCTCCAGATCCATGGATCCGGCCACCATGCATTTGATTGGATACATGTTGTCTCTCTCACCAGTTGAAGCTACTTATGAGGCTATCCAGTTAGCCCCTGAGGACCACTTAGCTATGACCTCTAAATCTTGTTCTCTACAGTGGACATCATCCTCACCAGATCCTTTGCTCCATACTTTTCATTCCAACGAGTGCATTATGGAAATTATGAGCGCGGATGATCCCCCGTGGGAATACCTTCACCATCGATCGTCTTTTCTATCCCCATTAGATTCTGTGGAGAACAACATCACAACCATTTTCACACCAGATGTCTATCCTTTCCCCCAGTCACCGATCCTCATTTTCCATACGGTGACTGAGGGAAACTTGGAAAACATAGAGCCCACCATTCTGATTGACATCTCGGCTACCCCTGGTGTCGTGGAACATATTCGTTTAGACTAGAACTGTTCTCCCGAAGAGATCACCACATAAACGACCTTATTCAAATAATTTTGCAACATGTTTGCTTGGACCTATGAGGATATGCCTGGGATAGATCCTGCCATTGTTTTGCATTAGATCAAAACCTATCCCGATGTTAAACCAGTCCGCCAAAAGTTACGACCAGTGCACCCTTGAAAAAATGCAGCAATTAAAGCTGAGATTGAAAAGCTCTTGAAGGTCAGCTTTATCTACCTCGTTCCTTTAAGAGAATGGGTCTCCAATTTCGTCCCCGTGGCCAAAAAGAAGGGCACCATCTGAGTCTGTGTCGATTATAGGGATATGAACAAAGTTTGTCCTAAGGACAACTACCCCACTCCCTTCATCGATCAGATCATTGACAATTGTGCTGGAAATGTCATCTTCTCATTAATGGATGGCTTTTCCGGTTACAACTAGATTGAGATCCACCTGGATGACCAACATACGACCGCTTTCATCTGCCCTTGGGGTATGTTTGCTTATCGTAAAATCCCTTTTGGTCTTAAAAATGTTGGTGCTACATTCCAGTAGGCCATGTCGTATGCTTTTCATGATGTGAAGGACTTTGTGGAGCCCTATCTTGACGACCTCCCTGCTCATTCATAGCATCGCGAGTTCCACATCGACCATTTGACAGCAGTATTCCTCAGATGCAGGCGGTATAAAATCCATCTAAATCCTCACAAGTGTATTTTTTGTGTCGAATCAGGATGCCTCCTAGGTTTTATCGTTTCAAAAGATGGGATCTGCATTGATCCCTTGAAGGTGGAAGCCATTTTCTATCTCCCACCTCCTACTGACATTACAGAACTACAAATTTTGCAAGGGAAGGCAACTTACATATGACATTTTGTATGTAATTTTGTTCAGAAGACACAGGGCTATATGTGATTACTGAAGAAGGACATCCCTTTCATATGGGATGACCAAGCGCAACAATCCTTCGATAGTTTGAAACATGCCATTACCCACGCCCTTGTGCTCCAACCGCCCAATTAATTCAAGGATTACATCCTTTTATCTTGCCGCTTATGCCACCACGATCGCCTTGGTCTTGGTCCAGGAGGACAAAAACTCCCAGGAACATGTGATCTATTACCTCAATAAGGGTCTTATTGACTTCGAAACTTGTTACTCACATGTCGAGAAACTCGCTCTCGCGAAATTCATTTCCGTCCAAAATTTCTGTCACTATATCTTACTCCGTACCACTACTGTTATTGCCGACTCGAACCCCATGTACCACATTCTGACATGTCAAGTGCTTGGGGGCAAGTATTCACGTTGGATCGTGATACTTCAGGAATTCGATATCCTCTTCGAGAAGGCCAAGTCAAAGAAATCTTTGGTGTTTGCGGAGCTCATTTGTGATCTTCCCCGTGTTGATCCAGGATCTGAGCCCAACGATTCTCTTCTAGATGAGTCGTTGTTTCTCATCGGCACGTCTGACTCATGGTATTGAGATATCACTTTATATCTTCAAACCCAACAGTTCAACCCCCAACTGTTGTCGTATATGTCACCACGTCAAGTATTACTTGATCATCAACAATAACTTGTATCGTCATGGTGTTGATTCCATTCTTCGACATTGTCTGACACACGAAGAGGATGAACATGTACTGAATGACTGCCACGCTGGGGCTTGTGGAGGTCATATTTCTAGGATAGCTAGAACCCATAAAATACTATGTGCAAGATACTACTGGCCTTCAATCTTCAAGGACTGTATTGAGGTCATTAAGAAGTGTCCTCATGCCAACACTTTCAATCGAAAAAGCGCTCCCATCCAGCCACTTTACACCCGGTTATTGCCATCGATCCCTTTTCTAAGTGGGGCATATATTTCATGCAATCTAAGCATACCTCGGCCAGGGGGCATGGTTATGTCATTGTAGCAATCGATTATTTCACTAAATGGGCCGAAGCTATGCCTATGTACAATGAGGATGACAAAACCACTGCACTCTTCATGTTTAATCACGTGTCATTGCACATTTCGGAGTTTCACAAGCCATAGTCACCGATCATGGATCTCACTTTCAAAACCAGATGGTAGATGAATTGAGCACCAGACTGGGTTTTCTCCATGAAAACTCAACCCCTTACTACCCACATTCCAATGGAAAAGTAGAGGCCATCAATAAGGTCTTGAAAACCATGATTCAACACATGGTGGGTACAAACAAATCAAACTGGCATAACATGCTCTTTTCTGCACTATGGGCATACCGGACCTTTGTCAAGACTACCACTAGATTCACACCATTCCTATTAGTATATGGATTGGAGGAAGTCCTATTAGTAGTGTGCCAAATTTCGTCACTGAAACTTGCAGTTGAATTTCTCCCGAACACCACTACTGAGGAAGAATGCTTCCTTTACCAAGCAAAACTCGACGAGACCCACCGCGATGCTGCTCTTGCCAACGAGGCACATAAGAAATGAATCAAAGCTCAGTATGATAAGTCGGTTAAACCTCCTATCTTCAAAAAGAGTGATTTGGTCCTCACATATGACCAAAAGCACGATAAGCTAGGGGCAGGAAAGTTTGAGTCCATGTGGCATGGGCCATACATCGTAAAACGTGTCTTGGAGAAGGGAGAATACAAGCTAGAAGATTATGATGGAATATCTCTAAGAGATCCTCGCAATGGGCTCTACCTAAAGAGATACTATGCTTGAGTTCCACGCATTGGTACCTTGTATATAGTATACATGATGTGTGTTTTGTGTGGTGTGATGCTTTGCTTTAAGTGTGTTAGGATCTTGGTTTTTTACGCTTACGTCATGTCCTTCCTGTGTGTGCAGATGACAACCTGCTTTGGATTCGTGGATAACGCCATTTGGCATACCCGCAGCCTTGCCTTGGCATCTTGGGTACTTTATTCCCCCACTGACGAGCTCATCAGTTTGGGAGGGAGTTGTCTAGGCTATGCAACCAACAATGCCGCTGAGTATCACGCGGTGATTGGAGTCTTACACGACGCTCTTTCTCTAGGTATGTAACACATTGTCATCCATCTTGACTCACAATTAGTGGTCTCCCATCTCAACCGAGTCTACGACATCCATGATCCCACACTACTCTGTCTTTTCAGGTGAGTACGTCTCTTGGAGAGGTCCTTCGAATCTATTCAGTACCTGCATGCCACAAGAGACATAAACACGGTTGCAGACTCCATGGCCAATTTGATTTTGGCTTGGTACATTGCACATATGTATAATAATCACGAATCATAAAATGGCACGACATGTATATAATGAATAAAAACCAAACACATAGATAAGATCCCACATTCATCCATAATAACACAATATGTATAAATCCGTAAAAAGAGTCTGTATATATCAAGTTGTCATGAGACAAAATAGTGTTGATACAAAATCAAAAGCATGAAAGATTCCAGTAGATATCATCCGGTACAAAATCTGAATCTCATGGATTCAAGTACATATACATATACATGAGTCTAGCCTCTGCTACGCTCATGGTAGTAGATCACCACCCTCCCCACTTTTCTAAGTAGCGATCCAAAATGCTCAGACACACCAAATGTATGCCGCTGATAGTTGTGGGGAGGGAATGTATTGTTGTCTCCTCGATATCTAATTCTAGCCTTCGAAGGTTCTCCTCCACCTCCTCCATCTCCTCAATGTCATCCCGTGCTGCAGGGCCCATCTCCGACACCGCTCCTCTCCGTGCAATAGGAGATACTCCGACCAGCCACACCGAACCCACATCTGCATACAAAATGTAACGATTATCAGTACTAATATAAAAAAATCTAATACATATAAAATGAAAAACACAAGCAGTAGTTGTTGTTACCGATATCACCCCACTGCGCTCCCTCGGGAATCATTAGGTCAGGGTCCCCTTTGAAGTCTGTCCCATCATACGGGTAGTCCTCCACCATGAGGAGTTGTCCCCTTAGCCATGTAAATAAACCTATACCGAAGCTAATCATAGGACCCCCGCCACCATGGTGAGCCATCACCTCGGACCACCTAGTCATATGAGGATCTCGAGCATCTTGATCCTCAAGATCTACCCGTAGGTGTAAGTGCGGCACCTGCTCCAGCATGAATGATATCACCACTAAACCATAGCCAAATTGCTTCAGTGCCTCGCGTCGGCATTTGGTCAGCTGATCCCGTAGACTGGTGAGGAGCCCCTCACACCAGTTGAATATAGTAGGAGCCATACACTCCTCAACGTACATCATCTATGATTTTCTTTCCAAATGAGCAGAACGACTATCATCCACCCTCATGATGGTAAAGAGCACAGTACGAAGAGCTCAGTCTTGGACGTCCTTGATGGGAATCTTCCCACCAACCATCTGAGTACCTAGAGTGAACCACTGTTCAATCATGTCCTCCACAGTGCGATCACCCCCTCGTGATCCAGATAGGGACACAATGTTTCCCCGTTGGGACAACCCTGTCAGAAAGTAGATGTCCTCAACATCTATACTTAGAGTGTGCACACTGATCTGAAAGTGTTGCTGTACCGGGTCCCAGCATTGGACCAAATGTGAAAGCAACAGTACTTGGGCCCTCATGCCCGGCACTCGGAAGTACTTGAGAAAACCACAATTCCTAAATGCAACTATGCATTCACGATCATTTTCTTGCTTGAGCATCATCGAGCTTGTGCTCGCGTTCTCGCCACTTGAGGACCATTTTGGTCATTGTAATCCTATCCAAAAGGCCAACAAAACATCATTAGAATCTTTTCAACCCATCAAAGTACTTTTTTGTGATTAGATTTTGCACATGCTTGGAAGACTTGCGCCGCCACAGCCTGTCTTTATAGACAGGGCGTCGCCGACGCAAGACCTCAGCTCAGGATTTGGGCTGGTGCTATCGCAGCGTAGTTCCCGAAATGGGAGATTGCGCTGGCCTCCGAGCACAATATCTCCCTCCAACCATGCCCAAAACCCAACAAAAATGAAGAAAAGCGAAAAAGTAAACCACTGAAAAGTTAAATAGCTGAGTTTAGACCTGTCACTGACGGCACTCAAAACGGTCGGTCACAGCTCTCAGAATCGGCAAAGGAAAACGACTTCAAATAGTATTTCTCACCTCTCCACTTGGTAAAAACAAATAGTAATTGATTTTGACTATTTACCCCATTTTATATAAAAAAGAGCATATTCCTTTTTTAATTTATTCCATTGTGGGTTATTTTTCTATAGTTTGGATTATTTATACTCGGTTAATCATTTTGACCTTGTTTTGAAGCTTGCAGGTGAATTCAAGTACCTCATTAATATTGTTTTTCCGTAATTGTGGTCATCTCGCACATGATATCAGGTATGAATGACTCATTGAGCATTTTTATGTCATTATTTCGCTCGTTAAATTCAATTATTAATGACATCGAGCTAACTCTTTGTTCTTTCTCGTGCTCGTAAAATGATGAGAATAAGTCACTGAGTTATAGTTTATCACTTTTTTGGGCTCGTTGAACTTCCACGAAAAAGGAACCCCTCAGAGTCTTTCTTTAAGCTCTTTTCACACTCTTGAAAAACGAAAAGATTTCCAAGCGAACTTGATGTGTTCACGCTTGTAAAAGTATTTGAACGGTCATCTTTTTAGTGATAGTTTACCCCTTTTTTGGACCAGGAAGCACTATTTACGAAAAATGAATACTCCACCCAATCATGACTGGAAGATTCCTCTCTCGCGTTCTTTTACCCTTTTCTAGGTGAAGAGGCTAACTTTACGAAAAATTACCTTTGGAGTCTTCTTTAGTTCTTTTCAAACTCTCTAAACATGAAATGACACCGAGTTTACCTTCTATGGACTCGTTAAAATTCAACATTGAAGGGCCTGTCATGGGACGAACCCCTCCTATTCTAGGTTCGTAAAACATTTGGGATTGGACTCATCCATGGGATGAGCTATATCGAGCATCTGTTTACCCTCCTCAAGCTTGTTAAAAAACAAAAGAGGCACAATCATGATGGGGAAAAGGAAATATTTTTTGTTACACTATAATTCATGGAAGTACATAGTTTCATTTGAACATGACACTCATTTGCATTTGCACTCCATACTTGGGTAATTCGTTTGTCTTCGAGTCCTGCTGATTTCATGAGTCTTGTCACTCCTTTGGATCATTCAAAGAATGCTTCCACCATATGTTTCATTGGGGGTTTGTGTTGTTCTCAGCATGTTAATACTGCCAAGTCATGCCATGCCTATGTTCAAGAGATGTTCATTACTCATCATCTGCAGTCAGTACACCTTCCATCATGTTGGTCTACCCTGAGTCAGTCTTGCATTTTACTCTACCGTCCGATCCACTCCAAACATCTGTTATCGAGTTTCGTGTCGATGATGGGGGATTATTCATGGTCCTCCTTCAACAGATTCATCCTTGTCGACTTCAACACATCATCCAAGGATTGAATCTAGAAACCAATCGAGTACCTTGGGCCTGCATACCTTAATGGCAGGTTACCTCGCTTTCAACATGAGTTTACATTATTGACTCTTGATTGAAAGATTTCATCGAGCGTTCGAACTCAACTCATTTATTCACGTTCGGTGATATATACTATGATACCTTGGGGATCATTGACATCAATGGTGATTTCCCTCGCACTTGTTAACGGTATACATCAATGACCGGTAATCAAGTGGTTTCTACCATGTTTGACTCCAAGACATTGTAATCACATGGATAGATTCGTATCATTGCGGGTTTGGCTTGAAGATCCTAGGGAAAATCATATCTTACCCAGGTTGCAATGGAGATTGTTTGAGTCATATTACACGGATCCACTTTGTATTGGTAGTGGCTGTGTTATCTTCTCATTATGGATCTACGATTGTGTCTAGTATCCATGATTGTGTTCAGTCGGTCCTTACTACCATGGATTTGCATTGTATTGGTTGGAAACCATGTTATGCGTCATATGAGACTTGTATCTTAGAATCAGTTGTACTGCGGAAATGTCTTCCATCCGACAAGTCCTTGCCATCAATATTTCAAAGAATTTCACCTGTCTTGTTTTTCCAACTTCATGCTTAGGGGGGCATTCCGTTACACCTAAATCTCATCATCATGAGACCCATGTCAACTCAATGCCTTGATCCCTGAAGTCTTCCTGATCAAGTAATCATTTAGAGCAAGTTTTTTACCTTTTTCCACCATTTCTAGTTGGGTCGGCGTAGGTTTTCTTCTAGCAAGGAGTGCCCAACTAGGTCAGGAGCAGACTGTATTCTGACAGATTACGTCGGTGGCTCAGGTTTTTTTTGTGCAGCCTGTGCTTTCCCTCTTAGGCACAAGTTTTCCTCATTCAGCATGCGCTGGAGTTGGTTAAATTGGATAAAGGTAGCTTTTGAGCGAATTCTAGAAAGTGGATGAGGTGGATCTCTATCCCTAACTTGTAGGTGAGTTGTCCTACGGTTCCCTAACCTCAAAGAAGGATCCCTTAGTCCTCTCCCCATGATCCTCAACCTACTCTATCCACTTGGTCCTATAAATACAAATCTCCTCTCCATTCCAAAGGGAGGAATTCTATAGCACTTACATGCTAGTGGAATTAACCTAGGTGATCCCTATCCATCTCTTGGGAGGCATACATTTCCTTTGGAGGCATTGGCTTGGCTTGTTGGAGGAGGATTGCAACATTAAGGCTTGGGTTGTAATCATCACTCTACTATGTATTTTCCCACTTATTTACAATAATATAATCTCTTTCCATAAATGTCATGTGTTAATGATATTTAGAGCTCACTTCCTTAACTATTTTCTTAGATCAGTTAGTGTTTAGATGTACTTTTACTGGTTGTTTTGTTTCTATGTGATTTGATAGGTCTTGCAGCTACAGATCTGACAACCACGGAGCTTGGAGCAATAAAGAGGAGAAAGATCTACGAATATGAAGGTAAGGCATCTAATTACCTTGACCTCTAATTTGATTTAGAAAAGTAGTTTTATATTCTGTTCCCATTTGTTCTACATCCACTTAGACTAGGGAGATCATGCTCGCGTCCACTCGAGTAGATTGTCTGATAACATGTATTAAGGGACAATGGGAATTCTCTATTGACCCACTGTATTTGACCCATAGTATATATTTTTCTATTGGTGTATGAAGCTTGAAGATGCCATCATCACCATTTACTAGCCCATAGTCTATGGAAAAATTGCCTCCAATTAGTTCAATGAGCATTACTTGTTTGATCACTATTGTAGTGGGCATGTGCATATTCTTGTTTGCATAGTTCTCTTTTTCTAGTGCATCTATTTTGATGTCAATTAAATTTAGTATGATTGGATCTGATGGTAGTGGTGATAACATATTTTGGTTGTGTTTCTCGACGTCTATGTTGCAATGAAATAGATATGGAAATTTTGGATCATTTGGTATAGATTTGTAGCAGCACTTGTTCAAGTAGCATATATCCTCGTTTGTTTGAGTTCATATTCGAATTTTGTTTAGGATTGTTATGGAAATATTGTCATTTTGTCACATTAATTTTTTCAGCTTAAAACATTTGACATTTGTTTTCCAAAATGTGGATCGAATTGTCTAAGAGTGGAATTTCAGTTGTTCAAAGATCCAAGAATCACATATTGGTTGAGCTTGAAAGAGATCGCCACATAATATAATGTCAAGATTTCCAAATGGTGATGTTGGCCTATGCATTATCTCAGGTAGGCGCTTGTCAGTGCTATGTAGCATTCGTCAGTGCTATGTAGCATTCGAGAGATAATAAGAGATGCTTCATCTATTAGCAATAGTCTAACGGTTTTTCAGCCTTTAGTCAACGTATCTAGTGTATTGGAAGAGAGTGGAAGAATGTTTAGCAACGATAGCAGAAGACAGAAATCCGAATGGGCCATGGTGCCATTTGCATTTTATGCAACCTTTCTAGTGGATGCAACTATCAGACCTTTTTTCTTCAAAGAATTGCTAGTAAGATCTTTGATATAATGACGCAATAGCCCATAGTAAATTGCTTTTGTTGTAGTTGTTTTCCTTGTTCCTACGTCTCATATAAAGAATAAACGGAACGATGTGGATGCATTGTTTTTTTTCCACATTAGGATATCCTTTATTATAATTTGTTGTTCTTCATTCAATTTTTTCCAAACGTCATAGTATGTTTTTGTTTCCAAAAGAAAAGGATGGGAAATTGTTTCAATTGCATGCTTCAGATTAGTTGAAGCATTGTTTGAGTGCGTTTTGTAATGCAAATCGTGATTGATGTGATATTCCTCAGTTACAGGAGCATTAGATTTGGAATTTGCTAAATCAATGAAATTGAACATTTTTCCATCTCTAGATGCAATTTCCTCACTTGCAATGTCAATTTCACCCGAAGTTATTGCTGGAGGGAAGAATTGTTTTTCGATGTTTTCCACAAATAGTTTTTTGGAAGAGTATGATTCAACCCATGTTTGGAAATTTGCATTTAGTGAATTTTCAGTTTATCTGTATGGAAGAAACAACATCATTTTTTCTCTATAGCAATTTTCAGGTTCCTTAAATGTTGATTGTACCGAACATATCGCATGACACATGCATGTTTTTTTTTTTTGCATTTGGTTGCAAGTGAAAATAACATGATGCAAATTCGGCCAAACAAATTTGTTCCATATCAGGCGATTGACCAATATTTTTGTCAATGATTGAAGGGCATGCAATATCTTCATAATTTTCTCGTTCATGTTGCAAAATTCGAGGCCTTTTGAGAACAAATGTTCTTTTCTCAAATGGTGAAGTGTTAATGAACACTACTTTTCTAGAGGATGAGTACAAAGGCAATGACACGACAATATTAACAGCTTGGTGATTTGACATTTGTTGCATATTAAGCAATGGATTTCCAAGTTTTCGAATAGTTTTGATTATGCTATCATTGTTATGATGGCAATGTTCTCCGATTCTTTTGAAAGCATATGTCATTGTGTGATCCATCTTTGTCATATAGGAACTACAATATGTAGCTACAACATAAGCATCTAAGTATCTAGGCATATGTATTGGCATGCCATAGTTTTGGAATCTATTTCGCAAATGCATTTATCTAAATGTGACATGGATTTCTCTTTGGAAAAAGGACAGGGCACAATAGGCATGAGTGGAAAATACTAATATATTCTTCCCTTGACAACTTTAGCTCTTTTAAGAACATGTCGAAGGAAACATTGTCATCGTAAGTTTTATGTTGCAAAACATAATAAAGTTCTTTTGTTTTTTAGTACATTGTTGTGTTGTTTTCAAGTGGATGCAAAATGTTAGTTCTACCAATTGGAGGAAAGGAAAAATTGAACCTGCAACTATAATAGCGATTTTTTTGCAATTCCTTGTGTAGTGATAAGTTTGGATCTTGATAAGCTCTTCAGACAATAACGTTGAGTTACAAGATATGTACTTGTCAACAAATGTTGTGATCTCACTTTCAAAACTTTGTCCATAGATTGGTGCGTTTTGTATCCAAAGTAGTCCGTGATCATGTTCATTGTGTTTGCCTTGGAATTCAATGATAAAGAAAAAGTCTTTCATGTCTTCGACTATTTTTTGAGATTAATGTGTGCATTGTTGACATTCTATGCTTGTAATACCCACTACATATTATAGGATGGTTTATAATGAGTGAATCAATAGATTATTCAAGGAAATTGTTTCCATCTATAGATGCGACATGTCCTTTTTAACCAACAACGCATTAGTCAGTGGCGTCTAAAGATGTTTTGCACTGGTAAAAGTAATAAAGAATGTTGGTGGCCCAAGTTGGTGTATCATTGTGAAGACATTTTTTTCTAATGTTTTCAAAGTAATTAGGTGATGTACATATGCTTTGGAGTGAGCGAAATGAAATTGGCGATTTCAATATCTTGTCAAGATTCTTTTGGTATTTGATATCTTTGGTAGTTATTTTTCTTCCTTTTAGTTATCCTTTGTGAATAGAAATCCATGCAAAACTTGAAACATGATTGAATAGTTTCCGAACTTCTTTAAAAAAATGTGTGTGTGTATTGTGTGTCAAGAAGTCTTCAAATGCATTCAGTAGTTTCCATTGATCTATTTGTTGGTACGAGAAACGACTAGTAACATCATTATCCGACTAGAACCATAAAACAAAGTATGGAAGTTTAATTCCTTAGAGAACTTATCTTGGAAAATTCCTATTAAAGGCTTGAAACCCTCATAAGGTGCAATTTGTAAATATGATTATCAAGATAATCTATTAGATGAGCTCCCCCATAACCATGTACCAATGTTTTAGATATGGGGTCTACATCTTCTTCATCGTCATTTGAATCAAGAGATTCTAAGTTCAAAGTTTCATCTATATGTTGTTCCTAGTACTCTTCACAAAAAAATGCCCATTCCCTATTGCTGACAATGCCTTCACCCTTGTAGAGGGAAGTGTTGCACAAGTCTCTTAGGGAAATCATAACATGTTTGGGTTGAATGTTCCCACACAAAAAGATTTTTTATATTCCATTTTTCTTTTTTATTGTCACATCAATTGTCATTATGTTAGATAGACTCCTTGGCAGTGCCAACTGGATTGTGTTTTGATTGGTTGGGGAATTTATATATGATTACGCTTGTGAGGCCAATTTGAGGTTTATTGTATCCAATATGTCTTATTTGTGCAAATTCCATCCTTGGGGAATTAATATTTCTTCTAAAGGGGTCAAAGATGAGAAATATGGCACTTTTTTGTTTCTTCGTATTTGCATAGGAGTTGCAAACAAAGGTAATTTGAAATTGCATTGTTGTAGTATTTTTTGATTTGATCATAACTTATGTTTTTTCTAGAATATGCATGCTTTATTGGGAATCCTGTGCATTATTTATTGGGAATCCAAGACTTGATAACATAGATTTGTCAATAGAATCCATATCTTTTTGGAAATGCAGATGTTGGAAAACTACACAAGCATGTGTAGGCGTGCCTTGAATTAGTTCCTAATATTTTTCAATTGCATCCATTGCTTTTGCATGTTTTTTTGTCATTGATATGCAACCAAACCCTCTTTTCTTATGAATTATTTGAGTGGCCAAATTATTATTGGTCACTTATTTAGCACAATGGATAGATTGAATGAAGGGATGGATCAAATGACCTATGACAAAGTCAAGCTTGTATGCCCGGATCTATGAATTTTTTTGACTTGTTTATTGCGAAAGGGATTCTTTTTATTTTTTGTTTCTTGATAGTTATAGGTTGGTTTGATTTGAATGGATTCTTAATTGTATTAGTAGTTTTCTTCACAATAGACAATGGTTCATTGCAAATTGGATCCACATGGATTTGTTTGGTGGAAAGCAAAAAGGGTTCTATTTGCCGAAGTTAGTCACTAGATAGGTTATTTCTATTGCTGTTAAGAATCATTTTCCAAGAATGACTATGTCCATAACTAATAAAACAACACAATATATATAGATGACATTTGTACAGGGATTTGATGGATGGAACTTTAGGGAAATGGTTTGTGTTTCAGAAGTCCAAACATATATATTAACATGAAATATTTCTCAAAACCATTGGATCAAAAAATCACGTCCCTCTACATTGCCTTCATCATAAAGCATTGAGCAATAGATAATGTAACCTTTTCATTTTACAATAGAACACTCGTTTTCAACAACACTACTTGACAAGTATCTGTCTAAAGCTTTCAATGCCCTTGTTTCATTTACAATATAAAAGTTAGAGAATGTTTGTGCAATTGTTTTTCTCAATGAAGGCACATAAAATAACTATGCAAAGTTGAAAATGCATTAATGAAACAATGAATAATGGCAATTACCAACAATGTAGCTAGACAATCGAAGACATTGTTGTGAAAGGACATGTTTAAGTGATGGCATTCCCAATTTGAAAAATTATATTTGAACATATGCACGAACAAATTGCTCTATTTGGAGCTTGAATAGTATTTATTGAGCAATATGTCAATATTGGCTCAAAGTGTCTAGATCTTGGCCCATTCATATCATGAAAAAGTAAATGGTATTGATATTCTCCTTTTCTAGGATTAAATTGAAGGTATTGTTTTCTATTTGAGAATGACCAAACTGAAATTGGAATAGATAACCAGTTTGAGAACCTTTTGACACAAAATATGTCACCCCATAGTCCTATTTCTCTGGATGAATTTGTGGCACATGCATAAATGCAGATTCTCTCCAAATATGTTTCAACATCATTTGCATGATGCGACTCATAAATAAATTGAGTACTCAATTCTATTCACATTGACATAATAGCATATAGATATCCTTGGCATAAGCAGTTTCAAAAATGGTAAACTATTCCCTGTCTTATTTCAAGCGAAGTGTATCAGAAATGAAGCAATGTAGCCAATGCATCGAACAAGCAATCACCTACATGGTATTAGCAATATCGTATTTGGAACAAGCATGAAACAAATAGTGCATAATCAATTTGTTCTAGGATTTCTTCGTCAATTCCCAAAACATTTTTGTGCGATTGTGTGGTTTGTCCATCATATAACCTAGTTCCTTTTTCTGCCACTAGAAATTTGTAGCATAGAGAAAATACCATTTTCCAAATTAGAGAAATGGAGTGATGGAGTTCGAGAAAATACTCAAGCAAAAATCATATGAGGACTAGTCAACAATTTGCAGTTGTGACCCCTATTCAATGAACCTACAAGAACACAAAGACTATTCATGTGTTATGACATGAGCAACATCACATTGGGAGGAAAGCATGCATACATGTGTTGTGAAATCACATGGACAATTTTGAATTTTGATATTTTGCAACAGGACAAAGTACAAAAGATAATTGCAAAAGTGCACATGTGGAAATTATATATGTTCAATAATACAAAGGAAGTGGTTATGATTATGGAAAAAACTATTAGACAAGGACACTATTCAATTGCATAACTACATAATCCTATTTTCAAAGGAACGTCAAAAAGGCATCTACATGTGAATACCAACATAGTGCACTATCCTCCATAATTGAATTAACAAAATGGAACATGTGTAAAATAAGATGCTATTGGATAAAAGGACAACCACAATAAATAATTGCGATGTTTCGATCCTATTTTTAAAAATAATATTGTTCTAGTGAGAATCCTCTTGATTGCAATTGAACTTTTCATTTAGCGAAGATGGAACAAGATTCTGATTCTTCCAACATTGAAATTAACCCAAAGCAAATTCAAATGCATTGGATGAACAATAAATAAGATCCTTTTACACTAGATAGATAGCTTAAAGTCTCTTATTTTCTAGAAGTTCAAACATGAATAGAAGTATGAAGCAATGCAAGTTCTATTTGCTACTTGACCTACACAAAGCTCTCTGTTTAATATAATTAGTTTTTAGTGGATATATTACAATCGTGTCATGTCTTATAGTCAACATGATCTACTCTAATTCAACTATTTAGATAGTATATAAACACATGCTAATGCAATGGCATTCCTGGCATATTAGCCTATGATCTTCAAGCTACTTATTTGCTTTTGACACCTTTACTAATATTCTTCAAATGCTGACAAAGGGGGTAGGAATATTGCATGGGCCATGGCTACTCACCCTTAGATTTTTACTATTTTCCCATAAAACCAGGAACACTATATTCCATGACAGACAATGGTGAAAGTGCATGGATAGCTTTGATTATAAAAAAAGACTCCAAAAGTAATTGCATAGGAATTTCACAATATAGGGAAGTTTGCAAGAGGAAATATGTAAAAGGAAATTGAAGCAACTAGTACAAGAACAATTGCTCTACAGATCATCTGCACTGTTCCTATGTTTCTTCCTAAAGCGACGGAATATTTTTTATTTTTTTCTTCCTAAAGTATTTGTTCTTACAAGAACAAATACTTCTTAACGCAGTCTTCCTCTCTACTATTCACTTACTCACTGCGTAAATCATGAAAAACTCTCTTTTGTTCTGTTTTAAGATTCCTGGACTTACCCTATATTCATGTCACATGCTTGTGCATATGACATGAAACCGGGCACACTATATTCTATAACAGACATTGGTGATAGTGCATGGGTAGATTTCATTATCGAAGACGAATATAGATATAGATCACAGTTGATATATTTATTGGAAAAATTAATTGCATAGGAATTTCACAATATAGGTAAGATTGCAAAAGGACATGTGTAAAAGGAAATTGGATCAGCTTCTATAAAAACAGTTGCTCTATTGCTCATATGCACTTTTCCTATCATTTCTCCCCAAAGCAATGAAACATTTTTTTTTTTTTATGTTTTTAATTATTTTTTGTTCCTTTTTAAGGATTCATAGACTTACCCTATATTCATGTCACATGCCTATGAATATTTCCTTATCACTTTGTTTCTTGAGAAGAAAAGCTACTCGCGAAGTAAAAGAAACTAGTTTTGTCCCAAGGTACAATAAAACCTAGTCATAAACAATACAATCTTAAATCAATACTTATTATCCCCATTACTATTCCTATATGGCCATTGCAAATACTAGGAAAAAATGAAAAACAATCTGATATCCTGGCATATTTATTTTCACGCTAATTGATGTAGCAATTAGTTGATTTTTCAGTAGAAAAGAAGGAGAGATGATATAATATAAGTAACTATTTTTAGAAGAAAAAAAATTAAAGGGGAAAAATAAAGAGATTTTTTAAGAAATAGGCAAAGAATCAGAACATTACCATAGAGAATAGTCTGTTATGATTTCAGGAAAAAGAAAATATATTTTGTAAATGAGATTGGAATAGAAATTATAACTATAAAATCCATAAGCAATGTATATCTGGCAATAAATATTCACATGTGAATCACTTAATTGTTTTCTTTGTGGCATAGAAACTACTCGGAAGTTCATAAGCCTAGTTACGATTTAGAAGATAAACAAAGGTAAACAATGTCTGTAAAACTTACAACTGGAAGTAGGTCTTGCAATAAATATGAAGACATCTTGTACTACTTTTAACTATGTCAAAAAACCACAACAGGAACTAAATAGTTAAAGAACCACAAACATAGTTTAAAGACACCAAAGAATGTAGGATGACATACTAATTTTTTTAATCTTTGTTTCCACAATTGGATGGCATATCATTATCCAAAACGTATGCTATTTTAGCTTATCTTGCTCATTGGACTCACAACTACACATTAGGGTATTTTTGAGGTCTAAAATGGGCCTGCTAAGGGAAATAATAAAATAAGAGTTCTAAATTTTAGAGGGGAAAAAGAAAAACTATTTTTTCTTATTGTATTTTTGACATATCTCCTTATTGATTTACCCAAATTTCAAGTTTGGGAACTTGTTGGATACATAATTTAATTCCGCATCCAACCCATACCCACACTGCATACTTCAGAGGTACCCATGGTATGAAAAAAAATGAAAATTTCAATAAAAAAACGTGTTTTAATATACATTTTTATTGAGTTTTTTTTTCATGTTGTGGGTGCCTTAGAAGTATGCGGTGTGGATATGTGTTGGATGCAAAATTAAATTCCACATCCAATGAGTGCCCAAACTTGAAATTTGGGTAAACCGTTAAGGAGATATGTCAAAAATACGACAAGAACAAGTAGTTTTTTCTTTTTCCCTCCATTTTTTTACAAATTTTACCCTTATAGTTGACATCATCATCTTGAATCCTATTGGTTCTTATAAAGTTAATTTTTATGGTACTTTTTTTTTGGGGCCCATTTTTTACCTCAAAACTCCCCTAATGTCTTTTTTTTCCCAAGTACATAGGAGGAGGAATCCTAAGCTTTTCTTGTCAACATTTGAAACAAAAAATGTTTGTATATACAATTTAACAAACATTTAAAATGTTGTCTACTTCGCATTTCAAAACCAAATGCCACAATTTATATGCAAGATGCGCTTTTTCCATGTATATTCTACAAACTACTTGAAATATATTTGAGAACAATATCATAAGCAAATTGTCAATGGAGTTTAATCATAGTATTATACTAGAATAAAAAATTCGTACTACAATTTGTGGTGATGTAATTGAGGTCATGGATGCAATTCAACAAATGGAATATGACAAAATTCATGTATTCAGAATGCAACGAATTGTTGGATTTTGTGCAACTTCGGAAGATATTATTTATTGTATTTTATTGTACTTGATTGTACCTCCTAAGGGATATGAACTTGATGTATTTAATTATGTAAAACCCTTGAAAGAATCAATGTAAACCTTGGGGTGAAAAGTAAGAAAAATAAAAATATTTATTGCTCCCCAAGAGAAGTCAGCCCAGTTAGGGAATTTTCCAATTTGGCACTTGTATAAATAAGAGGTAAAGTGCACCTCATCATTCACTCACCCACTTCACACAAGTTCGCATCACTTGGAGAGAGAAGTTCACACCTACTAGAGAAGAAGACTATTTTGGGGTTTCTACTTTTGGAAAGCATTTCCATCTTTTATCTTTTCTGATTGTACTCTAATCTCAAAATTATCATCTCTATACGAAGGTTGCTGGGTTTTCTCCCGTTAGGGTTTCCCAGGATAAACTCCACTGTTATTGTTTTGTGCTTTGTCTTTCTTCTAGTGATATTGTTTATACAATTGAATTGTTATGCTATGAATGTATGAAAAACTAACATGGTATCAGAGTAGTTCTAGAAGAAGTCATTGTTGGAACCCTACTGGAACTAGGGTTTCATCTTTTGAAGTCTTCACCCAAATTTTTGAAGAAAAGAGCCTTGGAAATTTTGATCTAAGGAGGGCGCATATTTTGGTGAAGACTGAATTCAATTATGAGAATTTTCAATTTTTGACCTAATTCTACAGTTGCAACATAAATTAGGGTTTCAAGTTTTACCTTCTTTTCTCCACAGATTTGGATCAGCCCTACCTCATCTCAACTCACCTTTGTAGGGCTCATCTACTTGTGGAATCAGTTTTCCAAAATTCCAACTTTCATTTTTGACCTAGCTCCTACTAGGGTTTCTAAACCAGATCTGCAGTTAAGATGATTGGAATGAAGGTTGAAGATCGTCTGGAAGGAGCTTCCAATTTTATATCTTGGAAGTCTAGGGTTCTACTAATTCTAGAAGAAAATGATCTATTACAATATGTAAATGAGAAAGTCCCCGAACCAGAATCCGAAGAAGACAAATCCCGATGGAGGAAGAATGATGCCAGAGCAAGAAGGATTTTGGTGGACTTAGTAAGAGATCATTTGGTTCCACAAATCTCAGGGAAGAAGACCGCTAGGAAAATGTTCATGACCATATAGAATTTGTTTGAACACACTAGCATCAATTTATCCATTACATTGAGGAACCAACTTTCAAATATGAATATGTCCAAATTAGAATCCATTGCCTCATATTTCATGAGGATCACAGAACTAAGGGACAAGCTTAGCACCAGTGGATATCCCATTGATGATAAGTATCTTGTTATCACCACTCTGAATGGTCTTCCACCATCTTGGGAGTCCTTTATTCAAAGAATAAGTGGTATATCTAAACTACCCAAGTTTGATAAGCTATGGGAAGATTGCACTCAGGAGGAGACAAGGATTGCAGCACAACAAAGAATCCATGGTCCTTAACTTGAGGAGAATCAATCATTTGTATCCCATGCCAAGAAAGGTAGGGGAAAATGAAGGAAGTTCCATAGACACAAGAACCAAGATAGGATATCAAGTCCTCACCGAGATCAAAAGAATAAGAGGGACATATCTCAAGTTCAATGCTATAGGTGCAAAAAATATGGACACTACACCAGTAGTTGCTAAAGCTCAAGTAAAAGGAAGCATGAAGCACCCACCACTGATGTAGAAGAATATAATCATCACAAGAAGCAAAGGAATGAATATCATACATAATTTCTATTCATATCAACTTTATCAAGTACTATTCCCACCACTAGTGACACTTGGCTCATAGATAGTGGTGCTTCTAGACACATGATAGGTTATAGAGAAAATATTTTAGA
This sequence comes from Larix kaempferi, assembly GCA_027924585.1. Taxonomy (NCBI): domain Eukaryota; kingdom Viridiplantae; phylum Streptophyta; class Pinopsida; order Pinales; family Pinaceae; genus Larix; species Larix kaempferi. The sequence goes on from BSBM01000459.1 coordinate 2,724,767, forward strand.
ATTAGTTGAGAAAGATTCACATCTCCATGTTGTACTTGGAGATGATGCTAACTACACTGTGAAGGGATCTAGAGCCACCTCCCTTCAACTAGAATCAAATGATACATTGTGCCTGAGTGATGTGCTCTATGTACTTGGTATGAAAAGAAACCTTGTCTCCATATCAACCTTGGAATAAAAAGGATATAAAGTAGCTTTATCCAAAGGGAAAGTACTTGCTTGGCACAAGAAATCAAGAATGAAGACAACCAAAGTTATTGGTATAAGAGAATAGAGCTTGTATCAACTAAACACTCCACCAGTCCAATCCATAGTACATGATGTTGCAAGTATGGCTGAATTATGGAATAAAAGACTAGCTCATCTAAACTATCGAGCTCTACCAGCACTGAAGAATATAGTGACAGGTTTACGAGGGCTCCAGGTAGACCATTATGGAACATGTAGAGGATGTGCACTTGGAAATAATGCCAAGAGATATTTTCTAGATAGTGAGAGTATATCCAAAGGGATTTTGGATCTAGTACACTCTGAATTGTGCTAACCCATGACAGTTGCTTAATTGGGTGGATATCATTACTATATAACATTCATTGATGATCACTCTTGAAATACTTGGATTTAATTCCTCAAGTGTCAGGAATTCGAGGAAGTACTCAGCAAGTTTACAGAATTTAAAGCACAAGTCGAGAATCTCACTATTAGGAAAGAGGATCAATATTTTGAGATCCGATAATGGTGGAGAATACACCTCTACAGAATTTAATGATTTTTGCAAGGAAGCATGAATTAAGAGGGAGCTCACAGTTCCCTACAACCCTCAACAAAATGGGGTTGCGGAAAGAGATAATAGAACAATTCTGGAGGCAGCCAAATCTATGATACATGACCAAAGTCTTCAGATGTTCTCGTGGGAAGAAGCATCTAGAACAACTGTATATGTACAAAATAGATGTCCACATAAGATATTGAAGAATATGACTCTGGAAGAAGCTTTCAAGGGAGTGAAACCAGAAGTGGGCCATCTCCGGATTTTTGGATGTCCAATCTATATACATGTGCCCAAGGAGAAAATATCAAAGTTAGAACCTTCAGGCAAGAAGGGAATCTTTGTGGGATACAGTGAGTCTTCAAAGGATTATAGAATTTACATTCCAGGATCCAAATAGATTGAATTCAGTAGGGATGTGACCTTTGAAGAAGAACTGGCTGTTAGGAAAGGTAGAGGATCAGACATGGAGATCAATTATGAATAAATGTTAGAACCAAAAGAGATGAGATCATATCCCTCTCCAATCTTGATGGAGTTAGCTGAAAAGGATGAACCTATCGACTCCATTGATCCAGTTGATATCCCCAAAAATGTTGCAGGTCGGAAAAGACCTAGATGGTCACAATAGACTCTGTAGGATGCAGAGGGACATGAAGCTCCACATGGCGCTGCCAGAGAAATCAAAAGACCTTAGAGGTTCTCCAACTATGTGCCACTGATGAGTAACATCATTGATTCAGAACCAACCACTTATGAAGAAGCATCCAAACATCAAGTTTGGAAGGATGCCATGATGGCAGTGTTGAAAAATACAAGGCCATATTTGTTTCCATAGGATTCTCTCAGAAAAAGGGAGTCGATTATGATGAGACATTTGCTCCTAGGGCTCCATATACTTCCATCAGATCGATCATTGTTGTTTCTTCATCTATGGGATGGAAGTTGCATCAGATGGATGTGAAGACAACCTTTCTCAATGGTGTTATTGAGGAAGAAGTTTACATCGAGCGGCCAGATGGGTTCATTGTCCACGAAAAGGAGTATCATGTATGCAGATTGAAAAAGGAACTATATGGACTCAAAAAACCACCTCATTCTTGGTATGGACGGATAGATGGATTCTTGGTGAGCTTGGGATTTACCAAGAGTGATGCATACCCCAACCTTTACTACAAGGTTGTAGATGATGAGCCACTGATTTTGGTCGTATATGTTGATGACCTGTTTCTCACAGGAAATGGGAAACTTATCGTATGGTGTAAGAAGAATCTCTCCTATGAGTTTGAAATGAAGGATATTGGATTAATGCACTACTTCTTGGGATTAGAAGTATGGCAGAGGAAGAAAGAGATTTTCCTAGGATGAGGAAAGTACACCATAGATATACTGAAGAGATTTGGAATGTTGGAATTCAAGTCCATGGCCACTCTGATGGATGCGAATTGGAAGAAGATGAGAGATTATGCTTCAGACTCAGAGTTAATTGGTCCCACCATGTATCGCCAGCTTATTGGGTCATTAATGTATCTAAAAAACACCAGACCATATATATGTTTTGTTGTAAATGCTCTCAGTTAGTTTAGGTGCGAACCGAGGCAGATTCACTAGATTGTTACAAAAAATGTGCTTAAATACTTGCATGGAATTGTTGGATATGGTTTGAAGTATGCTTCAGATTGTGACTTGAGATTGCAGGGGTTTACTATTGGGCCGGATGTGTTGCAGATAGGAAGAGTACTTCCACATGTTGCTTCAATTTGGATTTTGCAATTATTTCCTGGTGTAGCAGGAAGCAGAACTCGGTAGCACTTAGCACTGTAGAGTCCGAGTACATGGATTCTGGTACAACATATCGAGAACCATTTTTGCTTCGTAAAATCCTGGCAGGATTGTTTGGCCAGATTCCAAAGCCAACCGTGATTCATTGTGATAACCAGAGCTGTGTGTAGATGTCAGTGAATCCTTTATTTCATGACAAGTTGAAGCATATAGAGATTCAGTATCACTTCATACTTGATATGGTGGAGAAAGGTGCGGTCGAGTTATAGTATGTGTCGACAGATGACCAGACTGCATATGTTCTCACCAAGGCTCTTCCCAGAGTGAAGTTCGAATACTTTCATGAAAGACTTGGAGTAGAAGATAATGTGTCCCTCCTTGAGAGGGAAAGATGACATCGTGATGCTTTCCCTGTTTTCACCCAGGTACCTCCACTCGTCCAGGTGCTCATCCAGGTATGGGAGAAAACCCATCGACAGATGAGTTGGACAGGAAGTGGATGGTCAGGTTCACCTAAGTACCTTCACTCGTCCGGGTGCTCAGCCAGGTATGGGAAAAATCCCATCAGCAGATGATTCAGACAAGTAGTGGATGGTTGGGTTCACACAGGTGCCTCTGCTTGTCCAGGTTCTCAGCCAGGTATGGGAGAAATCCCATCGGCAGATCAGACAGACAAGTAGTAGATGGCTGTGTGATTGCATAGGTACCTCTACCTTTTCAGGTTCTCAGCAAGGTATGGGAGGAACCCATAGATAGATGAGATGAACAGGTAGTAGATGGTCATTCCCATTTGCTCGTCTGGGATCTCAGCTAGGTATGGGATAAATCCCATCGATAGATGAGACAAACAAGTAGAAAATGGTATAACAGAGATGGCATAGCTGATATCTCAGATATCCAGGATTGAGTGATTCTCCTGGACTCATCGAAGGACTGGTGAAGTTGATGCATGATGACACTTCTCGAAGGACTGAGAATGTGTGGACAACCTTCATTAGGTATGGGAGAAATCCCATCGATAGATGAGACAAACAAGTAGGAAATGGTATAGCAGAGATGGAATAGCTGATATCTCAGATATCTAGGATTGAGTGATTCTGCTGGACTCACCGAAGGACTGGTGAAGTTGATGCATGATGACACTTCTCGAAGGACTAAGACTGTGTGGACAACCTTCAGTATGTATAGAGATGATGGAGATAGTATAGATGTACATATGAATCCCAGATGACCGTGATGTTGATGAAGACCGAAGAATACCTTCCTTGTTGAGAGGGAGTGTTGGATTTTGTGCGACTTCGGAAGATATTATTTATTGTATTTTATTGTACTTGATTGTACCTCCTAAGGGAGATTAACTTGATGTATTTAATTATGTAAAACCCTTGAAATAATCAATGTAAACCTTAGGGTGCAAAGAAAGCAAAAGAAAAATAAAAATAAAAATATTTATTGCTCCCCAAGAGAAGTCGTCCCAGTTAGGGAATTTTCCAGTTTGGAACTTGTATAAATAAGAGGTAAAGTGCACCTCATTATTCACTCACTCACTTCACACAAGTTCGCATCACTTAGAGAGAGAATTTCGCACTTGCTGGAGAAGAAGACTATTTTGGGGTTTGTACTTTTGGAAAGCATTTCCATCTTTTCTCTTTTATGATTGTACTATGATCTAGGAATTATCATCTCTATACGAAGGTTGCTGGGTTTTCTCCCATTTGGTTTTCCCAGGATAAAATCTGTTGTTATTGTTTTGTGCTTTGTCTTTCTTCTAGTGATCTTGTTTATACATTTGAATTATTATGTTATGAATGTATGAAAAACTAACACTAATGAGGACAAGATATTTTAAATTTTGGTCTACATTGAAACCAGGGTTGCCATGGATTCACAAGACTTGAATCCTTGGTCGGTCAGTTTCCCAAATGATTCCGCATTGATTATGGAACGGTGGGAATTTACTCTGAGTCGTTGTGTTGGAGTTTTGGGCTGTAGGATTGAGGAATTATTCATTTCTACTGATGGAGGGTTAAATCCTTTGCCACTAAATAGTAAAAGAAACCATAATAGGCTCTAAATAGTAGAAATACCACAAAATAGTTTAAAGACATGAAATTATTTAGGATGACATAGTGATTTTTTAATCTTTGCTTCAACAGTTGGATGGCATATCACTATGCCGAATCATTTCATAAGGAACCCTGGACATTTGTAACATGCAGGACATATCATCTAAGTAAAATTTATATGCCATAGGAAGAATGCCAATGTTGTTACCACTATATCATAGAAGTCCATAAAGATTGTCCTACATTGCAAAACAAAATCAAATGAAGAATTTGACATACACATCTCTACGTACGAACATTTCTCTCTCTCTATATATCTACGAACTTTCCAAACATTTCTATATATCGACAATAAATGGCAAACCAACACTATATGTATGTTTACAAATATTCCCTAACAATTTGATATATAAAAAAAGAACACAAAGTGAATGACAAGATCTCCACACCCCCAAATTCACTTCACAATATAATCATATATTGTGCATATTAACACCCATGGGAAAGCCATAATAGAAAAAAAAAACTACCAACATAACATCAGAATCTTAGTGAAAAATGTTGCGAGCAATAGTGAAATGACAATGAAGGATTGCCAATTCCATGGCCACGTGCAAGAATCACTAGTTGACTATGTTAGTTTTTCAGAATTTAATACATTCTGATATAAGATCTTAACTGAAAGAAAAACATGTACAACATACCAAGCATAAGAGACAAGAGACAAGAGACACAAAACATTTCACCGAGGAAAACCAAGAAGGTGAAAAACCCCGCAACTTCCTCAGAGATAGAATAAGCATCAATACAATGATCGCCATGATCAAACCCAAGAGATAGATATCTACAGCAGCATGCTCCTCCTCCACTTGTGCGCATCCTCCTCTTCTCTCACTAATGCGAAGTGAGTGAACAATAGAATGTGTAAAATGAGAGAGACACACTCTCTATTTATACACTACATCACTTGACCTTTACTCAACTAGGTCGGCCCTAACTTAACCACATAACATAATGCTGACTGGGCCGACCCCCAATAGGGTGGTCTAATAACCCTTTGACCCACATGACTCATACAGGGCCGACCCCAACAAGGTGGTCTAATAACCCATCAAGTATAAGTTACGACACTTACAATATAACTTGCGACACTTGCAAGTACACATGATGACACTTCCAATCAGAGGAATAATACATCTCCGTTGGGGATACAATAAAGTACAAATGTAATACATACAATATACAAGTGAATATCTTCCGAAATTACAAATACATCAACACTCCCTCTTAACTAGGAAGGTATTCTCTTGACACAAGTCATCAATACATATAGGCACAAGTCTTCAATACTGGAGTTGGATCATCATCACTGGATCACGAAGCATCATCATCACTGCTGCTGTACTCGTCATCTCGATCACTGGTGCTATCTCATAATTCTTCTCATCATAGGAAGTTCTGTAGAGCCAGCCCTTTTTCATGCTGGATGTAGGCCCACCACCTATAGGTCTTCATCATCACTGGCCATACTGTGGAATCCTCAGGACTTATTACGTGTGTCAACAAAACCTCGAAAGAGAATCCCAGGACTTTTACAAGCTCACTGCTCAACCTATCGGATCTTCCAGGGCAATATTATATGTGACCTCCACAAAACCTCGAAAGAGAATCCCAGGATTGATTATAAGCACACAGCTCAACCTATCGGATCTCCCCGAGAAATATTACATGTGGTCATGGAAAAGCATGGAAAAAAGCATCCCAGGACTGATTACGAGCACACAACTCAACCTATCAGATCTCCCAAGATATTTTACATGCAACTGCACAACCTGTCCATGGCCACGGAGTATCATCCTGATACCCATGATCATACTGATCATGTCATCTCAGCGAGCAAGCCATCAAGTAGGTACACCTCAGGACTGATTACACTGCCTCTGCAAAACCTGCAAGATCTCCCAGGATTGATTACAATGCCTCTACAAAACCTGCAAGAGCATCTCAGGACTGATTATATGCCTCTGCAAAACCTGTGTACCATACTGTCACCTCATCATCTTCAGATCACTTCATAGTCCATAGAGCACAACCCAGATGCACATCACACAGCACTTACGTTCACCAACATGGGAAGACACACTTCAACCATCCGTCAAAGGCTCAACACTTATATCTATGCCATGGGAAGACACACTTCAACCATGCGAGAATGGGATCACACTTATATCCATAGCCATGGGAAGACACACTTCAACCATGCTAGGAATGAAACATCACTTATATCGCAGCCATCAGAAGACACACTTCAACCATGCTCAAATGGCACAACACTTATATCGCAGCCATGGGAAGACACACTTCAACCATGCTTGAATGGCACAGCTCTTACATCAACGACCATGGGTAGACACACTTCAACCATGTCGGAATGGCCCCAGCCCTTATATCTCAGCCATGGGAAGACACACTTCAACCATGCTAGAATGGCTCATGTGCATCTGTGTCTCCGAACTCATCACTTCCCCTTGGAAGAAATCTCGATCTGAAGTACACCAAGTCTCTCTCTGAAGTACTCAAATTTAACCCTGGCCAACGGCTTGGTCAACACATCAACTATCTGCTCGTCTGTCGCAACATACAGGAGCTTCACTGCTCCTCTCTGCACCATATCCCTGATATAGTGATATTTGATCTCGATGTGCTTCGACCTGTCATGGAACATGGGCTTCTCAGACAACTTCACACAACTCTGGTTGTCACAAAAGATACTAGTAGCATCCAACGTGAGATCAAATAACTCAGACAGTAGCTTCCTCATCCATACTGCCTCACTACTATTCGAACAAGCTACGACATACTCTTCTTCGGTTGTACTCAGTGCCACACAGGAATGCTTCCTTCTAAACCAAGAGATCATACCGGATCCCATACTAAAGAAACACCCCGAAGTGCTCTTCTGATCAATGGCACTGCCTGCCCAATCCAAATCAACATAACCCTCCAGGTCAAATTTTTGATTCGCATCATACTTGAGCCCATAATCAATCGTAACCTTCAGGTGCCTCAGAATATGCTTTACAGCAATCAGGTGAACACCTCTGGGGTCCGTTAGGAACTAGCTCAATGTGTTCACTGCAAAGCAAATATCTGGTCTCGTATTCATCAAGTACATCAAGGACCCAATCATTTGACGATATATCGTGACATCAACCGGCTCAGATGAAGCATCACATAGAAGCTTCAGATTCAATGCCATAGGTGTGGCCATGGCCTTGCATTCCATCATCCCGAACCTCTTAAGGATTTCTACTACATACTTCCCTTGTCCAAGGAAGATCCCATCTGCATTCTGCCACACCTCCATGCTTAGGAAATAGTGCATCATCCCCAAGTCTTAGTAGATTGCTTCAAGCCATACAAGGATTTCTTCAACCTGCACACATGACTTCCTGTCATGTGTCTCAAAACCAAGTGGCTGCTCCACATACACTTCCTCCTCGACTACACCATTCAAGAAAGCTGTCTTGACATCCATCTAGTGTATCTTCCATTTCATCACTACAGCCAGAGCAAGTACTAGTCTGATGGAAGTGTATCTGGATACGGGAGCAAAATTGTCTTCATAGTCTATCCCCTCTTTCTGGGAGAAGCCACAAGCCACAAACCTTGCCTTGTATTTCTCTATGCTACCATCTGTAGCATGCTTGATCTTATAGATCCACTTGGAAGTCACAACAGACTTCCCTTCAGGTCTTGGGACCACATCCCAAACATCATTCTTCATGATCGACTGTTATTCCTCGATCATGGCATTCTTCCATTACTGCATCCCGAATCCTGGGAACTTTAGATTTCTTCAATAGATAGCTTTGTTGTTGGAACAAATGTTGTAGTCCTTCTTTTGTAGGTGATGGTATACAATATTTCCTACAAGACAAGTTAAATTGCATGATTAGAAACATCTCATAGTTTTCAGAACAAATTCTTACACATAAAGAAATATGTCATACAGTCATGCAAATCTTTTATCCAATGCTTCAATACAACATTTATCCATATCCCATAACTTTCTAGATGCCTTCCAATCTCTACCAGAACATTGTTAAGAGTGTGCACAACTCCCAACATGTCAGCAAAGAGGTTTCATTCTAGATAAGTAGCAATGGAATGTTGTACAGTGCCATAGGACACTTACCCATCACATGCATATTAGTAGTATACTGTTCATTAATGCAATTATTCTAATATGCATAATACACACCCTAAGTCTAGGAACATCATTGAACAATATTATTTAAACAAACAAGTATGCAAGAAATGACAATTCAAATACTTATCTTTGTTTGGTTGTAGGGTGGACTCCCTCTCAATATTTGCTTCCTTGCAAGAACTACTGGAGTGTGCTCCCCCTTGATCTTTGCTTCCTGGATTACCTATCTTTGAACTTATATCCATCCTCGATCACTATGCATACTTACTAGTATCATCATTGTGTTATCCTCGAGGTCTCATACATACATTCATTAGTATAATCTTAATACTATAAAAAACATTCTGATTCTAAGTAATCTTAAACATGCATGGTCAAGATCATTTCATAAATAGATAATTTATCACAATTCTTTTACTCATGCATATTCCTATTTGACCATAGGACTTTTCTAGTTAGTCATATCATCAATCAAAGTAAGAAGCATAATATGCCTAAACCCATTATTACTCAAACCTAGAACTTCATGAATAATCATTATCAATCATACCAAGTATACTTATATAAGAGATCCTATCACAAGGTAGGATTCTAACTTGATATAGGAAAAACATACTTGGATTAATATGTTAGTTGGTTATGTCTAACATACCCACATGATGTCTTCTTGTTCTCTTAAATTACTTGTGCTAGTGACCTGCATATCTCATAAGTTAACCATTGTGGAACCAAATTATACATACCTTGTAAATAGAGCTTCTATGTGATCCATGACTATGGATGAGTCTTTTGTCTTCATGTTACCATGGTCATATGTTCTTGATCTAGAACTCGATTTGTCTTTCTAAATGTACCTTCCATATTAGCAGACAACATCATCCTCATATAACACCGCAATGCATTAGTACAATCATAAGTGTCAAAACCCTAATCAATGAATATCTGCATTCATAATTTTATTAAGTTGATACGACAAGTCTAAAGTTAATCAAGATTGTACTAACCTTAATGAAGACAAACATACCATAAACTTAATCATGAACAGATCTCGAAACATACTTGGATAAGTCATACCTGTCGAGATTGCTTGTAATCTTCTTATGTAAGGTCTTAGCCTCATCTCCCTATGAAACATGAACTTCTTCACTTATGCAGGTGACCAATCCATTCTCTTCTAGGATTAACCCAATCCACTTTGATTTGCTGAAACTGGATCTAGAGCTGGATTAGAGTTTGTCAGAGAAACCCTAAAATTTCAAACTTCTGAAAGGATAGAAAGATGCGTCTTGATGAGATGATCAAGCTAGTATACTCAGAATTTGAAAATTGCAAAGTTTTACCCCTCAAAATTGCCTTTTAGATTTCCGGATTCACTAAGGAGGACCCTGAATTAGGGTTTGATTTTCCCAGAGCTTCACCCAACCAAAAGGTTTGATCCAAATCTCTAAAATTCAATTTTCTTGAGGAGCTTCCAGCCATGGTCACAGAATTCAAAAATTCCAACTTTTGTAGAAGCCCTAATTTTCCACTTTTCCGATCAAAGTCCCGAACTAGGGTTTGATCAAGCTCGGCCTTCTGCCCAACCAAAAAATTCGATCTTCATCTCTAAATTTAGATTTTGATGAGCAGCATCCATACGTGGTCTCTGATACAAAAATTTCAACATTCTCCGAAACCCTCAATTCCCGAAGCCATGAATGAAGGTGCTCAAAATCCAATTCTGTTTTGATAGAAATATGCACTTGATTATTTATGGTGTAACTCCGAAATTTCAGATCTACAGGGTCTATAAGTTTGGCCTGTGGTATCCTGACCTGTTATCTATCTAAATCCACAAGTCTGACCTCAAATGGATTCTCTGAGAGAGAGTTATGCCAAGTGTCGCAACGTGACCTATTTATGGGATAAAACAAGAGAGCGAACTTGTACGGAGTGCTACGTGTCAGTGGTTCAATTTCGGCCTCTTAAAATCGGATCTGTGAAAGTACAATTTGTGCCCTACCTTTCACATTTTATGAAATTTCATTTGGATCTCCCTAGCCCAAGTTGTGACCTTTTTTCCTAGGTCACCTGTTTATGACTAAGATTTGGAAGAGGCATAAACCCTAGATTGTACGAACCATAAAACAAAAAGTATAGCGAATTAGATGTTGTTCTTCAGACACAAGGCACATTGGGATCTTATATTCGACCTGTAAAACTTTCATATTCATAAAATTTTCTAAAATGTATTTATAGCCAAAGTGCTACGATGACTGGTTTTTGCTATATCAAGCCCTAGCTTTGCAAGTGGAGCAAGTGTCATAAATGCCATACCATGCCTTCTTTCAGGCTACCTCTGATACCATGTTAGTTTTCAGAATTTAATACATTCTGATCTATGATCTTAACTGAAAGAACAACATGTAAAGCATATCAAGCATAAGAGACAAGAGACAAGAGACACAAAACATTTCATCGGGGAAAACCAAGAAGGTGAAAAACCCCGCAAATTCCTCAGAGATAGAATAAGCATCAATACAATGATCACCATGATCAAACCCAAGAGATAGATATCTACAGCAGCATGCTCCTCCTCCACTTGTGCGCATCCTCCTCTTCTCTCACTAATGCGAAGTGAGTGAACAATAGGATGTGTAAAATGAGAGAGACACACTTTCTATTTATACACTACATCACTTGACCTTTACTCAACTAGGTCGGACCTAACTTAACCACATAACATAATGCTGGTTGGACTGACTCCAAATAGGGTGGTCTAACAACCCTTTGACCCACATGACTCATACAGGGCCGACCCCAACAAGGTGGTCTAATAACCCATCAAGTATAAGTTACGACACTTACAATATAACTTGTGACACTTGAAAGTACACATGACGACACTTCCAATCCGAGGAATAATACATCTCCGTTGGGGATACAATAAAGTACAAATGTAATACATACAATATACAAGTGAATATTTTTCGAAGTTACAAATACATCAACAGACTAGTTCATTAGGGGAGTTTTGAGGTAAAAAATGGGCCTCAAAACAAATAATGTACCATAAAAATTCACTTTATAAGAACCAATAGGATTCAAGATGATGATGTCAACCATAAGGGTAAATTTTGCAAAACAAATTGGAGGGAAAAAGAAAAAACTACTTTTTCTTATAGTATTTTTGACATATCTCCTTAATTGTTTTCCCAAATTTCAAGTTTGGGCACTCGTTGAATGCGGATTTTAATTCCTCATCCAACCCATACCCACACTGCATACTTCTAAGGCACCCACGACATGAAAAAATGAAAAATTCAATAAAAAAACGTATTTTAATATCAAACTTGAAATTTGGGAAAAAAATTAAGGAGATATGTCAAAAATACGATAAGAAAAAGTAGTTTTTATTTTTCCTCTCTAAAATTTGGAACTCTTATTTTATTATTTCCCTTAGGAGGCCCATTTTAGACCTCAAAACCAGGGATAATTTTAAGAACCCTCCCTAAATTTATATGTATAATAAATGGGCGAATCCCCATGATACATGGAAAAGTGTGAAGACTATTTTATCAATAATATAATATGTATATATAAATGTTTGGCGAATCTTTCACGAAATTATAAAATCTTGTAAAATCTGGGCAAATCTTTCCCAAAATTATAAAACATTGCAAAAATTTTGGCGAATCTTTCCCAAAATTATAAAACATTGTAAAATTTTTGGAAAATCTTTCATAAACTTAGAAAATCTAGGCAAATCTTTCATCGAACGATAAAAACTTGTAAATTCTTAACAAATTGGTTCAAATATGACTTAATATAATTTGCTAGATGATTTTGTATTCATTTTAGAGTTGTCATGTACTCTTGCACTAGGACACCTTGTAAACAAAATCCAACTTCTTGTTAGAGCAAAATAACCCTCTCATTGTTTCATTATCCTACCAAGGGACTTAGGCTATGACTTCATGAGTCTATAGGTCGATATTGCATCCAATTTGGCCTCCTGAGTCACCCTAGAGTTTCTTATTAGCTCCAGGACCCCAATAATGACATGCATGGCCTAAAAGGCACCCAATACTACCATGCATGGCATAAATGGCGCCCTCCTTCTGTTCAACTCATTTTAGTTCTGTTCAATGTGAGTTAGAACTCATGCATGCATTAACTAATTCACTTCCAAGGCTCTAGTTAGCCTCATGTGCACTAGATGAGTCTATGGAGTGTTTGGATCACATGCATGCACTTATTTATTATAATCATCTTCATATTTGAAATGTCAACATTCCTCAAAATATTTCCATTTGATGATAGATTTATCCTCACCATTTATAATTTCCTAAGCATACACCTTTCCTGCATGTTTCTCTATTGTATCTAACTTCATTTGCAATTTTACAACCTTGCCAAGTTTCCAACTACATACAATGCATCTAACTTCTCATGAAACCTCTTTCTTGTTTATTGGAGATAATGGTTCAATAAATGAAAAATATTAGGCCCATTCTGGTTGGAATTGTCTCCCTATGTCTTCTTGGCCTTTTCTTCATTTTTCTTGAATGAATTGTGTTATCTTTCAAAGGAAAATCTTCAACATTTTTACTGTCAATATTTGGTGAAAATGCATTTATCTCACTTTGATCACTAGAGGAACCTATTCTTTCAACCTTTATATGGATATTAGATGCATTCTCACAAGAATTGACAGTCTCTCTCAATATAGGTAATTCAACAGAGCTCGAAGCATGAAGAGAATGTGGATTGTTGGATTGAAGTTTTTGAAAGTATGATAATACATTCTTATGTCTTGATATTTTCTTTGTACGATTAGTGGTTGACATATCACTGGAAATTCTACACTTAACATTTCAATTTTATCTCGAAACAAGTGAAACTTGCATGAGAGAAATAATATAAAGTTAGTTCAATTCCTACCAACTATAAAATATTTGTATCTATTTATATTTCCTATTATTTTAATCCTTGAAGAGCTCAATAACATTATTCTACCAATGTTCTTCCATGCAAGTTATAATACCCAATTTCTTATTTATAGGAATTCCCACATATTCTTTTTTCACTAGTTTGTTACAAAGTGCATTGACGCTTTACAAAATGAGTCAATTTAACAGGTAAGTACATATTATATCAAATCAAGGAAATATGTGGCATATGCAACAAACCCAAACATAGCAAGTGTGGATTAAGGTATTGAGATTCACTCAATTATTGTCTTCTATCCTAGGATGAAAACATAAGAGGTGATGAATTATTGGATTTTGTTTAAAATTTAAACATTCTATCTGTTAGACACAACCGCTCATTGAGAGGGAGGGGGTGAATAAGTGAGCCTACACTTTATTCAATTTCAACTTTAATCACACTTTCATATCATCATTTACACATTCACTTATATATTATACTCATCAATATATTATCAACATAAATACTTCAACACATTGCACAAGAGACGAGATATAAGCGTTGTAAGTTTTGTATAAATGGAGACTACAATCTACAATATGGGCTACAACCCATAAGGTGGCACCACCCACCAGAATGGTTCAATCAGCTGCAACTGACTGAGATGTTACAATATCAAGCAAGCTGCAACTTGCCAAAAGACTAATTAGTCTTTCCCCAGCTCCACCCTACCTCTCTTTACAAATTTCAAATTACAATTATGTTCCCAAAACTTCATTCAGTACATTGTTAAGTATACTGTCCATCATATCAAATACATTTTCCAAACTGTTCAGATACTCATCACAAACATGTCTTCAATTACTTGTACTGTCCACAAAATGTGTTCACCAACATGTCTTTGACTTGTTCATCAATCTGTTGTCTATGTCCTTATATCCATGCATTTCACCAGTCATATATTCTACTGCCCTAAATCATCAGCATCATATAATCAACATTGTCCAACATCATGTCTTCAAAAATCAGTCCATGATTTGACTTCAACATTCTGTTCATCAAGAGGCTATAAACCCTATCATCATGTCTTCATGTTCAACACAGCTGCCCAGTATAACTTCATTCTTTCCATACATATTTGACTACCCAACATGATGTCTTCATTTCAATTCTGTCCATTTTGTTGCTGCCACAAATTAACCCAGAAAAAATCAAAGATAAAGATAGATCATCATGTTGCTCCTGTTGTTCTTCAGCAGCCACCGAACTGTCCTCCTCTGACCTCCGAATTTCCTCTTCCCTTCCTCACCGAATTCCACAATGACAAAATAAAATTTCTCTTTTATTTATACTTGTCATTTCTAAATAATTATGAGGCCGACTTTTTCAATCCAAAACAATTATTATATATATATATTTTTAATCCATTTCATGTTTTGAATTTTGTGGAGGCCAACTTCATCATTTTAATTAATTTTTCAAATGATAATTGTTTCAATTAAATGCTTGTTCATTTTTATTTCAACAAATTCATCATTATGTATTTCAATTTTTTATCTTCTCTTCCAGATTAACGTGGTCTTTTGATCTCGCATCATGAGCTTGATCTCAATGCCTATAAGGGCTATTCTAACTCTTCGAACATGTGCCTGCAACTTCCATTCTTATGCCCGCAATGGGATTTCAAGTGACCTCGGTGATGCCCGCGTGACATTCTTTTTATTCCCGCACTGTCCATTTGAAATGTGCTTCAGGATGCCCGTAATGGAGTATTTCTCATGCTCGTAGATGTGTTAAGAGGGATTCTCATAAGGGAGGGATGCCCGTAAGGGATGTAAAATTATTCATGTTTTGTTTCCCACAGTAGCTTCATGAAGCATGCTCGCAAGCTCACGCTTTCTTGGCATGTCTTCTCCATCCATGCTTGATGTTCATGTTGTCATCACCCTTCAAGCCACATCATCATGTCCAGCATTGTCTTCAATCCATCCATGTCATGCTTGCTAGTTTTGTCAAGACCTTTGTCTAGGGTATTAGGGCCATCTAGAATGTCTTTGTCCATTTACACTTGTCCAAATCATCTTCAAATGACCACAATGGGTCATTTGAATATTGGCTTAGTAGGTGTGCCAATGGATCTAATTCCCATCAACTTGTTGTCATCCAATTTTCAAATCATTGTGCCAATCAATGCTTGCTTAGTCACTTCTTTCCACTTGCCATGATCTTTTTCATTAATGTTGTCATCAATGACAAATATATTCATCAATATCCCCCTTTTTCATTGATGGAAACCACCCAACTTCTTCTTCTCCCCCTTTGACATTAATGACAAAGGGTTGATCAGCCATTAAAGGCTTCACAATGCCCAAAAATAAATTGTATCTTGAATGCGTCATGAAATTATGTACTAAATATTCCATCACTTGCCATATTCAAAATTTAGACAAACTCCCCCTAAGACTAAGCTGGGTATCCCCTTTTTGAGATCATCCTTTTGTACTACATTAATTTCTTGTTGCTAGTTATTCATGTCAAAATGATCCCCCTGAGCCTATGCTGCTTGATAATTTCTCCTTTTAGGTTTCTCAAACAAATTCTTCATTTAGAACTTAAAGAAAATGAGTTTGTCGAAATATTTATAAAGGTCCCTGTCAAACCTTCTAGCTTACTTCTACTAGCATTTTATTCTCATACATGGTCTAAGTTTTGTGTTCCAAACTATCATGTTTTTAATCAATCCTCAAACTGCTTCAATTATTTAATCGAATAAGCTCTCATGTATTGGTATAGTGTACTTTATAGCTCTCAATTATTCACGAGTGTACTTTATGTCACTTTTTATAATCAGCTTATCAACATTTTCTCTTCACTGCTATTATCATCAATTGTCAATCAGACTTGTCACCTTAAGGATACTGTTCATGCTTATAAGGCAACACATCCATGGAGAAATGTTCCCCAAACATAGTTTTAAACTCAGTCAATATTTGGCTTCAAAATGAAGCCATTAGTCTTCTCTCAATCACAATTCACTCATCTTCTTGTCTCAACCAAATACTGTTAATTCTGAGTCAAACTATTCAGCATTCGATCCCTTCAACAAACCTTAAATTGGTCTGTACCTTGTCACAAAATTCACTGTAGTTTGTTCCACAACTTAACAGATGTAATGATGACATATCATCATCCCTCATCAAGAATTTATTGCCAGCTGCATCTGAGCTTAATCATAGGGTATTTGGGACTTATCTCAAGTCTTCATATGATCCCTAGGAGTTTTCTTTATATAATGATAAAAATTGCGATAACTAGCTTTGTATAAATCATGTAATTAGATATCAACAACAAGTGTTCTTTCTAACTATATTCACATCTAGAAGAAGTCATTTGCATCTTTAGGAATGCTGTAGTCATCATAAGGGTAAGCAACATTAAGGACATCCCTTCAACCATAATTAGGTCACTTCACTTCATTTGCTCTAATTACTCCCCCTTTTGGTTGCCATGCTTCTCAAGGAAAATTTGTATCACTTTCATACTTCATGTTTTACTAGACCACAGAAACATGACTTCTTCAATTTGAACATATCTTCAACCAAAATTCTCAAAGATATTCTAGCAAGCCCGAGCTTGTCTATTATCTTCTTCAACATTATTGCATATCTTGTTCTTCGATCAAATTCAAAGTTATATCAGAATTTTCCATCATGAATGCATTGCTAGTTTCTCCCCCTATCAATTATCACTGTCTTTCTTCTTTGAATGTTCTGTGACTTCGGATGTCTTATGAAATCACTTCACTGAAGTTTCCTCAAGCCCGAGCTTGTCCATTTTAACCTTAACAAACCTGATCTAACTTTTTCCAATTCTGTTACAGCATGCTGAGCAATTGGAGATGTGTAATATTCAGGTTCTTCTCACAGAGTTTAAAACTTAGATCTACTCCTGTCCTTTTGGCATTTAGAGTTGAAGTTTAATTTTCAAATTATATATGTTGCCACTGTTCATTCTTTCAAAGTTGTAGCTTCTTCAAAAGTTGTAGAGAATACCCATTAATTGCCAATTTAGTTGACATGTAAATTTTGTCAAAGATATGTCCACCTTTAACTTCCTATTGAGCTGCCTTTTCAATATAATCTACCAACAATCCTATAGATGCTATTCCTGTGGCTACTATTCATAATCTTGTAGCTTATCCACATATTTATTTCAACATATTAATAGAGATTTATTTCATTGACTGTCCATTAGTATTATCCACAAAAATACTTCAAAAACTGCTTTGGATAGATGTGCTAATACTGTCCCAAATCTGATCAAAATGTGGTCAAGGTATGTTCTTAGAAAATCAACCCAAGAGTGTTGTCCAACAGGTCTCAAATCTGATCTGCTCCCTCTTTCAACATTCATCTTCTTTGGGACACATAAGACCAGATTGGGTTACCTCACAATCTCTGACAACTGATAGAATCTATCTAGGGCAGATCTGCTTGTGTCATTCTTTGCTTTTTATCTATGTAGGCAATCATGATCTTAGGACCTGATTCGTTGCTTGGAGTGACCTTCATTTTCTCGAGTCCATCCACCAAACTCCATGGACTCAAGAAGTGCTTAAGGTTTTTAAAATACCTCAAGCATGGCTTGCCATATGATAGCCATTTCTATCTTTTGTGCATTGATCCTCAACTTCATTTAAATCTAGCAAAATATTTTTCTTTACCCATACCTGTTTCTTGACACTTGTTCTTTCATTTTTTGTTCCATTTTCTTCATTGGCTTTGCTTGCTAAGTTGTATATGAATGGTCTTCTTGGACTTGCACAAACTTGATCTTTATGGCCAACACCTCCACACACGAAGCATCTTAATGTGTGACAATTTGCAGCCATGTGTCCAAAATGATTGCATGTCCAACATCTCATTTTGTCATTAGGGCTTTCAGCCCTTCTTCTTTCATGGAATCTACAATTCAAAGCCTTATGACCATAATTAGAGCAAGAAAATCAATATCCATCAAAACTATTTTCATACCTTGATGTTTGGCTTGGAGTTGTCTTTCTTCTTCCAAATGAATTGCTTTGATGAGTGGGAGCAGCTTCATGAGTCATTTGTGATCTTCCAACTTCTGTGTTGTCATGTGCAGGTATATGGGATGCATCCTTGGTCATTGATGGACCAGCTTCTGGAGTCTTTGGAGACCACTTTCCTTTTTCTAGATTGTATTCTACATTTTTATACCCAAGGCTAGTTTTGTCATGGAGAGACCTTTGGAAATCCAATAATTTATCCAACATGATGGAGTTGTTGTTGAACTTCTCATGATAGTTTGATTTTTTGATTTTCTTCTTGATTCCAACAACTTCCATCTCAAGCTCTTCATTTTTCTTCTCCTTTTTATCTAACTGATTTTTCAAGACTTCTTCAATTCTCTTGTACTCATTCAACTGAACCTTCAAATCAAGATTATCCCATCTTGTCTCTTCAAGTTCTCTAGGATCCACATGGGTCTTTTCTTGTTGATTTCCTAGTTGATCCTTCAACCTTTTGACCTCAAGATTCTTGTCTTCTAACTCACTTTGCAAGTCTTTGTTCTTGACCTTGAAGCTCATGAACAAAGCTTTTATCTCCTCTTGGTATTTTTCAAATGCTCCCATGATTTTCTTATTAAGCCTTATATTGGATTTGACATCCTTATCTAATAGAATTTTTGCAAATGCCTCTTTGAGTCTTGACACCTCATCTCCTTCAACCTTAACTAGAGCAACTTCATTATTTTCAGAGTTATTGCAAATAGAAGAGTTCTTACCTTCACTAGTGCTTGATGCTTGAGCCTTCTTCTCTTCTTGATTTTCATCTTTAGATATCTTGACTCCCTTTTCTTTGTCAATATTTTGAGCCTTTCTTTTTTGCTCACCTTTAAGAGTGCTCCAAAGATCTTTGGCTGAAGTGTATCTTCCTAGATTCAACCTTTCCTTCTCTGATTGAGGCAAGCTCCTCATGATCAACCTTAGTTCCTTTTCATTGCTTTCTTGTGGGTTCTTAGTTGTTGCTCCTTCAACTGATTTCCAGATTTAAACCCCTTGTCCTTGTAAGTAATACTTCATTTTGAAGCTCCAGAATTCATAACTTGATTCATTGAATAATGGAAGAATTTCCTCCATGGATTTCCTTCACTTGTGTCTACTGATTTCTTTCAAGCTTGTTAGGCTTCTATAGAAGGCCTGCTCTGATACCAATTGTTAGACACAACCGCTCACTGAGAGGGGGTGGTGAATCCGTGAGCCTACACATTATTCAATTTCAACTTTAATCACACTTTCATATCATCATTTACACATTCACTTCTATATTATATTCATCAATATATTATCAACATAAATACTTCAACACATTGCACAAGAGACAAGATATAAGCATTGTAAGTTTTGTATAAATGGAGACTACAATCTCCAATATGGGCTACAACCCATAAGGTGGCACCACCCACCAGAATGGTTCAGTCAACTGCAACTGACTGAGATGTTACAATATCATGCAAGATGCAACTTGCCAAAAGACTAATTAGTCTTTCCCTAGCTCTAGCCTACCTCCCTTTACAAATTTCAAATTACAATTATGTTCCCAAAACTTCATTCAGTACATTGTCAAGTATACTGTCCAGTATATCAAATACATTTTCCAAACTGTTCAGACACTCATCACAAACATGTCTTCAATTACGTGTACTGTCCACAAAATGTGTTCACCAACAGATCTTTGACTTGTTCATCAATATGCTATCTATGTCCTTATGTCCATGCATTTCACTAGTCATATATTCTACTTCCCTAAATCATCAGCATCATATAATCAACATTGTACAGCATCATGTCTTCAAAAATCAGTCCATCATTTGACTTCAGCATTCTATCTATGTTCTTCATTCTGTTCATCAGGAAGCTATAAACCCTATCATCATGTCTTCATGTTCAACATAGCTGCCCAATATAACTTAATTCTTTCCAGACATATTTGACTGCCCAGCATCATGTCTTCATTTCAATTCTGTCCATTTTGCTGCTTCCACAATTAACCCAGAAAAATTCAAAGATAAAGATAGATCATCATGTTGCTCCTATTGTTCTTCAGCAGCCACCGAACTGTCCTCCTCTGACCTCCGAATTTCCTCTACCCTTCCTCACCAAATTCCACAAAGAAAAAATAAATTTTCTCTTTTATTTATACCTGTCATTTCTAAATAATTATGAGGCCGACTTGTTCAATCCAAAACAATTAGTATATTAGTATATATATATATATATATATATTTTAATCCATTTCATTTTTTGAATTTTGTGGAGGCCGACTTCATCATTTTAATTAATTTGTCAAATGATAATTGTTTTAATTAAATGCTTGTTCATTTTTATTCCACAAATTCATCATTATGTATTACAATTCTTTTATCTTCTCTTCCAGATTAACGTGGTCTTTTGATCCCGCATCATGAGATTGATCTCAATGCCCATAAGGGTTGTTCTAACTCTTCGAACATGTGCCTGCAATGGGATTTCAAGTGACCTCGGTGATGCCTACGTGACCTTCTTTTTATGCCCGCACTGTCCATTTGAAATGTGCTTCAGGATTCCTGTAATGGAGTATTTCTCATGCCCGTAGATGTGTTAAGAGGGGTGCCAATAAGGGTTTGCAAACTTGTCCATGTCATGTTTCCCACAGTGTCCAAATCATTTTCAAATGACCATAGCATGGGTCATTTGACTCTTGGCTTAGTAGGTATGCCAATGGATCTAATGCCCATCAACTTGTTGTCATCCAATTTCCAAATCATTGTGCCAATTAATGCTTGCTTAGTCACTTCTTGCCACTTTCCATGATCTTTGTCATTAATGTTGTCATCAATGACAACTATATTCATCACTATCCCCATTGTGAAATGTGAGCTTTCATACAAGGTCTTCAAGAAGATTTCGATTTAGGATTGACACAATTCTTCTCATACTCATGTTCTAAATGTAATGATAGTGCATGATATAAAATATGCTTTAGTATCAATGCATATAACACTTGTAACTTTAACATCTTATACAATTAGTATATATAACAATATGGACACAAGTGGTAATGCACTTTTAATATTAATTTGTTAAATTTTAAACCATCCAATTGTTTTTATAATTTATTGAACGTTATTTTTTTCTAATTTATTTGTATATCACTTTGTCATACCCATTTTTAAAAAATTTAAAACATACAACTATAAATCCCTTCACAAATCTTTTTATTTATATATAATATATTTAAATCTCATTAAAAAAATCTAACCAACCCTTCACAAGCCTCATTTAAAAACTTAATCTCTATCAAATTTCAATTAAAAATCTAAGCTCATTTCCTTCAAAATCATGTTTTTTAACATAAAAAAATATAACAAACCAAAAATATAAATCACATTTAAAAATCTAAACCTTGTTTCCTTCAAAATCATACCTTATAACATGAGATCCAATCTTATAAAAATCTAAACCCATTTTGCTTCAAAATCATATCATATATATACTTTTTTAATAAAATATTTAATTATTTACTTCAAAATCATATCATATATAATTTTTAATAAAACATTTAATTATTTACTTCAAAATCATATCCTATATACTTTTTAATGAAATATTTAATTATTGCATTAGATAGTTATAAGAATTTTAACTTATTTTATATTATATATTTTATAAAAAAAATATTTAAAAAAAATCCTATATAAAACAAACTCAACTTTTTAATAAAATATTTAATTATTGCATTAGCTAGTTATAAGAATTTTAACTTCCTTTATATTATATGTTTTATAAAAAAAATTATTTAAAAAAAGCCAATATAAAACAAACCAACCCAAAAGGAGCATATATTGAAAGGTTCCTTTTATATTATATGTTTTATAATAAAACAAATTATTTTAAAAAATCCAATATAAAACAACCCTGAAACGAGCATATATTGAAAGTTAACATGAAGACAAACAATGGGTGGCTACACCTCATAATCTACTACTAGGAGAAGGAATTATGAGGTGTGCGTAACCTGTGAGATTTGGAACATTCTGTGTTTACACCTCATCATCTACCACTAGTGGAGAAATCATGAGACGTGTGTGACTTGTGAGGTTTGGAATGTGATACGATAAAAGTGATGTATAATATATATTCCTCGCGAGACAAATCTTCCAAGTCCATGATAATTTCCGAAGGTGGGTGGGTTTCTACACTTCCAAAGCTACGGTCCAATTTTCCAACAAAAGGAACTTTATAGGTCAGCTCGTGGACATTACATTGTATCCATCACTTTGTGACAACATGAGCATTTTTCGAAGGTCATTGGATTTCTTCAGTATCAAAGGTAAGGTCCAACCTTCCAACAAAGGAGCTTTATATGGAAAGCAGCTCGGGCATACAATGTATCATCGTTAATATGCATCATGATGCAATCTGCCATCCAATCTGCTTGAAATTTGGTTTAACAAGACCTGCTTTACCTCCACCTTCAGCTAATTCCAATATATTACTAACTGCTCATCTACTGCCATCAAATATGATTGAGATTTGGTTTAACAAAACCTCATCACTTCTCAACAGTAATACATTACTAACCACTCGTCTACTCACTCATGCCAACCTTAATTAGTTGACCTTGAATTCACCTTTTTATTCGAGAAGAAAAAAATCGTTCTTATAAAATCAAAGAGAACATGTGTCTTTACAATACATATCCATTGAAATACTGAGCATCAGCACCTATCGATCCTAAAGGAAAAATATACAGACCTTCTGCCTGATCCATCAACCCTCCTAAATACCAAATATAGTATTTTTTCATTACATATGTTAAAAGAGAATACTATGCAACTCACTCAAACCTTCAGCTTTACCCTCATCCTTCCTAATTACCAAAAAAATAGTAAAATGTCCATATGTTGTTACATTTACATCTATAAAAATGAGAAATCTAAATGTCTCCCAGAACTAATATAAACGATATCAAAAGCTCCTCAAAATAAGAGACATAGACAGAGAGTACTAGTATGCTTTGTAAGATCCTCTTGAGATTAGCAAGGATCCTCTAAATTGTTCAAAAAAGAGATGACCTTGAAATCCAATGGATTTTTTGGAGAGCTTGTCTGGCATAAAATTTAGCTGCATGTAGATATGTTTGAAAGAAATGGCATCAAAAGTAGAAATCAGTGATTTTATCTGAACACCCAAATGTTCAAGTGCAGCAACTTGTGGAGTAGAATTTTTTGCAGCCCAGTGAACAATAAATTTTGAACCCCCCATCACCTCTAGGGACAAAAAAAAATATTAGTAACAAATATAAGAATCCCCACAATGATAGAATTTTTTCCTTGGTATTTGTTCCACTCCCACAGTCCATCCATAAAAGAAAATAGTGTTCACTGTTTAATTTCAACAACATATCACCACCACATCTTCCCATTTGTGCATCCCTATCGAACTATACAAGTGCAAAATTATCTTAAAATGAAGGCTCTATTAAAAGTCTGAACTTTTTTGTCTTCCCCTTTTTATAACGGTCTTTATAAATCCCTAAAATCCTTGTACTAACAACATAAGAGCTTTGAGAGAGATTATAAAAGACAACTGCATTTCTTGCCCTCCAAATACCCTAGCTTACAAAAGCTGGCAATTCTTTAAATTGTGGTATTTTCTTATACCAAGAATCAACAGATAGATCAAACGAAGATGAATCTCAAACCTCAGTTATATGAAGACCAACTTTGCTATCACTCCATACATCCTTTGCAAATCTAGAGTGAATGAAAAGATGATTAACTGACTCAGCATCAAGAGAGCATAAGCTACAGAATTTAGGACCACCCCAACCTCTTTTTAATAGATTATCTAGGGTTAAATTTTTGTTTTCTAAATAGAGCCAAAGAAAACATTTCAATTTTGTCGAGATATTCCTTTTCCGGATTTTCTTATACCACCACTTCTCCACACAGTCAACAGAAACAATTGTTATGGCTTCATAAGAGAACTTAGCAGTGACTTGTGAATTTTTTCTATTCCATTCCTAGAATAATTCATCTTCTTTATCCAACAACCTAATACCAACAATGATTTAAACCTGCTACAAATGAATTCTATTCCAGAGAAAGTACACCCCTAGGACCCAAATCCTCTGCAAGCATCCAATATGTTGAAGTGTTCCTATCATATTCTGAGTTCCTTACATGAGCTAACAGTCTAAAACCAACTTTATGTGGTAACCATGTTGATATGTTAACAAACACAAGTAATTTTATTAAAATACAAACTCTAGATGAAAGTTAAAATAGAATTATCAATTATATATTATAAAAAACCCCAAGCTTCTACTCAAACAAGAGATTTGAATAAAATTTACTATTAGTGTGGGCACCAAACCTGCCTTGAACAACTATATTTTTAGACTATAATATTTTTGAATCTAGTTAAATTGAAGGAATTAATACTAATTTTGAACCAGATCTTGAACCAAGTCTGAAAACAAAACTGGTGAAGAAGAAGCTGAGAATCTTGAACTTAGTTTGATAGAGAATTGCTGAGACATTACACTTTAATTCTGCATTGAATATTCATGTTGGAGAGATGGATGGGGCACATGCCTATCATTTACATATCACATTTATGTTTTCAACTCAATGTTCAAATTAAACTAAGAGGCTTTCTTATAAAATACCTTTTGAAAAATCAAAAGATTGTTTTGGGTAGATAGCTATACAAGTGTCTTCTCCATTGAAAGGGATTTGCCAACAACTAAGTTTTTCCAAAACGGACAACAGAAATTGGTGCTATCTACTACACATCTCCTAGAATTTGACAACTTATAAATTTTCAGCACTTGTTACTATCTAAGATTGTGTTCGGGGCCAACTTTGACAACTTATAGAAAAAAATGGGTAAGGAATGAGGAAAAACTTTGTATCATGTGTCGATAGCATTCAAGATGTTGACCACTTCAACAAATCCTACTCAATCTGATGATGCTCTTGTCAATCCTTGTGTTCCCTGAAAAATGATAGCTTCTTAATTTTGGGGCACTGATCCTCTTAGCGGCAAAATGACAATTTTCTATGTCTCCCAAATTGTAACAATATGGAAAAATTTATAAACTAGAAAGTTGTTTGGAACTCTATGGAGGCTTTGACTGAGTAGGATAATTTTCTTCCAATAAATTGCTTCATAGCAATTTCGAAAAAAATACCTTTTATGCGCCTCTATTAGTGAATAGTGACTTTCCTGCTATCAGGCCATTTTATGGAAACTTTTCAGGGAATTCTTCAAAATTATTTATGGGTTAAGATCTTCTATGTTCCCCACTCTTGCTAGTAAATTTTGGCTTATTTGAATTTATTGAGAGATATTATGGTTCAACGCTGTAAAATGTGAAATTGTGATCTTTCCACAAATGAAGGTTGAATTAAGAAAAATCCTATTAAGACTTTTCTCTTGAGATAACTTATGTAATGCTCCCCCTAAAGTCTCGGGTAAACCTGGATTCATATGCAAAAGTTATGTTAATAGCATTTTCTTTTTTCCAGTCTTGCTTTTCTTTTTGGAAAAATTTTCTGATTTTCTTCTCCTCTTTTCTTCTTCCCTTCTTCTTTTCATTCTTCTTCTTCTTATAAGAAAATAAGTTGTCAGGTTTTCAAGATGGAGCTCTTTCTTCCTTTATGTGATGGATCTTGTATTGATTGTTCAATTGATGTTTTTCCTTTTGGGGACTTTGAGTTTGCCTCTAAATGAGATTTCTACGACAAAAACCTCGTCCACAACACTTAGCTAAAATCTTGCAATTGAGGTTTTACCTATTAGGGAATTTGAGTTTGCCTTTGAAGTGAAAAATATAATGACCAAAAACCCGACCACAACACAGCCAGATTTTCTCAATCAAGGTTTTACGTATCAGGAAATTTGGGTTCACCTTTGTAATTAAATAATTGACAACAAAACCCCGAACACAATATTTAAAACAAATTTCTTCAATTAGGGTTTCACCTATCAAGGAATTTAGATTTGCCTCTAAAATGAGAAACTTGATAGCCAAAAATATGACTACATCACTTAGTCGAATGTCTGCACTTTGATGCCTCCTTAATGCCATGTTAGAATGACGTCATGTTGAAATCATCCTCCAAGATGTTGCTTGCTGAATTCACCCTCTCTTTGAGAAAGTCTGTCAACATTTTCCTTAACTATTGAAAAAGTGATAATTGGGCTTTTGGGGTCAAACACTTCTTGATAAACTATGATCGTCATTTTCCCGATAGTGATACTTAGCCAAGATTTTGTCCAATGAGTCTCTTTTTGTTGTTTGCAACTTTCAGTATTTAAACATTGTTTATCCCTAACTTATCCAAAATTTCATTAAATTGCAAAAGGTCAATCCATGGGATTTGAACCGGTGACTTTGTGCATTCTCAACAATGATCTTGTGCAACTGTAGTACAAATTATCATTAGGCAACAAAATTTCTCAACAACAATAACAACCAACAATGATCTTGTGCAACTGTAGTACAAATTATCATTAGGCAACAAAATTTCTCAACAACAATAACAACCAACAATGATCTTGTGCAACTGTAGTACAAATTATCATTAGGCAACAAAATTTCTCAACAACAATAACAACCATATCTCTATTTGGTAACAATTTCTTTATAGAAGCAATGTTTTGAAGAAAAGCTTCAAATATCTGTCCAATGCCTATTGAACTCCCTTTCTATCAACTAACAATTTTTTTAGCAATAAGATATCTACTCAGGAAAATTTTCTATTGTGCACCAATGGGCCATTAGAGGTATGTTATTCATTCCAAAAAAACTGCAACTGCTTAAACAACATCCTGATGCTACTTTGTCATGTGCCCAACACTCACACTACTCTATCATGTCTAATTTTTAATTTGTTTACTCTTTTGTCTCGACAGACTCAATGTAATGTTGTAGTAGCCTCTTTGACTTATGTTTTCCAACTCTCATTGTGGGCTACGTTTTTGCTTTGCTGAAGTATATGTTAGAAATTCTAATTACTGAGTGGGCCCACATGGACTTTGCTTGATTACAAAGTTATTTTTGTTGCTCTCTTACTTGTTTATCATACCTGCAAGTTATCAAGACATATTGTTCTTTCATGTGGCCATTCATGGGGTGGTATGGAATCTTCTATTTCCAATGGAGCTTCACTTGTAATATGTGAAAGTTGTATTATCATTTCCAATGAAATCATTTATTCTCAGCATTGCATAGATTCCATAAAATTATTGCTTGTAAACATTGAGATTTAATTCATATGTTACTGCCGACCCAACAATGCCTGCATGTCATGGATGTTAATGCTCGATTCAAGCATGTACTTAAACAATCAAATATGAAAAGCTTTTTCTAGACTCAACTATTTTTACTTGAGTCAATCACACCTTCAAGAAAGCTCACGACCACCACTAAGGAGAAGACGAAATACAAAATTTGGTATCAGATTTAATCTGAAGCTAAGCCGCTCCATGGAAAATATGTTATGAAACCATGGCCTCGAATGATCATCAATTAGAGACAAATTTCTGTCTATGAATTGTGATTCCTAGTTAAAAGCTCGGACTGTGGCAACCCCAGAATGTGATTGAGAAAAATGATGAAGGATTGGGGCTCTCTGAATGCCCACCAAGTGATCAAGTTTCCTAGTAGTTGGTATGTAGTATTGCTGCATAGCATGCATGTTTTTATCAAAACTTATGCTAAAAGAGGGTGTTGTAATGTTAGTTATACAAAATGATAATATGATGAATAGTATAAAATTCTCCATTATCCATATTGTGATTTGTGAACCACATATTTCTGTATTAACAATTGCTTGCTGTGTACTAGAAATGTTAATGCACCTATAATCTTAAAAGGGGTAAATTTCTTTTCATTCTAGCTAAAAGAAAAGTAGAAAAATACCTGCAACACATTTGTTAATGTACACATAACAGATTGATTAATGGTGTCTCTTGATCAATCTTCCATAAAATCCATTTTATTGAATCAACAAGCATTATTCATAATCACAAGTAAAATGACTAAACATGCTATTGATGTACAACTGTTATAACGTAGTTGTAAGCATTTCATCCTTTGCAACGTTTTCATAGAATTGTGTCAATCCTTGTCTAGTATCATATGTTACTTATATAGTGCACATCAGCTTGAGGTAGGACAAGCTATGGAACTATTTTATTATCAAAATTGGCATGCGTATTATGTAATTATGTGTATGTGTGGGTTGTGCACCAATGTGTTTGTGAGATAGAGAAAGATGAAGCACTCACATGATACCATATGCAGATGGTAGTCATCGGTACAAATATAAAAAATACCTGCCATACTGTCTATGACATTACTGCCATAGTCCCCAAGAGTTGTATTACTGAAAAGGCAACCCAACCTAACCTCATTGCAATTTCTAAATCCAAAACGCTTTGGCCTATTGATGCATGTTTCATGCAATTAAAAATAGTAGTTAGGAGTATATCTACTTAGAATGGCTGATGATAATAGATATTACTTCAGTGGAATGGCTTATTTATATTGTGTTATGGTCAATCAAGGAAAATTCATGCTTCTCTAAAGAATGTCCCAAGGTATTTTAAGAATGGGAAAAATTTATCTTTCTAATTAAACACAATTGGATCTACCAGGATTCCTTGATTGACTGTAGTGCAGAGGTGATAATTTATCAATCTGTAATCAAAATTATCCTAATTTATCTTCCAGTGGAAAGCAACACATACTCATATTTCTTTTTAACTTTCTTTGTAAACAAATGTCTCGATGAATTTGCAAATTGGGAAAGGATCACAAACCCTATTCAAGTTGTCATATCAAAAAATGACATGGGGGCATGGAAAATACTATTAAGCATGTTAAATTTCATACATTCATAGCATAAAACAAAAATGCATTACCAAGATCACTAGAAGTAAGACAAAGCACAAAAAAACAACACAGAGTTTACCCTGGGAAACCAAAATGGGAGAAAACCCAGCAACCTTCGCAGAGAGATGATAATTCTGAGATCAGAGTACAAATAAAGAAAGAGAAAGAATGTGAAAGTATCTTTCACAAGTAGATGCACCAAATAAGCTTCCTCCTTCAAGTGATGTGAAATTTGCCTCCTCCAAGTGATGTGCACTTCATAAGTGAGTGAAATGAGCTAATGAGGTGCACGAGCCTCTTATTTATAGAAGTGCAAAGTGGAAAATTCCCTTATGGGGCCGACTTCACCTGGGGGCAATAAATAATTTAATTTTAATATTTTTATTTGTTTCTTTTGCACCCTAAGGCTTACATTGATTCTTTCACGTGTTTACATAATTGATTACATAAAGTTCTTCTCCTCTTAGGAGGTATAAACAAGCACAATGAAAGTACAATAAAATATAATGAATAATATCTTCCGATGTACGAAATTCAACACTCCCTCTCAACGAGGAAGGTATTCTTCGGTCTTCATCTACATCATGATCATATGGGTTTCATCTTGTACATCCACACAGTCTTTGTGCATCATCATCACTAGTCCTTCGATGAGTCCAGGAGAATCATTCAATCCCGGATCCAGGAGAATCACTCAATCCTGGATATCTGAGATTATTAGTTGTACCATCTCTTCTATACAATTTGCTACATGTCTGTCTCATCTGCCAATGGGGTCCTCCCATACCTGACTAAGATATTAGATGAGCAAAAAGGCACATCCATCTATTGACTGTTCGAATCTTCTACCTATGGGATTTCTCCCATATCTGGATGAGTACCTGGACTATAGAGGCACCTATGCAACCACATGGCCAACTATTGACTATCCTACTCATCTTCCTATGGGATTTCTCCCATATCTAGATGAGTACCTGAACTATAGAGGCACCTGTGCAACCACACAACCAACTGTTGACTGTCCTACTCATCTTCTATGGTATTTCTCCCATATCTGGATGAGTAACCGGATTGCAGAGGCACCAGTGTGAACCGACCAACTGCTGACTATCCTACTCATCTGCCAATGGGATTTCTCTCATATATAGCTGAGTAATTGGACTGCAGAAGGTGCCTGGGTGAGCCCGGCCAACTGCTGACTGTCCTACTCATATTCCTATGAGATTTCTCCCATATCTGGCTGAGTAACTGGATTGTAGAGGCACCTGTGAAAAGCAGGGAAAGCATCTTAATGTCATCTTTCCCTCTCAAGGAGGGATATGTTCTCTTTGACTCCAAGTCTTCCGTGAAAGTATTCGAACTTCACCCTGGGAAGGGCCTTAGTGAGAACATCTGCAGTCTGGTCGTCTGTCGGCACGTACTGTAACTAGACCGCACCTTTATGCATCATATCATGAATGAAGTGATATTGAATCTCGATATGCTTTGACCTGTCATGAAATACACGATTCAATGACATCTGCACATAGCTCTGGTTATCACAGTGAATCACGGTCGGCTCTGGAATCTGGCCGAACAATCCTACCAAGAGTTTATGAAGCCAAACTGCTTCTCAAGCTGCTGTGCTAGCAGCCATGTACTTGGCCTTTGTAGTATTGAGTGCTACCGAGTTCTGCTTCCTGCTACACTAGGAAATAACTGCAGAGCCCAAACTGAAGCAACATCTAGAAGTACTCTTTTGATCTGCAACACATCTGGCCCAATATGAATAGGTAAACCCCTGCAATATCAGGTTACCATCTGAAGCATACTTCAATCCATATCCCACAGTGCCACGTAATCATCGGAGCACATGTTTTGCAGCAATCCATTGAATCTACCTCGGTTCGCACATGAACTAACTGAGGGAATTCTCAACAAAAATTATATCTGGTCTGGTGTTGGTCAGATACATCAATGACCCAATCAACTGGTGATAAATGGTGGGATCAAACAAATCAGAATTTGAAGTGGAATCTCTCAACTTCTTCCAATTTGCATCCATCGGAGTAGCCATGGACTTGCAGTCCAACATTCCGAATCTTTTCAATATATCGATGGTGTATTTTCCTTGTCCTAGGAAAATATCTTTCTTCCTCTGCCATACTTCTAATCTCAATAAGTAATGCATCAATCCAAGATCTTTCATTTCAAACTCAGAGGCGAGATTCTTCTGACACCATACAATGAGTTTCTCATTTCCTGTGAGAAACAAGTCATCAACATATAATACCAAGATCAGTGGGTCATCATCTACAACCTTGTAGTAAAGTTTGGGGTGTGCATCACTCTTGGAAAATCCCAATCTCACCAGGAATCCGTCTATTCGTCCATACCAAGCACGGGGTGCTTGCTTGAGACCATACAATTCCTTTTTCAGTCTGCATACATGAGACTCCTTTCCTTGGACAATAAACCCATCTGTTTGTTCAATGTAAACTTCTTCCTCAATAACACCATTGAGAAAGGTTGTCTTCACATCCATTTGATGCAACTTCCATCCCATAGCTGAAGCAATCGCGCTAATGGATCTGATGAAAGTATATCGGGCCACAAGAGAAAAAGTCTCATCATAATCGAATCCCTCTTTCTGAGAGAATCCTCTGGCTACAAATCTGGCCTTGTATTTCTCAACGCTACCATCTGCTCCATGCTTTATCTTGTATAGCCATTTAGAATTCACTACTAACTTCTCCTCAGGTCTTGGCACAACTTCTCACACATCATTCTTCATGATGGATTGATATTCTTCCATCATTGCATTCTTCCAAACTTGATGTTTGGATGTTTCTTCGTAAGTAGTGGGTTCTGAATCAATAATGTTGCTCATCAGTGCCACATAACTAGAGACCCTTTGAAGTATTTTGATTTCTCTGAAAGTGTCATGTGGAGCTTCATGCCCCTATGCATCCTGCAATGTCTGTTATGCCCTCTAGGTTTTTTTCGACCTGCAACATTTCTGGGGATATCAACTGGATCTATGGGATCGATAGGTTCATCCTTTTATGTTATTTCCCTCTGAACTGGAGGGGGAGATGATCTCATCTCCTCAGGTTCTAGCATTTCTTCATCATCGATCTCCATATCTGATCCTCTACCTTTCCTGACATCCATTTCTTTTTCAAAGGTTACATCCCTACTGACTTCAATCTGTCTAGATCCTGGAATGTAAATTCTGTAAGCCTTTGAAGAATCATTGTATCCCACAAAGGTACCCTTCTTTCCTGAAGGTTCTAACTTTGATCTTTTCTCTTTGGGCACATGTATGTATACTGGATAGCCAAAAATATGGAGATGGCCCACTTCTGGTTTCACACCTGTGAACGCTTCTTCCGGAGTCATGTTCTTCAAGATATTATGTGGACATCTATTTTGTACATATACAATGGTTCTGGATGCTTCTTCCCACAAGAACATTTGAGGACTTTGGTCATGTATCATAGCTTTGTCTACCTCCACAATTGTACGATTCTTTCTTTCTGCAACCCCATTTTGTTGAGGGTTGTAGGGAACTGTGAGCTCCCTCTTAATTCTTGCTTCCTTGCAGAAATCATTGAATTCTGTAGAGGTATAGTCTCCACCATTATCGGATCTTAAGATCTTGATCCTCTTTCCTAACAGATTCTCAACTTGTGCTTTAAACTCTTTGAACTTGCTGAGTACTTCCTCAGATTCTTTTGACTTGAGAAAGTATATCCAAGTCTTTCATGAGTAATCATTAATAAAGGTGATATAGTAATGATAACCACCTAATGACACAACTGTCATGGACCCGTACAAGTCAGAGTGTACTAGATCCAAAACCCCTTTGGATCTACTCTCGCTATCTGGAAAAGACTTCTTGGAATTCTTTCCAAGCGCAAATCCTCTACAAGTTCCATCATGGTTTACCTGAAGCCCTGACAAACCTGTTACAATGTTCTTTACAACTGGGAGAGATCGATAGTTCAGATGAGCTAACCTTCTATTCCATAACTCGCCCATACTTGTAGCATCATGTATTAGGGCTTGGACTGGAGAATTGTTTAGTCTATACAAGCTATCTTCTCTTATGCCAATAACCTTGGCTGTGCTCATGCTCGAGTTCTTGTGCCAAGTAAGGACTTTCCCTTCTGAGAAAGCTACTTTATAACCCTTGTCCTCCAATGCTGAGATGGAGACAAGATTTCTTTTCATACTAGGTACATAGAGTACATCACTTAAGCGTAATGTATCATTTGATTCCAATTGAAGGGTGGTGGCTCCAGATCCCTTCATAGTGTAATTTGCATCATCTCCAAGTACAACACGGATATGTGAATCTTTCTCAATCAATTATGAAAGATTCTCTCTATAACCTATCATGTGTCTAGATGCACCACTATCTATGATCCAAGTGTCACTAGTGGTAGGAATAGTACCTGATAGTGCTGATATGAATAGAAATTCGGTGTGATATTCATTTTTTTGCTTCTTATGATGATGATATTCTTCTACATCAACAGTGTATGCTTCATGCTTCCTTTTGATTTGACTTCGGTGGCTACTGGCGTAATGTCCATACTTCCTGCAACTGTAGCATTGAACTTGAGATACATCCTTCTTCTGCTTTTGTTCTTGACAGGGACTTGATCTCCTTTTTTGGTGCTTGTGTTTATGGAACTTCTTTCTTTTTCCCTTACCATTCTTGGTATGAGAAAAAAATTCTTGAGTCTCTTCAGTTTGATTTCCATGGATTCTTTGACATGTTGCGATCCTTGTCTCCTCCTAAGAGCAATCTTCCCAAAGCTTGTCAAACTTTGGTAGTTTAGATCTACCATTTATGCTTTGGATAAAGGACTCCCATGATGGTGGAAGACCATTTAAGGTGTGGAGGACAAGCTCCTTATCGCCAATAGGATCTCCAATAGTGCTGAGCTTGTCTCTGAGTTCTGCGATCCTCATAAAGTATGAGGCAATGGATTTTGACTTCACTATCTTCATATTTGAGAGTTGGTTTCTCAAATTCATGGATACATTTAGGCTAGTGTGTTCAAACAACTTCATAATGGTCTTGAACATTTTCCTAGCACTCTTCTTACTTGATATCCAAGGAACCAAATGATCTCTCATGGAATCCACAAGAATCCTTCTTGCTTTAGCATCATTCTTCCTCCATCGAGATTAATCTTCTTCAGCTTCTGGTTTGGGGACCTTCTGATTTACATATAGTAAAAGATCATTTTCTTCTAGGAGTAGAAGAACCCTAGACTTCCAGGAGATCAAGTTGGAGGCTCCTTCCAACTGATCTTCAACCTTCATCCCAATCATCTTGATTTGTGTATCTAGATCAGAAACCCTAGCAGGAGCTAGGTCAAAAATGAAGGTTTTCGGAATTGAATCCTATCTTCACCAATGGATTAGTCTAGCCAAAATAGAAATTCCTATGGCTCTTTTCCTCCAAAATAATGGGTGAATACTTCACAAGATGAAACCCTAATTCTGGCAGGGTTCCGACAATGCTTTGGCAATGGCTTCTTCTAGAATGGCTTTGATACCATGTTAAATTTCATACATTCATAGCATAAAACACAAATGCATTACCAAGATCATTAGAAGTAAGACAAAGCACAAAACAACAACATAGAGTTTACCTTGGGAAACCCAAATGGGAGAAAACCTAACAACCTTCGCAGAGAGATGATAATTCTGAGATCAAAGTACAAATAAAGAAAGAGAAAGAATGTGAAAGTATCTTTCACAAGTAGATGCACCAAATAAGCTTCCTCCTTCAAGTGATGCGAAATTTTCCTCCTCCAAGTGATGCGCACTTCCTACGTGAGTGAAATGAGCTAATAAGGTGCACAAGACTCTTATTTATACAAGTGCAAAGTGGAAAATTCCCTTATGGGGCCGACTTCACCTGGGGGCAATAAATAATTTAATTTTAATCTTTTTATTTGTTTCTTTTGCATCCCAAGGCTTACATTGATTCTTTCATGTGTTTGCGTAATTGATTACATAAAGTTCTTCAACTATTAGGAGGCATAAACAAGTACAGTGAAAGTACAATAAAATATAATGAATAATATCTTCCGAAGTTGTACAAAATTCAACAAAGCATGCTTGAAAAGAGTTTTTGAGATGTCAAAAGGCCCACTATTGATATCAGTAGTGCTTGGTACAACACACACAATGAGCATCATATTGATAATGCAGTGTACACTGGAATGAGGATGCTAGTACTAATTATAAGCTCTGTATCTAGTGTGGGAGGACATGTCCATGCCACCCAATAGTTGCTTCCAACTTGTAGCACTTGAAAAATTGTATGTGACAGAAATATAATTGGAACCAAGCCACCACCATATACTATTGTTAAGTAAGACCAATGAACCTTTTTATTAACACTTCTTGATTCTCTGTCCTCGTCATGTGTAAGTTATGACTGTCTAAAATCTGAATCCCCATTAGTTTCCTATTGTATTACATTGCACGTTTGTGTTTTATTGTTCTGAACATGTAAGATTTTGACTTTAGTGTTTACTTGGTCAGAATATTTCTCATCAAAAAGCCCCATGGGATTCCCATCAATTATCTAAAGGACCCTTTTGGATGGTAAATTATCCACTGTAACAATAGTCTCCAAGGCTTGACTATGTGCACTGACCAAGGTTTCAAAACCTCTACTTGCATTTAATAGCTCCTCATAGGGTGGAAACGCGAAGGTGAGTTACACTTTGGTGTGAATCGGGCACCGAAGAGACATAGCGGAAGTTATTCGACCGAATAACTAAATTCATTCGGCTGAATAAATTTAGTTATTCGGCCGAATAAATTTAGTTATTTGGCCAAATAAGTTCTACTTTATTCGGCCGAATAATGTTTAACGGGTCACTGTTAGACATAACGGTGACCTTGATTTGTGTGTGAGGTTTAGTCGGATGGGAAAAATGAACGGCATTTTTTTATTTATTCGGCAGAATAATTATTCTGCATAAAAGCTTGGCTGCGGCCATTCTTTGTCATTTCCAGCAGGTTTTCGTGGACCCTGCTTTGAGACCCACCGCTGACCCCGCCTTCATGCCACCCATCTTGCCACTGGTCCATCCACCCGACCGTGATCGCTTGGCCAGACCCGTCCACGCCAACCTTGTAGTCGCCTGCTGCAACCCTTCACGCCACTCTGTTAGCCGACCTTCTCGTCGCCTATTGCAACCGTTTGCGCCAACCTTCTCACAGTCTGTTGCAACACCCCGTTTTGACACTCTGCACTGGCTGTAGGTGAACTCCGCCACCCCATTCACCGCCCCCTGCATCTCACTTCTCTGCCACCCTCTGCGTCTCCCTTCTGTGCCTCCTTTCTGCATCTGGTCATGGCGGAGTGGTATTTGCGTCAGTTGGTTGTTGCGTTCATTTGTTGGTGGAGTGTTCGTCTGTACGTCTGTTGGTGGAGTGTTCTTGGTGGAGTTTTCTTGTTGGAGTGTTCGCCTGTTGGCGGACGTTCGTATTTTTGGAGAGTTTGTGTTGCTGGACGTTTGTTGTGGTGGGTTGTTCCTGTTGGTGGACGTTCGTTTTGGTGGGGTTTTCGTCGGTGGATGTTTGCATAGGAGTGGGTTGTTGTGGTTGTGGGCTTGTCGTTGCGAGGTTGTCTGCGCAGAGGTAAACGTTTTTGCGTTTTTTTTTTTTTTTTTGAAATTTCTTATATTAATGTTGCATTGTTATTGTAGGTTCCGTTTGCTTTTTTGGTGCTTGGGTTCGTTTCTCTTCGTTCGCCTGAGTTCTGTTCGGCTGGGTCAAAGAAGTTAAAATTTAAACAAGTAAGCCGAAACCCAAATTTTATTATTATTATTGAATTAAGTATTAATTAAAATAATTTTGAATTTGTCTCAGTTTGTACTGTAAATGAGATCATGAACTGTGTCCAATTGGACAGAGTTCATGAACTGTGTCCAATTGGACAGAGTTCATGAACTTATGTACATTTGGACAAAGTTAATGAAATCTGTTCAAATGTACATAAGTTCATGAACTCTATCCATGAACCTTGTAAATGGATAGAGTTTGTAAACTTAAGTCCATTTGGATAAACTTAAGTTTATGGACTCTGTCCAAATCGTATGTTGAAATTGATTTAAATTTAAATATGAAAAGAGAAATATTTGTAGTCTTTAGTTAGTTAAACTTGTTAAACTATTGATTTTGCTTATGTGATTAGAAATGAAAATAAAAGTGGTTCTGTAATTCTATTTGCAATTGATATTTCCCCTTTATATATAGGTTTCCCTCTTCGGTTGAACTCTGTTCACATGAACAGAGTTCATGAAATTTGTCCATAGACAAAGTTTATGAACTCTATCTACATTGACAGAGTTCAGAGATCAATATATTAGTTTTATTACAAACCATGTTAATGCATAACTACAGACACAACAAAACTTTAGACACGACTAAACTTTACTTTAGACACAACAAAACTTTAGACATGACTAAACTTTACTTTAGACACAACTAAACTTTAGACATGACTAAAATTTACTTTAGACGTAATAAGAAAGAACAAAAGATACTACATAGAAAACTTTTAAAAAACCCCGACCTTCCAAAACAACAAAGTCAATTGTATTATGTACCAAACTGAAGACCATTGTGCAACATGGCAAATTTGGGAAACATATCCAAACTTGTGAAAAATAATACCATGCATCGTTAATTTTTTATGATTCTATGGAATAATGAAAATACTTGTAGATATAATTTATGTTTAAATTATTAAAATATCAATTAAGTAATTAATTTAAGATTTTAATTAAAAGTTAACATGTTCATGAGCTCATTCTTTGACATAAAGAAATGTATCCCTTCACTTTGTATTTAATTGTATTGGTTCTATTCATTTTAACATCAAAAACACTTAGAAGATTGGCACATTAATTCCTTATTAGCTATACTCATTTTAAGAACTATTAGATGATATTAGGTATATTTAGGTCCTTATTACATAACTTAGTTTCTTTAGCAGCTAGGTCTTAGAATTTGTAGAATTAATATCTAGATGTAACCCTTCAGTTAGTATTTAACTATATTGGTTCTATTCATTTTAAACTTCAAAAACACTTAGAAGATTGGTACATTAATTCCTTATACATCCAACAATATTAGCTATACTCATTTTAAGAACTATTAGATGATATTAGGTATATATAGGTCCTTATTACATAACTTAGATTCTTTAGAAGCTAGGTCTTAGAATTTGTAGAATTAACATGTAGAATTTGAATATGTAATGAGTTGATATTTGTGTAAGTGTAGACATTATATCAAATGGAAAGAGAGGAGTCTTTGAGGTGAAAGCATAGGAGGTCTTCACAGTCTTCTAGAGTTGGTGTTTTCATTGATAATCGGAGGTTGTCAACTTCCCCTCAAGATTTAAGTTTATTGTATAGTTCACATTCAGTTGATCATCGACGAGGCGAAAGGGGTACAAATGATTCCCCTTTATCTTCGGTGGGAGAACGCTAATATCGACCTTCTGTTGGTATGAACATCAATCTTTTAATACATGTATACAAATTGTTTTTTTGTGTACGCAAAGTTTGTACATGTTTACACAAAATTTTGTTTTTATTTGAAGTAGATCATGGTTCAGAAGATGCTTGTAATTCTACAGAGAGGGAGGCAGAGTGAGCAAGGGAGGTGGATGAGGGTGCAGAGCAAGGTTCCCAAGAGGCTCGTCAATCTACACATGGTGATGATGGTTGAGCCAAGATGCAATATGTTGAACTAACTGAGGGTTGAACACCCATTACAACGTATCCATTTGATTTACCTAAGGAGCTTCCATGGGAAAGTGGTGATCATCAAATGACTCTTGAAAGATGTAGATCCTACTACGGCAAGTTGGAAAATGATTTGTCTACTATGGATCTCCCTCCAGAGAGTAAACAAAGTTTGGAGATTGTTTTGGGATCATTGCAAAAATTCATTCAGGCATATGAGAATCTCGTACCAACTACGAATGGTTTTGTTGATTTTATGCGAAGACAAAGGAAACAAGTGATGGGTCCAGACAAGTGGGCTGTTGTGAAGGAGAGAGTGACAAAAGAACAAACCAAATCAATGTTTAACTTCAAAGAAGGTCTAAAGCGAGAAATGTTGAAAGTGCAATATTTCAAGCACCCTCATCTTGCACATCTACTATATGATCGGTTCCTCGCAACCTATGGTCGGTTTCCATGGAACGATGAGGTTTCTCAATATTTTGCTAGATTTTTTTATGCGGAGTTTTTTTTAAATATGAAGCCAGAATATACTGATGTTCATTCTGAATTTTATGGAGTTGGAAATGGTCGAATATATGATCGAAAATGTGCTATTAGAGACCCTACAACTCTTCGACCTCCACCCCAGATATCTCACCCACCTAGGCTTGTGGCATTAAAATTAGAGATAGAACCGACATCCCAACTTGGGACAGCTGCAAGGGATTTTGTTGGCGATGGTTTATCGTTAGCATTAATTGGAGTAGATGTGGGATTGGTTTGAGAGAGGGCTCATGCCACTATTCGTCAAAAGTTTGTTTACAAAATTATTGATAAGGTAGATGGAATGAGAATTGGAGATCTTAGGGCTTATGCCAAGGTTTGTCATGACATATCGTCAAATGTTATATCCAATGACACATCGAGTTTATGAGAGATTTGTTGATTATGATATGACAATCTATTTAATCTTTTATTCATTTTGAATTGAACTTTCTGTTACATTATATGAATGATATTATGTTTTTTTTTTTATGTATAGTAATAAGTACATTATGTAAATGTTTATTGGTTGCAGTTTTCCAGAATGATGAATGAGCATTCTTTTCGACTTTATACTAGTGAAAATGTAGAGCATATTGGAGAGGTATATTTATTATTTATATATTTATAATTATGTTTGAACTTGATATATTATTTTTTTTTTGAATTTTAATTTAACTATACATCTTATTGTTAATTTGACTTATCCATGCAGGTTTCTTTAGATACGAACTTTTTAAATGATTTACCATCTATTGTGAGCTAATGTTTTTAATTTTTTTGTTTCAGTTTTAAGTTAATTGCTTAATTTTTTGTTTGTTTGCACTATGTTTTATTTATTAACACAATTTAAATTTTAGGGGGGAGAGATATGTTCTTTGCTAAATGCAGCAAATATTGGCATGGAGGTAATTTTGTTCACACTTGAATTGATCTTTGATATAAGTTTAATATTTTAATTTTTTTGGATTTAGTTAAAATTTGTTCAAGTAATTTATGAGATTCATAAATTGATTTTATACATGTTGCAGCTTGGGTCTCTTCAATCTTTTGGAGGTAAATGGAAGACTCTTTTGGAGGATAGTGGTGAACATGCATTTAGAGAATTTGATGTAATTTTGTTAATAATTGAATTGTTCTTTGATATATAAGTTTAATATTTTAATTTTTTGAATTTAGTTTAAATAATTTATGATATTCATAATCTGCTTTTATACATGTTGCAGGCTGGGTTGAGTCCAAGGAGAGGCCCTAGTGGAGGATAGCATGGTGGACATCTTCTTTTTTTTGTTGATATATAGATTGTAACTTTTTTTTGGACATCGATGAGATTTATTTTTGGACTATACATATGTACATTGAACTCACATGTTCATGAACGTTTTTTGAGGATTATATACATGTACATTGAACTTACATATTCTGTATTTGCTTTAAATGATCTACTTTTTTTTGTTAATTATTTAGCATATTTGGTGTGATAAAGGTTTATAATATGTTTTTGCATGTTTATGAATGTATGTATTATTAAATTTATGTATGGAATGTTAATAATTGATGTTTGGAAGTTTTGATAGGTGCAATATAAAGTTAGGAAATGTTAAGATCAAATGTTATATCCAATGAATGAATGTTAAAAATGAATGTTGAAAATGAATGTTATGGTAAGAATGAATGTTAAGAAAGTTAAGAAATGTTAAGAATGAATGTTATGGTAAGAATGAATATTAAGGAAGTTATGATAGGTGCAATGAATAAATTAATGTTAAAAAATAATGTTTGTTTGATATATATAATTTTGGTTTCAACATAAAAGTTGAATTTTATATATAAATGATAAATTGAAATTTGTATAACTGATTTATATTTTCAATTTTTAACTAATGATTCCTATTTTCAATGTTCAGGTACATTTTATGCGACTGAAATCATGGCAAATGAGGATTTAACATTTTTTTGTTTTTTAATCATAAACAAAGATTACAGGATTGTGAAGCTTGTGCTAAATTAAAGCAATGATTTTAGACAATAATTTGATGAATTTTCATCGATTTGTTGTAAATAATCATTCCTCTAATTTATCATAAGCTTCACAATCCTGTAATCCTTGCTTGTTATTAAAAATCAAAATGATCGTTGTCTCCATTTGCCATGGTTTTAGTTATGTGAACTTACACAAGTGATATTTTAAAGTAAATATTTGGGGAAGAGAGTGGGGACAACCACATCCGTTATCTCATCCTTTAAGTGGTCTAATAGACATATGGAGACCCAAATAAAGTATTTTATACAGAATTAAGACGAAATTACACATTAAAATTTTCATTACCAAATAATTTTTGAATATATTTTAGCATACTAGAATACGATCATTTAAACTCTTATATTCTAGTTCCTTTTCAAGATCATAGACATAGTTGAAAGAAAAAAATATATTATACCCAACATTTGACAATGACATGGACAAAAACATCGATCTATTAATTTTTAATATACTTAAAAACATCGCAATGGAATGCCGTCCTCAATTATCTGTTCATGGTCATATTTGGACAGTTTCCATTTTTTATTTTTTAATTGTTTTTTCGATGGAACTTGAACCAATTTTATTCGAGATGCACATACTAAATGACTATATTGACAATATATAACATCAGGTTCATAATCCTGAATGTAGACATAATTTTCAGTCATATGGGTCTGCTGAAAAAAATAGCCCTTTAAAATGATGGATCCTCTCTCGTATGTATATCCGTTGTCATTGTAGTTTTCCAATAACTTCGTCTTTCCTTCAGTGTATCGCATCAAATAATACTTCACATTTTCGTTGTTGTCTATAGGTGCAATCACAGCGAAAACATCCCCTATGCAAATTACAATTGACGTAAGGATTTTTAAATCAATTAAATTGACTAATATACATGTATAAGGTGATGGACAAGAATGAACAATCGACAAAATAGTTGTACTTGATCATTACCTTCTCTAACAAGATCTAAAATTATGTGCCATTAAATGATATTGCTATTTCTTCTGATTCTAATTCTTCTACGCTTGCTAGTGGCATTTTTCCTTTTGGATTAATTTCTGTGTGTTTCCAATGTTTTACGTAGTTGTTCGTTATGTTTTCACAAACTTCTGTAGATTCAATATTTTCAGTGCAAATATGACAAAAGCATAATTTGTTTCTACTATCAAATGCATACACATTTTTGAAGGCTTTTGTTTGAATAGAGTGAAAATATCTAGTCCCATGTATGGTGCTAGCATCATATGGTATTGATCTATTTATATCTTGGACCCCAACAAGCCCAAAAAACTTACACAAATGACAAATTTTGAGGTTAGTGTGCATTTTTTTAAATTGACAATTAATATAAATTACAAAAATTGTGTACATACATGCGCACATCGTTTGATTGTTGATTATAATCATGGCTTATATGTGATTTACACCATTGGACAACCTCTGCAGCTGAATGAAATCATGCAGAAGAATGGTTCATTTTCCATCTTCGAAGTGCTATTTTTACGCATGCTCCTACACCATCATGTTCACCTTTTCCATGTCCAGTTTCAAAGAAATTCCAGCG
Source organism: Larix kaempferi (assembly GCA_027924585.1). NCBI lineage: Eukaryota > Viridiplantae > Streptophyta > Pinopsida > Pinales > Pinaceae > Larix > Larix kaempferi. The sequence continues at coordinate 2,768,376 of BSBM01000459.1, forward strand.
ATGTTTAATGTTCAATGCTTTATGAAGTTGACATAACCAATAAAATGATCGCGGCAATTTAAATTGTCCGCACATCCATCCAACCATATCCAATGCTCATTGAATTTAACGTCACGTCCTTTTAGTGAATCGTAGAAAATACTTTCAGTACAATGCTGAACAAAATGTGTATCATGTGTACGATCATCGCTGATATAAAAGTGATATTCTTTAATCACATCTCGATTGTCACATGTGCTTTCAATGCCATCAACATCCTATTGAGAATGTTTATATAAAACATGGACAAATATCGAAACTTGGTCAGAATGATAGTATTCACTTTGTATCTCTTTTTGTGCAACAAATGTGTAGTTTTATGCAAAATCAACCACTGACAAAATTGTTCCTGGTGGAAAAATTTCACGAGACTGTTTGAATTGAAGGTCTTTCCATCGTGCTCTATGTGAATGCTTGGTGTATTTATAAATTACAGTTTCAAATTTCTTGAGAAAATCTGTCACACTTATTTTATCTTCTCGCAAACCAATTCTTTTGGAATGTGCATCACTAGAACTTGTAGCATAACCGATGTATTCATATCTTCTCCAATCAACGGTTATATTTGACATCGAGTGATCATTATCGATAGGATATTGATTATGGAATAAGACCAGATTTCCACAATGATGACAATGTTTTCCATTGACACATTTCTTATTATAAAATACTTCATCGTGAACATAGAGTTTGAGATATGAATTCACGTACTATGGGCAGAGGTGGTGAATTCGTCCAAATGTTTTTACCAAATTCAAGAAATGTGTCGTAATATAATTGAAATTGCACATAATAACGGAAACAACATGTGTTACGTATAATAATAGGTCTAACATACCGTGGTTTTTGTTGCACAAATGTAGTTATTGACACATTAATTTCACGATGATCTTCCTTGAATTTATTGAACAATTGTACTTGTGTCATATCAATTATATGTTTTGGACTGCTTTCATATACTCCTCGTGATACTCTTTGTCGTATCACATCCCTTGAATTCGGTGAAACTCGAACATGTGTCAACCAATATTCCCGAACAATATATTTAACACATGCTCCCATTCTATCTTTGTAAGGCTGTCTACAAATAATTGCCCAACAAGCAAGTTCATTATTTTCATCTATTTGCATTCTGAATTTGCTATGTTTGTATAATGTCTTTCTTGAGGTTCCAACTGCTTTTGCTAGTTGTGTTGTCAAACGTTTTTGTTTAGTACTAGCCGAAACAATTGTTGTATGAATTGCTCTTCGTGCAGCATTGATATCTTTCTTCCTAGATTTTCTAAATTTTTTATTGCATCACCTATATTTTCTATCAGATTATGTTTCAATTTCGACTCTTTGTTCGCCTTGTGAATACCCAATAATGATGTAGCATCTTCTAACTTTTTGGTCACTAATAAACATCTCAAAATTTGTGCTTTCCCTATTATTGAATAATTCTTCAGAATATCATCATAAAATTTTTGAGCCCGATATTGTGTAGCATGTATGGGTATTTTTTTTCATATTTGTTGCAATCAATGTTTTCTAACATTTCATCATCAATGGTGAAATTACCTATACATCAAGTTAAATTTAATTTAACATGTATCCAAAAATACCATTCATTATAAAAAATGAATTTGAAAAATACATGATATATACATACCTGGTCCAATTTCTGGTTCTTGAACTTGATCTCCAATATTGATTTCATCGATATTAGTATGTAAATCACTATTTACATCTTAAACAATGGTCTCTTCAACTTCAATTTGTTCTTCTTGTACTCTATTTTCAATTTCCATTTCATCAACATTATCATGTAAAACTGTATTTATATCTTCAATAATTGTAGCTTGCGTTTTTGCAAGGCTTACTTTGTTGGCATGATATTTAAGTTTTTTTTCTCTATTATCATTATCATCATCACGTTTCGATCATATTTTCTTTGACGGTTATTCTTACTGCCCATGATTGTTTAATCTATAAATGATAAATTAAAAAATCATCACTTTATAGTAAAAAAACAAAATTAAGATTTAAAAACAATTACAAAATTTATAAACACATGAACTGAAATTTACTTCACCTTATCAAAATCTTGTAAGAGTCTTTTGAAGAAAAACTCTTTGGAAAGAAATTTCCTATGAAAATAACTTTCTTTGAAAGAAATAAGAACTCCTTGACAATAAATCACCTTTGAAAAAACCCATTGGAAAAGAATAAGAACACCTTCTAAAGAAATCTTCTTTGTAAAACCACTGGAAAAAAAAACTTTTCTGAAAAAATACCTAGGAAAAATTTTCTTTAGAAAAACCCTTGCAAAGAAGTAACTATTTTGCAAAAACAACTTGGGAGAACAACTCTTTGAAAAAATCCCTTTCAAAGAGATAAGAAGGAAAAATATATCTCCTTTGCAAAAATACCTTGAAATAAAAGCTTATTTGCAAAAATATCTTGGAATCAAAACTCTGTAAATGCACCCTTTGGAAAGCCTTTTCTGAAAAAACCACTTGAAAAAATACTTTGTAAAAAAAACCTCTTTTGCAAAAATATCTAGAAAAAAAAATACTTTAAAAAACCTCTTTCAAATAAATAAATTTATTTGCAAAAATATCTTGGGAAAATAACTATTTGAAAAAACTTTTCAAAGAAATAAGAAGGAAAAATACAACTTCTTTGAAAAAATAACTTGGAATAAAAACTTCTTTGCACAAAATACTTTGGAATAAACTCTTTAAAAACATCATTTTGAAAAAAAAATACTTTGAAAAAACCCATTGCAAAGAAATAAGAAGTGCAAAAATACCTTGGAATAAAAACTCATTTTGCAAAAATGCCTTAGAAAAAAACTCTTTCAATGTACCCCTTGGAAAGAAATAGGAAGAAAAATACGTTGTAAAAAAAACTCTCTTTGCAAAAAAAATCTTCTTAGAAAACCCCTTCAAAAATATTCTGACCAGAAATATGCGAAATTAAAATGTGCGAAAATAATGAACGTACGTAGTTTTATTTATATAAATTTAGACGACATTTTTTTTTTTGGTCGATGAATTTTTTTTACGTTTAGTTATTCAGCCGAATAACCTTTGTTGTAAGTGACGTCTCCATTATGGGAAAAGGTTATTCAGCCGAATAATATGTGAAACCTGAAAACTTCACGTTTCCTCATAGTTTTCAGGTTTCTCTATTTTCAGAAGGTAAAAGGAATCTCTTACACTACAAAGCGACTATCGGACTTGATACCATTAGTTTCGTTATTGAATCTACTTTCCGAATATATAGATTTTGTTGTGTATAGGTGAGATCTGATATTTTTAATTTTTTTTTTTCTTAACATGTGTCGAGTTTGGTTTCATCTCTTTCAAAATGTGGTGAAATGAAAAATCAATAGCTTAAAAAATATACCACCAAAAAAATTGGAAAAACTATGGTGTAGTTAATTGGCGTGTCTACATCAATAGGGTATTCATAGATTTTTTAGTTTTATATTCAGTTGAGAGAAAAGTTTTGCGACAAAAAATATGTTGAAAATCGACAAGGTTTCCCCATTGATCAAATTAAAAAAAAAAAAAAATTAGTATATAAATCCATTGGTTACAAACTTATAGTCATACAGTAGTATATTGTGTGTAGATTGTCGTAGCATATTTGTTTTTTGCAAAAAACAAGTTTAACAATGATTTTACGTTTGCAACAAAACATGGCTATTTTGTAGTCCTTTCATTTTATAAGAACACATTGTCAAACATTTGTCGAATCGACATATCAAATCTAAATATAAAATATTGAAAAAAATATGGATAGTAAGCTAACATAATTCTCTAAAAGTTTTCTTTTTAGTGAAAAGTGAAATTCCAAACAAAAATATCACTTTTATTTGCCCAAAGTTGGAAAACATGAAAAACTCAGATTTATTTTCTCACGGGACCCCCCAAAATAGACACCCATCTTCATGGATTCACCCATGAATTGTTAGAAATTGCAGCCATGTGGCAATATTTTCTTGGCCATTAGCCTCGTTCGATTTTTGAAATCCCTGTTTTTTGGGGAATTTATCCTTTGTAACAAAATTGTAATTATTATTTAAAGGGTAGTTCTCTCGTAGGCTAGGGATCATGATGGAATTTGGAGGAGAAAATCAGCAGAAGAGACTGGCATACTCTGGTTAATGCAGGGCTTGCAATTTCTTGCAAAATTTCAGTAATACAGTTATGTTATTCTCTTGCATACTCTTTTGTCTATTAATCAAATTTCTTTGATCAATATTGATTTTCATTTTCAGGTTGTTTATCAATACTATTTAATCTTTTGCAATCTATAATTACATTGATCTATAGTTTTGATTTTTCTCTACTTATGATCTATGTATCCTTAATGTTTTAAAAGAATTTATTCAATTAAAACTTTTAGCTATTTCTGCAAATGGTTTTACAGAAAATTATAATTGATGTTAATTTTTCAATTAACATATCAGTTACAGGTCAATCTTGAATGCGCTTGAACCCTTAATTTTCCATCAGTTAATTTTAATTGGTTGATAGTAATTTGAGAAGATAAGTAATTAATCTCCTTTACAGTGTTCATGAATGTTGATTTTCACTTCAGATTATTTATGAACACTGTTTAATTTTTGCAATCAATAATCCATACATTGATCTACAGTTTGGATTTGTCTTTACTAATGATCTGTGTGTTTTTTAGTGAATTTATTTAATTAAAACATTTATCTATTTCTGCAAATGATTAACATAAATTAATAAATTCATGTTAATTTTTCAATTAGCATTTCCAACTACAGGGTAATCTAGCATGTGCCTAATCCTTAAAACTACTATCAGTGAATTTTCATTTCCTGATTGTGTTGTGGTTAAACCAACATTAGTAACCTCACTATACTCAATGTGCCAAATCAAAGAAAAAATAGTAAACTCACTATACTCAATGTGCCAAATTGAATATGCCACGTGTCTCAATAAGATCGTTCCATGTGTCACCTTATGATAGCAGATATCAACATTTTAACAACAAAATTTATACAGTTTTTGCTTTAAAGACTTTGCTGGCAACTATAAATATTCTCAGAGAAAGAGCAGCCGCACTTTTTCCAAAGTTTTCTATGGTTACAATTCCCTCCTAAATGAAGGGTCGGCTGACCTTTCTTATTTGTAATATTCGTTTCATAATAGTTTGACACTGCAAGAAGGGTTGGTCGATCTTTCTTGCATTTTCCATTATGGCTATAATTGAATTGTTGGATAAAGGTTTTCACAATTAATTACGAAAAGAAGGGGCAGCCGATCTGTAACATCCCCAATGTTTAAACTTGTTAGGATTTTGTGAAGTACAAAATTTCTTTTCACAACTCATAATAAAGATAAATAAACCCCATGGAATATTTTGCAGGATTACACTAAGTAACATTTCATTCCAACATTCTCTATTGATTTCCTATTCTTTCATTGTATATATTAACATGAATAAGATTTATCCTGCCCAAACATTTATAGCATTTATAATTTATCTGATTCATCTAGATACAACATTTATATCACATACATCTAGAAGGAGATATACAAGTAATTGACGCAACATCCCCATTGGCAAAACAATCAAATTATATTCTTCTCGTCGAAAGAAATCATTATATGCACAACATAATAGCTAAGAATCATTTGTTGCGATTTAATTTCTTAACAAAGGCATCCAATTATATTTTGACAAAACACCATCCATATCATACATAAGAAGAGACACAAAACACATATATACGTGGTTCACCCCCTCCTTGGGCTACGTCCACCAAACCGTTGGATCTTTTATTATTCAAACCGAGAATTACAACAATAATCTCAAAGATCCAAAATCTAGATCTCATAAATTTCATGGCCGCACATCATTAGAACTCAGCATCATGCATAAGGGTGCTCGACCATATATAAGATGAAATTCGATATCCACAAATTTCACTTGTCCTAAATCCTTTCTATAGTATAACTTTACATCAGGAATTATACAGCTGCATGCTATCATGACAAAATCATTGGGCTTTATTATAACAAAGGAGTATAATATGCCTCATTCTTGCATTAATAAAGAGACGGTTATATTTTGCAACGCCTTGTTGCACTTGAGACATCCTAGATATAATTAAATAAATCCAATCAAAGAAGCACTACAGCTCACACTGAGTTTATGCAAAGAGATTGATATATGCTCTAATAAATAAATATAATAGGTACTTGACAAGGTTCAACTTCAAATTTGTCTCTGCTAACCATATACCTTATGAAATCCAATATAGAGACAATGGTACAACTCAACAGAGTTCTATTTCAGTTAGGTTCCCTCCATACTTTTATATTAAAATATAATTATATGAAACTAGACGAGATAAACACTTTGGTGTTAATTCCTTTTCAGTCGAATAAGAATCTTTAATAACTTTAACATATTTCATTTGAACATGAGTATTTCATAACTTAACACCCCAGGTATATATATATATAGCAAATCGTCAAAGATAGATCTTACACAAAGAGGTAGCAAACCGCCAAGATCCCATCTAAATCCAAAGGATACTAACCAACATATACTAGCTAGGATCATTCATAAAAAGTAAGCAGTAAGACAACAGCTACCTACAGAGATCGCTAATACGGATAGGTGTTCAACGCAACATCAAGGTTAGTCTCATATCGAGATCGATGTCATGGACAGATGTTTAAGATACAATCAACCAAGATCATATCCTACCGAGATGTTCAAAAATGCAAACTGCAAGGATGATTTCATATTGATATCACTGTCATGGATACACGTTCAAACGCAACCAGCAAGGACATAATTATAACCAGAAATTAGATGTTCTCAGGAAGTAAGAAATATACCTACATACCGAGTCAACAGCATTCAAGAAGATGGATTAAGGTAAAGACTGTGCCAACACACATTCATCTAATTCATATGTGCAGAGGTTCATCACGAAATCTTAAAACCTGAAACTGAGTTCCCAGAGAAACTACCACCAATAAATTTGACAGGAATAAATAATCAGCAATCTACATACTATCCTTTCCATGGATTCTGAGCATATAGATCTTACACGATTTTACTGGCTGCCATAATTTCCAGCAAGAAAAAAAAAAAACAAACGGATCATCCGTTCTCAAACCTGCCCAAGGAGGATCGCATTTCTACTACACAGTCCATAAATTAACTAGGCTTTCGACAGGGGTCGATCTAAGAACGCCCGGGAATGCAGTTGAATGCACAGGGTTTTAGGTGGATCCTCTCCAGATAACCAGCTTTCCCAACATAAAGTAACATTTATATATATATATATATTATATACCTTAATGCAATGGGGTCAGGTTTTCTATGCAGCCGTCGCATCCCAAGCGAGATCACTCTCAAGCAGTCCCGAGACAAGCATTTGTCGAAATCAGGAATGCTAAAATCTAAATAGGATATTTCTAACATCGTTTAAGGTATTTGGACACTATCTGCAAATGGGGGTTTAAGTAATACATATACTGGAGTTTTTAATATGATCTCCTCATATTGCGTAAAACCGATCCTACAGGGTTAAAGATCGCTATCAAAATACTGTAAAAAACACAAAATAACACGGAACCCAGTCAGAGTTTCCAGAAAGTGAAACTTATCGTTTTTATTTGAAGTAGTATGCGGCTCCATGGTGGCCGAGCCAATCACGCCATCCCTCAATGAAAATCTCATGTGCCGAACTCCTGATCTCCTGAGAGGAGCTATTCCAAAAAGGAATGCCGGGATCGGGCTTCCCACAGAGTCGTCCCTTCCCAGCTTTAGTGAAATCTCTTTCCTCCACCACTACGACTTCTTCATTTTTTTTCTTTTTCCCATCCTGAGCGAGAGACTCCATCATCGAATTTCCAACAGAAGACCAGCGCCCCAACCAAATACGCCCTCTCCATAGATTGCCTTTTCCTCAAAACAAAGTATGCGGCCCCCCCCCCTTCCAGGTCCTCGACCATTCCTTTAAACATAGGTTATCTCGCCCACTCGGAAAGTCCGCCTGCAAGGTTGGTGACAAATGGCATACTGGAGTTAAAGAGACTCTCCGTTTCACAAGACAATGCGTCCTTTCCAGTTGGCGTTCCATTATTGCCAGGATTGTGAGCTTTAAAGGCTACCAACCGACTATGGAACTCGCCCCCTATTATAATGCATTACTCTCCAAAAAAATTCCTTCTTTGTGATCAACAGAAACCACACCCAGTGTAAGTACATTAACAAGTACATTAACTTCTATAGTTTATATGATAGATAACAACCAAGGGTTTTCATAGGTGCGCCATGGACATTTTGAAATATATATATATATATATATATATATATATAAATATATATATATATATAAATATATATATATATATATATAAATATATATATATATATAAATATATATATATGATACTCATTCTTTCATACCCACGTATGTCTAGAAATGTGTTGTCATCTACACACAATTCAAGACTTAAACCGGAATGATTTAGAATCTTGGAAAACAACCAAAACTAATAATATAATTGATTTGTAGCAATAGTTCATGATATCAAGATATCGAATGACCACTCACCCATTTATGAATTAAATAATTCCTTTGGTAAGTCCACCCTTTTAACAATGAGAGGCCATAGTCTAAGATAGTCCCAATGGTTCTTTGATAGGATAGTTTATCCTTCTTTAAGAGTACCACAATATATAGATATCCTCCAATACTCTATAAACAACTTCTCTTGTATTATCTTTATGATGCCCTCTAGTGTATAAATTTCAGAAAAATATTATACTAATAATGTTTCATCAATGTGATGTGGTGGTGTGTATATTATACTCCATATTGTATCCTGAGGGTGATGCTATATATGTATAATCTAAAAAAAAAAGTAGCTACTTAGAGCTTCACAAACAAATCTCTCGGTATCCTTTAGCGAGATTAGGGTACTATACAAGTGTGACCTTTCTTACGTCTTATCTCAATAATTTGGTCAAACTTTCCTCACACTCAGAGATAAGCCCTGATTAGAAGGTGGTGATGAGTAAATACTCCCTTCAAATTATGACGACTACACTTTACATCTTCTAAAGTCGACCCGTAGATTTCTTTACTTCTTCCTCAAGTGCCCGAGGCACTAAGATGATACCCACCATCTATCGCTAGATCTTGATGGTCACCTTACCAATCACTTTCCTTCTTAGCGTATTTAGTCGCCCCTTGTTAAGTTGCGTCACCTCCTTTAGTCCTTTAGATTTACAATAACATCTAAAGCTTAGGAAATACTATAACAATAATTTCAAGGTCCACTAGTGTGGCCTTGGCCTTGAGCTCATCACCAGGGCCACATACACAGTTTACAATTATAATTACCAAAATAATACGGTGAAAAATAAGGATGTTACACGATCCTTCTTGTTGTAAAACAGAAGTCGGGACAAACTATTTGTATATGATATAACTTCCAAGGTGTTCTATTTTTACAATTCCCTCGTAATTGAAGGGTCGACCATCCCATCTTATTCCCAATATTATTTTTATAATAGTTTGACACTCCCAAAAGGGTCGACCGACCCTTCTTATTCCCAATATTATTTTCATATTAGTTCGACACTGCAAGAACGATCACTCGATCCTTGTGTTATCCATTATAGATATAGCTAAATTGCTGGATCAATGTTTTCACAATTAACTATGAAAAGAAGGGGCGGCCGATCCTTCTTGTCAAAAAACAAGGATTGAAGACAAAAGTCGTCAGAAACCATTTTTATATGTTATAACTTACAAGGTGTTCTATTTTTACAATTCCCTCGTAATTGAAGGGTCGACCGCCCCATCTTATTCCCAATATTATTTTTATAATAGTTCGACACTCCCAAAATGGTCAACCGACCCTTCTTATTCCCAATATTATTTTCATATTAGTTCGACACTGCAAGAAGGGTCACTCGATCCTTCTTGTGTTATCCATTATAGATATAGCTGAATTGTTGGATACATGTTTTCACAACTAAATACGAAAAGAAGGGGCGACCGATCATTCTTGTTGGAAAACGAAAGTTGGGACAACCATTTTTATAACTTTTCACCTTACATTTTAAACATTTACAAATGCAAATTGCAATTTTCAAATAAAAAATTGAATTTTTTTATTTGAAATCGACACATTTCAAATCAGAAATTGCATTTTTTAATTTTAAATTCACAGTTTCCAAATGAAAATTTTCATTATTTGATTTCAAATTCACCCTTTTCAAATCAAATTTTGCATTTTTTTTATTTGAAATTCACACTTTTCAAATCAAAATTTGCATTTTTTTATTTGAAATTCACACTTTCTAAATTGAAATTCATAGTTTTATAACAAAAACTGCAATTTTAAGGTTCATAGGTAGTCAAAAAACACACTATTTGAATTGAAAAACACACTTTTCAAAGACAATATTGCCACTTTCAGAACCTATTTTTGCACTTTAGAAAGGTTGATATTCACACTTTCAAAGGCTAAAGTTTCTCAACATTTTAGATTGTCCTTGTCAGTCGCTGAACATTGGCAACATCTTTTATTCAGATAGATGCAGGCTCGTTTGAAGGGACGGTAGTGGAGCTGCCGCATTTAATACTATGCAGCTCAATGCTTAGCTTTCGCTGTCTACACCTCTATCAACCATCATGACAGTACTATCAACCATCCTGACAGTACTATTCAGACAGATGCGGGCTCATTTGAAGGGACGGTAGTGGAGGATGACACGAGGCAGGGGTCAGCCAGATGCCCTGTAACATCATGCCTCCAATAAATTACGCCCTTAATCATTATGCTGATGCCGGTTTACACAATTCGTTTCTATCATTGTTTCCTTAGGCATAACTGCCTTCATGCTAAAGGCAGTAATTCTAGTTGTACTGCGTTTCCAAGCAAGTACTGCAAAATGATTTTCAATTGTACGAGATGGCCTTTTACATGGATTTTGATTCATTCAATCTCTACAAAGCCATTAATGGCAATCCTCTCATATGTGTGGGCTTCTGTGAAAATATCTAGGAGTCAATTCGGTTTTCCGCCCTGCTTTCCATAGAAATTCCTATAAATATTTTCAATGGAGTAGGCAACCTCCATTCAAGAGAGCTACAATTTAAAGCTTGGCTAAACTTCTGGGTGGATTTTTGGTGGTTCAGTTTTTTTAATTGGTATATCATGGCTGCCCGTATGAGGGCGTGTAGACACAGGGGATCCAACAAGGGTGTAGGGTCTTCACGAACTGGGGGGGAAAGTTGCTCTCAGGGAGAAGGCTCATCTCAACAGCACATCATGGGGATGGAAGAGTCTGCCCCGCAGATCTTTGATTGGGGGGATCAGTATCTAGCAGAGACGCCTGCTCCGATAGAGGCGCAGATAGCAAATCATGAATTATCCCTTCTCTAGGAATATGAAGACCACTTGGGCTGAAAATTAATCGCCAACCCCTATTGGGTGATGAGGATCTTGTTCGCTCGCGAAATTCAAGCAAGGAACCAGCTGGCTCATGGCCTCCGTGAAGCCCTCCAAATTATAAAAGGCGACCAACAAACTCATTCGACCGGTGTTTGCTTGCTCAAGTCTGCTCTGAAAGATTACATGGATACCTCGAGGGACTTCCCTCATGAATAACTAGTTTCCCCATGGGGGGAGAACCCTACTCCCTAATTGGTCTTCTCGGTCTGTGTTCGTACTGGTCTTGGTGGTCAGCGTCCGGCTCATTGGTGGCTCGCTTTTTTTTCTGTGGATTTTTCGCTAGTGGCTTGCTATTTTTTCTATGTATTTTGCCAAGTCTTTGGAAGTTCAGTCTCGGTGCAGACTCTGGATGTTAGTGTGGTTTTGTTATGGGGGCTGCTTGGTCAATATTCAATTGTTAGAATCGGTCAATATGGACCATTGAATAACATATAAATAGAAGTGAATTGTAAGCCTAAGGGCATATTAGAAGAGAGAGAGATAATGGAGAAATGCTCTTTTTGGTCTAATTTGGATCCGCAACATTATGTTTTGACTGTTCCTGCGACGGGTTTACCGCAGAGTTTAATGAATGCATGAAGATGTCTGATTATTGTTCTAATTCTATCTCTGTCTCTGTCTCTGTGTGGTGGTGAATGTTGCATTATGTCTATTATGCTGTGGATTGAATGATAATGGTTCATGCGAATAAGTAGAATGGATATTTTATTGTGAATGTTTACTTTATGTTGAATCTGCGAATTGCTTACATAATATGCGAATGATGAGTAAATAGTATGCTGTCAAGTTGATGATTTCTAGTTAACTTTCTGCGATAAGAGATTTGTGGGTAAAGCATATTTTCAATGCCACTGCGGAAACTTGGTTCCTGCAGCACCCTTATTCGCCTCGGGTGAGACCTCACTTTCTTTGTAGGTGTTTCTGGGAAGGGTAACTCCTTTCCGGACTGGTGTATAAGGGATTGTTGGTGCTTGTTGACGATAGTGAGAACCCCTATCGAGAAGAGTTGAGTCAACATGGGTTTTATCTGCAGTTAGCCTAGTTGTATGCTCCTCGGTTTGATCTTTTCTGGCTTTTTGACCATACTTAGTATGGCACGAGCTGTTGGGCACTCGTTTGTAATTGTATTCAGTAATTGTGTCTTCCATTTTGATTCTTTCCAACTTGCTGGATGCACCAACATTTTTTTTTTTTAATAGAAACATTTTACTTTTTAAAGAGAAACGTTCTTTATTTTTGTTATTTTTTAAATAGAAACATTTTAATTTTTTAAGAGAAACATTCTTTCTTTTTTGTTTTTTTTAAATAGAAACATTTTACTTTTTATTGCAATTGGATAGATACAAAATTAGTGACAATTATATTCAACATTGATTCTGTTTGTGTCAGAAATTGTTTCTAAGGCTAAGGAAACAAGCTAACACAATCTCAAGAGTAAACTCAGTAAATAAGACAAAGTTTTTAGGGTTTTTAAATATGATTTGAATGGTTGTAAGCTCTGGGCACAGTCAGGGAATACATCCAATAGAAAAGTAACAACTAAATCATAAGCATAAACTGATAAAGATGCATAACATATCACAAAGATCCCACAAAAAGAATGTGCTGAGGTTCATACATAAAAGATAAGCATCACCAGAAAATATACATCAACTAGCAATGAAATTACCATTTAAGAAGCTAAACAAGCTTAACAACAAAGCCAATCACAAACAAAAATGAAGGAGAAAATGTCATAAGTTTCATTATTTCATCAGCTAATGCTCATAAGAGTTACAGTACTTATCTGCTGAATAAGTCTGAAGCTACAATACAAACTGCAGGCCTCCTGCTGTCCCCAAAAATCAGAACCTTCTCAGTGACTTACTCCCATGTCTAAATACTATGCTCTTCAAAACTGATTAGGTCTCTAACCCTAACTGTTTCCAAGATCTCGATGAGGTAGAGTAAAGATAGAATATTTACAAGTTACAAAAATATGCTAAAAATAGCATCTCTTTAATCTATCAGTTTACTAATTGATGACAACTAACTAAAAGCAAAACTGTTTCATAAGTCCTTTGCCACCTCAGCTAAGAGGGTGATGCCATCTGGAGTTTGGTCTTTATTCTTGGCCTTCTTTTGTTCCTTCTCCAAGTCATTAATCCTTTTTGCGAGTTCTTTGTTTTTTTGCTGCAAATCTCGAACTGTCTTCTCTAGCTGAGTGCAATGGCTGTCAGTAGCCCTTTTTCTTTTAAGTACCTCTTTTGCATCAACCACTAGTTCCTGAAAATTGTCATGTACATCCTGGAGATCCTCCCTTAACCTTCTGTTGGCCATCATCAAACCATCATTTACTTCCTGCATATATCTCATCTGGTGTTTATACTCCTTGACAGACCTCTGCAAATTTTCTTTATCAGCATTGGCTAATTTATCTACTGCAGAATCTTGATCTTCATCAGGTTTCCAAGGAATGTCGAATTTCTTGAAGATTTCTGTCTCTTCCATCAGCATCTTCTTAGAAGTCTCCTCAATGCTGGGCTTTGGATCTTCTTCACCTGCTTCTGCTACTGAATTAATCTCTTCTTTTAAACATGGCTGCACTTTATCTATCTCTGATTTATCATTCTCCATGGATCCTTCATCTAAGATAGTCACCTCATCTGTTTTTAATTTAGGGTTTAATAACTTTTTCATGTTTAATCTCAATTTATTTTTCGACCTAGTTTTAGGTCTCCAAAATGTAGATGCCTCCCCCATCATCTTCAGTTCTTTCCCTTGGTGTTGAATAGCAGCTAATTCCACCACTTTCAGCTTTTTGATTTTCTTGTTAGGCTTTGTGGTTTTGCCATCATAAACTTGAACTTCTTCACTTTCAGTTTTGACTTTAATCTCAGCAATAGGCTGTTCTTCTTCTAACAGATAACCTTCATCATCTGAAAGAACTGTGATGGGACTTCTTGGCTGAATGTAGATCTCTTCTTTAGTTACAGGACCCAATTTAATGTCAACCTTTTTCTCCTGCTGAGGATCTGCTATAGGTGTTGAATTTTCTTCAGGCAATTCCTTTTTGTCTTCAAACAATGTGAACCTGCTTTTAGGGTAATCTGAAACCACTTTGAGCTGACTGTCATCTTGTTTCTGTCCTGCTACCTGCTCAGTCACCTTCTTGGCTTTAACATCATTTTTATTTGTAAATTTGACTGAGTGACCCAGCTTTTTCATCATCACTTTCCCCTTGTCAGCCTGTCTCTTTGGTTGCTGGTCTTCTTTTTTAGGATGAACATTTGACCAAAACAAAAAGAAATCCCAAGCTCTTCCCTCGTGTTGCAACACTGTAGTGATGATCAGTTTAATGAGACCGTGGTGAAAAAGTGACTGGGAAGTGTGATCATCATGTTGCTTTATCTTGCTAGACATCTTCTGCAGGCTTTTTAAGAAAAAGAAGGGCAGATTTATTTTAGAAACTCCAACTAAGTGTTGAAGGAACCTGAAATGATATTTAAATACAAGTGAATATCTTCCTTCACAGGTCACATAACTTTGAAGTATCCTTATGGGCTCAATCCACTCTTTCCTGAAATTGTGAATGAGAATACCCTTGTTCCAGTCAGGAGTCACATTAGGCAACAGGTACTTTTGGGGTTCAAACTCAAAAGGCAATTTTTTAAACCAGTGCTTCCCCTCATTGCTGATCTCAGTAGCTTCTGCTATTAACTCCACAGTCAATTTGAATTTCAACGCATCCATCATGATCATATCATCTTTAAGTCCCTTAGCAAAATTGCAGGACACCTGAGCATCGAAACCATCTATTTTTTTGAAAAACTTCAACCAACCTGCCTGCTGAAACAGTTCTGCACAGTCAGGAAGCTTCTGAATCCAGGTTAGGTCTGTGGGCTCAGCCCTGTTGACCTTACCACTTTTTCCCATTATGTTTCAACTGCTGCAATTTAAATGTATATTATGGTAATATTTGTGAACAGGGGCTGAATTTTGGAAGCCAAAAACACTGCTGAATCTACAGGTTATTAGTAGCACTGACAGGGTAACTTTCATAAAAACGAACTGAGATTTTTTAACCCTCCTTCAAACTGGTGTCGCGGCTCATCAACCAACAGCTATTTATCCGGTTAAAATTGCGTTTTAAAGCACAATTTTACCTAACTCTTGACTAATCTGAATAGAATTAGCTCAAACGAAAAAGCCCCAAATTTGCTGCTATACAGGCTTTTTGAGAATACCTGTAAATCGCTCCTTTATGATTGTTGGAAATCATGATGCAAAGTGCCAGATGAGTCAGCCCCGTTGTACAGATGTCCCACGATCTTCAATTTAGCTGTTACCGCTGGAATAAGGAAGCCCTAATTTTCGTGAATCCCTCCACGCCTCTTATTTGTCCAGTTGACAACAATGCTCAGTCTTTTAAATGACTATGGTTATCTCATTAAGTGCTCTATGTTAGAATAGGCTTGTGGATAACAACCTCATGCAAATTATCTGAATCCGTGTGGCTGTCTGTCAAACTGAACTACACTTGTGTTGATGATGAACACGACCTCTTCACTACGTGCAATCATTTGAACTCATGATGCCTTCTGCATCAACACGTCGTGAACCCTCTAAAACACATAATCAATGAGTCATTAGCTCGAGCGTGCCAAAATCTGCTGGAAAATCGGAAAAATTTGTGATCACGAAATTCTTGTAGCGCCTCTTTGTAGAATTTTGGCTTCAGCGCTACAAGAAAGTCTCAACACTGTTTTGTGGCTTTTAAACCACTTTTTATCAATTTCTATGGGATTTTGAGGCTATCAGGGTTATGATTGTACCTGTTCTCACTTAGATTAGGATTTTATGAGTTTTGTAATTGATAAAATGACTTTTAAAACTCCTCATCAACAACAAATATAAAGCATTTAAAATCTAAAAACATAAAAAACAAGTCCAAAATATTATAAAATCCTAAGGGAAACTTACTAAAGAGGAAGAAATCAAAATTTAAAGAAAATAAATGACTTAAAATAAAGTGCAATAAAACCAAAAAGGACAAAACAAACCAAAATTGAAAAAACACAATACTGACTTAACAGATTCTATGTATAATTTCAAAAACAAGCAACACATGCATGCATTCCCATACACACCATAATGCTAATTAAAATTTAAGCAGGATATTGTGTTGGAAAAGGACATTCCTAGACAATAATGGAGATAGTGATGCCATTAGTTGGAATGATTCTGACTGCGATTAACCAGACAAAAAAATTCTTTCTTTTTGTTTTTTTTAAAATATAAACAATATACTTTTGGGTCTGCTCAAAGTTTCAAATCAAATATGCTACGTGTCACAATATGATCATTCCACGTGTCACCCTAGGATACCAGATATCAAAATTTTAACAACAAAATTTATATAATTTTTGCATTAAAGACTTTGCTGGCAAGTGAAAATATTCTCAAAGAAAGAGCGGCCGCTCTTTCTCCAAGGTTTTCTATTGTTACAATTCCCTCCTAAATAAAGGGTCGGCCAACCCTTCTTATTCCCAATATTCGTTTCATAATAGTTCGACACTGCAAAAAGGGTTGGCCGATCCTTCTTGTATTCTCCATTATGGCTATAACTGAATTGTTAGATAAATCTTTTCACAATTAACTACGAAAGAAGGGGCAACCGATCCTTCTTGTCGTACAATGGAAGTCGTAACAAACCATTTTTATATAATATAACTTCCAAGGTGTTCTATTTTTACAATTACCTTGTAACTGAAGGGTTGTCTGACCCTTATTATTCCCAATATTATTGTCATAATAGTTCGACACTGCAAGAAGGGTTGGTTGACCCTTTATATTCCCAATATTATTTTCATAATATTTCGACACTACAAGAAGGGTCGGTCGATCCTTCTTGTGTTCTCCATAGTGGATATAGCTTAATTGTTAGATAAATGTTTTCACAATTAACTATGAAAAGAAGGGGCGACCAATCCTACTTGTCGGAAAATGGAAGTCGGGACAAACAGTTTTTATATGTTATAACTTTTCACCTTAAAACTTTGAACATTTAGAAATGAAAATTGCAATTTTCAAATAAAAAATTCCTCGTATTATTTTCATAATATTTTGACACTGCAAGAAGGGTCGGTCGACCCTTTTTATTACCAATATCCTTTTCATAATATTTCGACACTGTAAGAAGGGTCGGTCGATCCTTCTTGTATTCTCCATTATGGATATAGCTGAATTGTTGGATAAAGGTTTTCACAGTTAACTACGAAAACAAGGGGCGACCAATCCTTTTTGTCGAAAAACGGAAGTCGGGACAAACTATTTTTATATGTTCGACCGACCCTGCTTATTCCCAGTATTGTTTTCATAATAGTTGAACACTGCAAGAAGGGTCGGTCGATCCTTCTTGTGTTCTCCATTAATATTGGGCACTGGTCATAAATGAATCCAATATCAATTTTAACATAAAATTGGTGAATACTTAGATGCGGTAAACCAGAGCATAAACATATGAATTCTGATTTAATATTACTTTCATCTAAGCATGAAGAATAACACAATGGAAAATATCTACTGGAAATAACAATTAACAGAGAAAGGAAGGAAATTTACAGACACACATAATTTATTGCAAATAACAATTAACAGAGAAATGAAGGAAATTTATAGACTGTCATTAATGAATAGTTTTTCATTAGTGGTACAATTATATTCAACACATTCCTTGTATAATTTCAAAAACAAGCGACTCATGCATGCCTTCCCAGACACACTATAATGCTAATTAAATTTTAACATTGATCGACACAACGCTTTGACATGTTCTCTGAAGTGGTCGAACGGAGGACCTAGTTGGGTGGCCGACCTAAGATCCTCCAACATCTCCCCCAAGAACAATCTGTTTCTTCATCCCGAAGAAATCAAAAAATAACTGGAGTTGAATGAACAGAACGTTGCTGACTATGAAAGCACAGTCCTTCTACCTTCTACTTGGCGCAGTAAGAAGAAGTTGACAGCATGGTCTGGTATTAAAACAACATTCGACAACTGCTGCAACTGTTGACGACCGCTCAATCCCATCCTTACATCCATCTATCGCAGATCTATCTCACCGGTCACATTGTCAGGTTGAATTATTGCGCGTCATCACATGTATTATTCCATAGTTGCATATTCTTGCTGGATTTCAGTGATTATAAGTTTTGTGGGTGAATTCATGTCCTCTGCTAGAAAGCGAAGGCTCCATTCCGTCCATGTATCCATCAATGGAAGACCTACCTATCTCTTCTGTTCATGTTGTCAGATGCCTAACATTCCAAGATCGGCAGTTCTGTGTACAAATGATGGTTCTTAACAGAGATGTAATGGGTTGCTTCACAACTACATTAAGATTTTCATTTAATTATTGCCCATAGTTGAGTATAATTTTTTCCTGCGAACCTTATGACTCCATCCCCTCCTCGTTGCATACCTGAGAACATAATGACAAATCCATGCGTACCCAGGAACATAATGGCAAATCCAGTTATTGAAAGAAGAGTGACAGACGAAAACATGATTGGTTCCAAGGAACATAATGAAAAATCCATGTATTGGGACTTGGCTCGAAATGCCCATATATCAACTACGGGCAATAAAATAAACGAAAAACTTAATGTAGTTGTGAAGCAACCCATTACATCTTTGTTAGGAACCATCATTTGTACACAGAACTGCTCATCTTGGAATGTTAGGCATCTGACAACATGACCGGAAGAGATTGGTAGGTATTCCATTGATGGATATGTGGACGGAATGGAGCCATCGTTTTCTAACAGAGGACATGAATTCACTTGCAAAACTTATAATCACTGACATCCAGCAAGAATATGCAACTATGGAACAATAATGACAAATACGGGCAATAATTAAACGAAATGCTCCATCATTCGTGGGAAAAAGTTATAATCAACTACGGGCAATAATTAAATGAAAAGGTTCGCGGGAAAACGTATAATCAACTACATGCAATAATTAAACGAAAAGGTTCATGGTAAAAACTCATATATCATGAGGAGAACTGGGGAGTGATCATAAGACTCACGCATTTCTCATAAAACAACAGAGGAAGTAAAAGAAAATTCCATGGCTTCCCGAACAATTTCAGTTTGTTGTGATATGGGGCATGGTTAGCCTATATATAGTGAGTGGCCATTGTGTTGATGGATTAAAAATATTTTGTTGGATTAATCATACACGTATCACTCCAATTGATTCCTTGAAAATCCAACGGCCAACATGCCTGCTTCCAGCGCATTAAATGGACCACAGCAGGCTCCTACAGCAAGCTGAATAATATTCGTCGTAAGTTTCAGCCTATGTGAATCAAGTATACCATATATTAAACTATGCAATTACTTCCCATGATTGTTTTTAAGAAACAAAATTGTTTATGTGAATCAAGTATACCATATATTAACCCTAGATGCGGGCATCACCATTATACAAGGGGCCACATGTCGGACATGAGGAGGGCATGTGGGGGAGGAGCCTCGACCCAGGCACCCGTAACATGGTACGCGTGCCCCATGCAATATACAACCTCCCTTGCTTCCACTTTCCTACCCTCACATGTGCGGCTTTATGGATCCTTCTTGATTCTTCGCTTGCAAGTGCCTTCACCGGCTAGCTGGCTGCAACTATGGTACCTTGGCCCCCTATGCATTCAAAGCAGCCCTCACCTTGGGGAAGCTCCATGTCTACTGGGGAGATGCCCCATTCTCTCTACTCTGTCTACTAGGGAGCTGCCCCATTCTCTCTGCTCTGTTTACTAGGGATTTGCCCCATTCTCAAGGAATAATGGGGAAGCTCAACTATTATCAATTTAAAACTAATTTGGAGTGTATCAGTTTTAAACTTCGTTAAGGAACTTCTACTCAACAACTCAACCATAAATTCCTTACACCCTCATCATCTCCAACTACTTCTCATTTCTCCACAAACTGCAAGCTATACTTCTCATTTGGACCATAGTCATATAACATCCTCGTTGTTGGTTCAGAAAACGTAGGATTTTAAAACAGTCCCCAAACGTTAAATGGTACCATTAATATCCTTAATATTTGTTTAAACAATCTTTAAACTAATTTTAAAAATCAAATATGCCATGTGTCACAATATAAGTGTTCCATGTATCGCAAAATTTGTAGAAGTTTTTCTTTAAAGACTTTGCTGGCAAGTAGAAATATTCTCAAAGAAAGAGTGGCCGCTCTTTCTCCAAGGTGTTCTATTGTTACAATTTCCTCCTAAATGAAGGGTCGAACGACCCTTATTATTCATAATATTCTTTTCATAATAGTTTGACACTGCAAGAAGGGTCGGTCGATCCTTCTTGTATTATCCATTATGGCTATAGTTGAATTGATGGATAAAGGTTTTAACAATTAACTACGAAAAGAAGGGGCGGCTGATCCTTCTTATCGTAAAACAGAAGTCGGGACAAACCATTTTTATATGATATAACTTTCGAGGTGTTCTAATTTTACAATTCTCTCATAATTGAAGGGTCGGTCGACCCTTCTTATTCCCCATATTATTTTCATAATATCTCAACACTACAAGAAGGGTCGGTCGACTCTTCTTAAAATCAATATTATTTTCATAGTATTTCGACACTGCAAGAAGGGTCGGTTGATCGTTCTTGTGTTCTCCATTATGGATATAGCTGAATTGTTGGATAAAGGTTTTCACAATTAACTACGAAAAGAAGGGGCGGCCGATCCTTCTTGTCAGAAAACAGAAGTCGGGACAAACTATTTTTATATGTTATAAGTTCCAAGGTATTCTAGTTTAACAATTCCCTCGAAATTGAAGGGTCGACCAACCCTTCTTATTCCCAATATTATTTTCATAATAGCTCGACACTGCAAGAAGGGTCTGTCGATTCTTCTTGTGTTCTCCATTATGGATATAGCTGAATTGCTGGATAAATGTTTTCACAATTAACTACGAAAAGAAGGGGTGGACGATCCTTCTTATCGGAAAATAGAAGTCGGGACAAACCATTTTTATATGTTATAACTTAGCGGATTGACTTGTTATTGAAACAATGACTGAATATTTTAGACATTGAATTTTTCACCTTAAAATTTTGAACATTTACAAATGAAAATTGCAATTTTCAAATAAAAAATTGCAGGTTTTTAATTTGAAATTCACACTTTTCAATTCCGAAATTGCATTTTTTGATTTTAAATTTACACTTTTCAAATCAAAATTGGCTTTTTTTATTTGAAATTCACACTTTTCAGATCGAAATTTGCATTTTAAGGTTCATAAGTAGTCAAAAAACGCACTATTCGAATATAAAAACACACTTTTCAAATCCAATATTGCTACTTTTAGAACCCGTTTTTGTACTTTAGAAAGGTTGATAGTGACACTTTCAAAGTCTAAATTCACACTTTTTTAGTCCAAAATTTGCCTAATTTGTCCAAGTTTAATGAAATTGGCGTTAATTACAAATTCACAATCTTAACAAGTATAATTGAGGGAAATTCATAGTTGTAAGAGACAATGCAATTTCAACTATTAATTGACTATAATTGCAATGATCAAAATTTATAGTTTCAACAATTTGAAAATATTAAAAAATTTCACTTTCGAGAATGTGAACAATTAATTGAATACAATTTTGATAATTGCATTTGCAATTTCATGAATTTTTTCATTTAAATTTGAACTTTCAATTTTGACATTTTGATATACAAATTTGCAATTCATATTTTTTTAATGAAAAATGTTGTTTCATAACGCAATTTAAACAACCAGAGAATTATAAAAAATTGCAACTTTTTAATGAGAAATTGGAATAATAGTATCTAGAAATTGCAATTTCAACGATAAATTATAAAGCTTCGAACTATTTAATGAGAAATCAGAATTATAGCATCCATAAATTGCGATTTAGACAATCTCAAGAACTAATTGATTTCCATTTCAATAATTTCATATTTACAATTTCAAGAACTTTTAACTCAAATTAAAATTTCAACGATTGGGGAAGAGATCATGCTAGAGAAGACTTGAATTATAATAGTAAAAGAAGTCCAATTACAATTTCAATGATTAGAAATTACAAATTCATAAATTGAAATTGATTGGAAATTAACAAATTCAAATTTATTAGAAATTGATTGCAATTTTGGTAATTAAAACTCACAAATTCACCAAGGGAAAAATGGAGGAGAAATTGCAATTTCAACAACTACAAATTTGCAACTCATATTTTCTAATGAAAATTTTTATCTTAGCAATCAAGAATTGCAATTTCAACAACTGGGGAATTATAAAAAATTACAACTTTTTAATGAGAAATTGGAATAATAACATCTACAAATTACAATTCCAACAATTAATTGATTGTAATTTCATAAATTTGTATTCAAGTTGTGGTTTCAATTTAAGAAAAATGCAATTATGACAATTCACGAATTTGACCATAAAAGCATTGAGGAAAAATTGCAATTACATCAACTACAAACTTGAAACTTCAACTAGTTATCTGATTAGGAAGAAAGTTGCAATTTTTTAACAAAAAGTGCAATTTCAATATTTAAGCAAATAAATTTCAGTGATCAAGGTTTGCACTTTCAACAAGTGGAGAATTAGGAAAGTGAAATTTTACCATACATAAATTGGAATCCAACAATTAAGTGATTGCAATTTCGATATCTTCATATTGCAGCTACAAAGTCAATAATAAAATGATTGCATAGAAAATGCAATTTTAGCGACCATAAATTCACAATTTCAAGAAGTATAAGATTGAGAAGAAATTTACATCTTTTATAACAAAAATGAATTTCAACAATTGATTGATTGCAAATCGAGTGACTAAGAATTGCAGTTTCAACAATTGTATAGTTATAAAAATTGCAATTTGAACACCCAAAAATTGCAATTTGAACAATTAATTGTTATTTGATTGCAATTGGGATACCTACATATTGTGATTAATTTTTTAATTTTGGCACTTCCAAAGTCAACAATAAAAAATATTGAGTATACTAAAGAATAAGTTTACAATTTTTTTTTCTTTTGAAAATTGCAATTTCATCAACCAAGAATTGCAATTTCAACAATCAAATATAGGGTGTTTCCATGAAGATGGGTAACACTTTTTGGAAATTGGAGAGTGCAAGTATGATGGAAAACGATCTCGTTCAATCTTTTTTTAAGTGCTCGATTGAGCTTTCAAACGATCGATTGAGGGCTTAAATAAGCATTTGATCGAGCTATTTTAAAACTCTCGATCGAGTTAATTTGCTCGAATGAGGGTTTTGTTAACCCTTGATCGAGAGTTTTAAAATAGCTCGATCAAAATCTTGCAATGGTTATAAGTATATAAGAGCAACATACCACAAATTATTTCATCATATACGTTGCATAGAAACAAAACAAAAGACTATTATAGAGTGTTTTTATAGTGATTTGTAAATATGGGTGGCAGAGTAATTGGCTTTATTGATGTGATTTAAAACACATAAATAACCGCAATTACTCTATGACTATTATTTACACATACAATCTAGAGGAAGTCGCAATAGCAATGTTTTTATGTGATTCTTCTTCAAGGTATTTATTTATTTCAATTAAATTATAAGACATTCTATGCTAAAGAACATATATTTAACATAAGCTTGTAAAATATTTCATTAAAAAATATTTGGGTGTCCCTCTTTGTGTGCACACACGAATAGGAGCACCCGATTTTTTTTATTCAAAGGGTTTAAAAGCTCGATTGAGCTACCTTTGAAAGATCAATCAAAACAATATATCGATCGAGCTTCCGTTAACCGCACAAAAACCCTCGATCAAGGTATTTAAAAACACACGTAAATGCTCGATTGAGGGTAACTTTTATATAGATTGATCAAGGGCTTAAAAATGAAGACTTTTAGCCTCCATTTTACTGAGATGTTTTCCAGGCTAAACCCTATCTTGGGGTGCACCTTATGTGGTGGACTTCATATCAATGGATTCGTCAATGAATTATCTATCCATTGGCATATATTTTACAAGTTTTTGAGTTCATATGATATTTTGTTTTAATTTTCTTTTCAAAATTACACTTAAAAAATATGTCCACAACTTTGAATCAATGCAAAGAAAAATCAACAACATAAAAAAAATTCAAAAAATATATATGCCCCACATCAACGTGTCCTCTTCAAAAGGGTATTTTTTGTTTTCAATTTTTGTAACTAGTAAAAAAAAAGTTTACGTGCACACACTTGTGTACAAAATGTGATTAAAATATGAAATGATCAGTTTTTAGAATTAATAAAAAACATTATTTTCCAAAATAAATTAAAAAAAATGTATTCCCTGATGCGTTTTGTGTAGATTATGTTAATATATATATATATTTTTAAAATCATGCATTTATCACTAAATTATTTAACATGCACATAAGCCACTTGTAATCTTTTGCTCAAATTTACAAGAACAAACCTATCATTAAACGCAATTTGGCATATTAAATAATTTTATTATTATTTTAAAAAAAATATAGGTGGAAAGATGACATAATTTGCTACAATTTTTTTTGTTGTTGCAAGTAAAAATTGCCAAGACATATATGAGTTTTGAGAGCTTTGATTTAATGAGTGAGTAAAAGAATCAATTTTCATTGTCACTTTTGGCCAAAAAGTGTTACCCATCTTCATGGGAAGACCCTATAAAAAATGCAATTTTCAAATTACAATTTCAAGTTAAAGCAATTGCAATTTTGAAATTAGTATTCATAAATGCAACAATAATTTGTAGTTTCAACAACTATTAAAGAGTTATTAAAATTGCAATTTCAACAATTGAATAATTATTAAAATTTTAGTTTCAACAATTGAAGATGTAATGTCCCCGGACCTCAGAAACAAGGCTAAGGTCACATGGAACCTACAAGAAAGGTTGAACACAGACATGCACAACAAAAAAAGGTACTAAGGCAAGGCCGTCATGCCAAAACGCCAAATAAATTAAGCATTCAACCATTATTAAAGAAATGCAAACAAACCAATGCAAATCATTCCTCAAGCACATGCAATGGAATATTTCACACAACCAAATATGAGCAATTTAACAATATAAAATTACATCCATCCAGCATTTAAACATTTATATATCAGATCTCCAATCTAATGCACAAGTAATGAATAGATCTATAGCCACCATAACATTATAATCAACATCTAATGGACAATCTACAATTGCTATACACAATTAAATAAACAATTGATCTATAGATCTATGGACTACCTCCTACATCCATACAATCATTATCCCAAATAGATCTTACATGAAAATAAGAACAATACTATAAAAAAAATACTTATCTTGAGAATCCTGGTGTGTTTTCCCCAATTCCAAGAACCCTGCCATACCAAAACAGTCATATCTTAGTCACTCATAAACCTTTTTAAGTGAAACAAAAGGTATTCCTTACCGAAAAAGAGGTTCTGGATGCAGTGGAACAAGTTTCACTGCCCAAAACATATCAGTAATAAGTGAACCAAAACATATGGTTTCATGCCTTTCAACATCATGAGAAAACCCTGCCACATAATAGTTGTAAACATGATTAGAAATCAGATTAATCACCAAAGGCACAATTGCATCATGAAATACATCAATAAGAATTTATTAAAATACTCATCTTGGGAAACTGGCTTCAACAGGACAAATTTCCACCCAACCACAGGCACTGTGAAGTAAACTTACTACAATAGGCCACCCCCAAGTTGGGGGCCATGAATCCACAATAAAGCACTCGAAACACTTTCTGAGAGAGTCCTCCTCTAAGAAAGTAAATTAAAAATAACTTCCCAGCCACTACTCTCCTATATATTTCTTCACTCCCTATGGGAAATGACATGTTAGGATAATTAATACTCCATCCTTGTCCTACTTAGCATTATTTAGCTTTTCCTGGTAGTTGATGATGTTATTTCCCCCCTAGTGGTGTGCAGATGTCATCTAGGAACCATTAGCCACATAATGTACTGTGCATGCAAGATTTTAGGCCCACTAGAGTCAGTTCCCTACATTTTAGGAGCTAACTCTGTATTCTAGTTCAATCCACCTAAGTCGCTGAACTCTACTAGGGGTTTTAGCTCCGATCACCACTGATTGTGATCTAATGCACCATTTTTCACCTACTTTGCATGTAGAACTCACTAATGCACCCTCGTTGGTCAGCTAATTGACAGTAGCTTCATTTAATTGAGTTTTGATTGAGTTGATTTGAGTTTGGGACTTCTGGAGCACTCTAGTGGTGCAATTCCTATGCTAGACAGACTTGGATTCGAATTATCCTAGGATAATCGAATTCTCTCCATTGTAACATATCTATTGAATATACTTATTAATGGACCATAACACATTTTTTCTGTTTCTATCTGAGTTCCAATGCATGATTAATTTTACCGCTCTTTTCATTGTAATTCATCTTTTTCGCTCATTCTTTTCACTATGAGTTATTCTCATCTCTATGATCTGTTGTGTTCTATAATTTCACATGGTATCAGAGCTCAGAGAGCATAGTTTGAGCATCTACTTTCAATATTGCACCAGAAGAGCCTCTGGATTTCCACATCAAATCTTGGTTCCATTGCATTGAATTCACTGGAGAAATCCTTTGAGGTCTAGCGAGGTGTGAAGGATCCGGATAAAAGTTCCTATTGTACTAAAGCAGTGCTCAATAGAATTTTATCTCCAAAATTGATATTATTTTGTAGGATTTTGAAGATTTTTAGGTGTAGCAGTAGCAGTATTTTCAGTTTATATTCGCTCCAGCAGTTTCAGATGGAGAATTCAAAATTTCCTTTCTCTCCAAGGATCTTGAAACCCTTCAATTATCTTGATTGGAGGGTTGATATGCAAATGGTGTTGCATAATAAAAGTATGTACATGGTCACAATGGGAAAGGAGGTCGAACCTCAGGAAGCTGTTGAGAAATCCAAGTACCTGAACATATTAGATGAAGCATTTGGTTTCATGTGTTTTCATATTTCCAGAGATTTGCTCTTCCACCTTGATGGATTGAAGACTCCAAGAGAGGTTTGGTTGAAGCTTGAGAACCTCTTCAGCAAGCAAGATGAGCTGAGAGGCCATATTTCGGAGAATGAATTAATTTCTCTTCAACCAAGTAGTTTCGAAACCATACATCAGTTCTTTTCTAAATTCAATTCCTTGGTTATGTAGTGCAAACAATGTGGCATTGAGAAGAAGGATGAGTAGCTAGTGTTATCCATCCTAAGAAAGCTTGGTCTGGAATTTTAAATATTTGTTTCTACCTTCCATTCAGGGATATTTTCAATCCCCAACTGGAAAATTCCTTCTTTAGATGCATTCACCAAATCTCCCATCCAAGAACAAGACAATTTGACTCATATGGGCACCTTGAAGGCCTCTAAGTATCAAGCTCTTATGGCTAGAGAGTTAAAAAGTGTGAATGATAAAGGGAATAAAAAAGGGAAATAAAATAAGCAGTTTGAATCCAAGCATAAGGAGAACCCTAATCCATCAAAAGGAGCCTCCAAATCCAAGAAGGATAACCAAAAGGGGTTTGAGAAGACCAAGTGTTCCTATTGCAAGAAAGGAAACCATAAAGAGAGATATTGCATGAAGAAGAATATATATCAAATGACCAAACTCCTTGAACAACACAACATTTCCCTCCCAGAAGGCGCAAGGAAGAATGATTCTGGAGGTGAGACAAATGATCATGAGAGATGCCATGCATTGAAGACTGGATTCTCACAATCACAAGCCTTCTTCATTGATTATGGATCCTCCAACCACATGGTTTCCTCTAGAGAATCATTTTCTTCTCTAGATATTACCAATGGTCCTAGTATTCACTTGGGAGATGATTCTCAAATTTTTATTGAAGGGAAAGGCACAATACAGCTAGATCATGGAAAGTTCAGTAATGTTTTGTATGTGCCTTCTTTCGAAGAAAACTTGTTCTCTATTTACTAGATGGCACACACTAACTCATCGAAGAAAGTTGTTTTTGGACCTGACACAGTTGATATTTCAAAGATCTCATCTAGGAAGCTAATAGATAAAGGTGTTGCAAACCTCAGTGGAGAAGAATTGAATTAATCATAATAGGAGAATAATTGCTCAAAATTGGGTGAGATCAATGGAATTTCTAATTCCATCTATAGAGGCCACGAAAATTCCAGAGAGGGATACTGGCATAGTCTACTCCAAATATCTCCAAAAATGGAAATTGGGGTTTTTGAAGACCAACAGTGGGAGGATGGACAGGAGCTAAGATTGGCATGAAACATTTATAGTACATCCATTTTCTAGCCACGACAATAACCTCGGTGGAAATTGGTGAAATTTCAAAGGGTGTGAAATGGAGATGTTGCAGAAGGCTAAAATCTGTTATTTGGGTGTGTGAGAACATTTTTTGAAAATTTGGATGAGGCAAAACTGACCCAAGAACACATAACTGGAAATTTTTCTAATTTTGACATTTTTGCTACTCGTCGAGCCGAAAAAAATTTCTTAGGAGATATTTTTGTAGAAATGCTTGGTTTGTGACATAACAATTTTCAGTGAATTCTAAGTATGGAAGGATTGCATAAGTTAAAAGTTGGCAATTCCATAATTTTATAAATATGAATGGAGCAATAGATATGAGTGATGGAAGTGTCTGGGTATCAAAATAATATGGGCTATCAACGCTTGATACAAAATAGTAAAATCCAGGATCTAAAAACAAAGTAGTCCTCACCAAGAATTTACACAGAGATTAGTGTAACTAAGAAGAAATATTGAAACAGAAACACAAGAGAGAGAACTCAATTGGTGCAAACTCCATCTCTATATTATTCAATAATAACAATACAATATATAATACAACTCATAGAGAAAATTTGAGTGCTTTGGAGGCAACTCGATTGGGCTCACATGTGGTAGGATTATAATAGTAAAAATCCCCCATATATGACAAAATCAAACTTCAACTCATACTAGATGATCACAAATTGGCTAGTTGGTCTTAGGTAAGTCATGAGTGATGAAAAATCAAGTAGTGAGTGGATTTTGGGATAAAAGGAAGGATGATGTTGGGGGAAAAAAATAGCAACTTTTCCCTAGTCATCCTAGTGCTACATGCACATCCTAATCCAAGAGAAAAGTAGACAAAAGCTATTTTGAACTCATAAAAGCTAGATAAAAGCAGGATGGGTTGTTTAGCTTTAGAAAATAAAATTAAAACCATAATGAGAGTGTTATAGTGGATAAAATTAACTATGTGGATAGATTAATGCACTATGGGTCCAACTAACATAGTCTAAGACACTAGGAACCATGCAAATGCATAAAACTAATGTCTAGATGGTACCCCGCTTAAGCCTGACTTATGTGAGTGAAATATAGGATTAGGGCCCAAGCAACAATGGCTTATGGTTACTCTTTACAATTTGATTTTTCCATGCAAACTAAGGAAAGAGGAAAAACTACATGGGAAGAAAAACCCCCTCAAAATGGACATGAAATGCACCAAAAATAAACTGCTCCAAACTCCAAGTAGGTGTGAACTTGATTAGATGTCTGGAGGAATCTTCTTCTTGGAAAGAAGTGGAATGTGCTCAACTGAATCAGGAACATAAACATCTGCATGCTAGACAATGTAGTCATGTATAACAACTGAGATCCACTGATAGAAGAGCGAATATAGGTTCTCACTAGACTTGAACTTCCTAAGATCAGGTCCACATGAGTCTTGAGCTTCTCCATATTCAGGAAGAAACATGCTTTCCATCATGTAGCAATGGATAGGAAGAAAAACAATGAGAGAGAATGCAGCTTCAAACTGAGTCATAGTATCCCAAGCACCAATTTGCACACCAAATGTTGAACCAAAATCCTCATGTGAAAGAGAGGAATTGAATTCCTCTTCAGCTTCTAGAGAAGGATTAGGGTGTGAACTAATATACCACAACAAGCTTATCATCCTCAAAATTTGAAGAATGATAGGAGAATAATGATGAGAGATGGAAGGAGAGTACTTCTACAACAATAGAAGTTCGATTGTCTTCTCTTGGATCAGCTGTATAAGAACTAGAGAAATCAATGTTCTCATAAATTTCTAGAGCAATAGGAGAGGGAGTCACTTCAAGGATACTTTCACCAATTCGAACTTGACATGTTGAGATTTCTATCATATGATCTTCATACATGGAAAAAAAAATCTCCAAAATATTATACTAGAAGACTATCTTGATCTAATCTATGAGCTTTGCTTAAGATAATAGGCACATTCAGGAGGGCATCACACTTTGGAAGACTCCTTTGGAAAAACCAAAGTCATCAATGCAATATCCCCAAGACTTTTGTGGTGACTCCACTACTTCGAGTATGTTACTGTAAGTAGCTTGCTCAACCTAAGCTCCCTAATCTCTAATACCATGTAGAAATTATACAAGTCGGGATCTAGAAACAAAGTAGTCCTTGAAGAAATATTGAAACATAAACATAAGAGAGAGAACTCAATTGATGTAAACTTCATCTCTATATTATTCAATAATAAGAATACAATATATAATACAACTCATAGAGAAAATTCAAGTGCTTTGGAGGAAACTCGAGTGGCCTCACATGTTGCAGGCTTAGAATAGTAAAAATACCCCATCTATGACAAAATCAAACTCCAACTCATACTAGATGATCACAAATTGGATAGTTAGGCTTAGGTAGGTCACGAGTGATAAAAAATAAAGCAGTGGGTGGCTTTTGGGAGAAAAGGAAGCATATGTTGGGGACAAAAAATAGCAACCTTGCCCGATTCATCCTAGTGCTACATGCACATCCTAATCCAATATAAAAGTAGACAAAAGCTGCTTTGCACTCATAAAAGCTAGATAAAAGCAAGATGGTCGCTTTAGCTTCATAAAATCAGAGTAAAGGCATAACGAGAGCGCTATACTAGATAAACTTGACTATGTGGAAAAATTAATGCACTATGGGGCCAACCAACATAGTCTAAGACACTAGGAGGCATGAAAATGCATAAAACTAATGTCTAGATGGTTAATTTGTTCTAAAAATTTGGGTGCACAAGGTCGATTTTTGAAAATTTGGAGGAGGCAAAGTGACCCAAGAACAACACATAACTGGAAATTTTTTTGATTTTGACATTTTTCCTACTCATCGAGCCAACCAAATTTCCTTAGGCAATATTTTTCCAAAAATTCTTAGTTTGTGACATAACAATTTTCAGTGAATTCTAAGTATAGAAGAATTGCATATTAGTTAAAAGTTGGCAATTCCATAATTTTATAAATATGAATGAAGCATCAGATATGAGTGATGGAAGTGTTTGAGTATCAAATTAATATGGGCTATCAAGGCTACACAATATTTTTTAATTCCTTACATATTTTCTTCTAAAGGCCTTGGAAGTTGGTCCTTCATAATAAGTGTAGCTACATGGATGGTGTAAAATTGGGAAAAAATGTGATTTTAAAGAGATGTAACTTTGAGATATGATATCATAAATGAACATGAGTATAGTCATTAGAAAGAGGATCAGTAGGAGAGTAAGAACATTGAATCCAATTATGAATTAGTGCTTCTAGAATCTTATCCTTCCATAAATTTAGCAGAAAAGGGGCCTGTAGCCTAATTTGACAAAAAATGTCAAATAGGTATCTTCTAGATTTTTTCACTATACATGAAATTTTTTATTGAATTCGGGAAATAAAGTTTAGATAACATATTTAATGTAGGAATTTATTGAATATATCAGGTACAACTCTCATAAGTGGGTATTTTTAGATTCAAAGTAGCTACATGAATGGGGCAGTATTGGGAAAAAGTGCTAACTTTGGTGAATTGTAAATTTCAGCTCAAAACCCATCATTTATAAAAATATCTACAACCATTGGAAATAAAATATAAAAGAGAACATAACATATAAAATAAAATTTTGAAAAAATTATCTAGATATTTGAGAAAGTGCACAAAGCATTTCCTTTGGCATTAATTTGACAATATAGTTGTCAATCTCGGTAATTTCCAAAGTAGCCTAAATTTTGGAAAATTTATTATGGTGGTATAGGAGTATATCAAAGGTGAGTTGGTTAAGTATACTGGAAGAACACTATTATGGTTCTCTCACAATCAATAGTATGCACGGTTTGGAAAGAAAGCAGAGTATATTATTGGCTAGCTAGAAAGGTGCAAGATTAAACCAAGTAGTGTTTAGTGTTTGGTATATGTAGTATTGAGTGATGAGCAATGACAATCATGTCTTATTAAGAAGGAATAAAGATATAAATAAATGCTTTTTTGTGTTTTGAATAATAATGCATTCTAGGTATTTGTTGGGATTAGTATGTACAATTGGAAGTACAAGGTAGATCCAATGGAGCTTGTATCGACTAGAGTGGATATGATATGCCATGATGGAAGAGACAAAAAAGGTATTGAATTTGCTTATAGGTAGAGAATGTAAGTGAGGATTCATGACCCTTATAGTGGTTTGATATGTACAACTAAGCATCAATGACAACTAATGGCACTATTGAACAAATGAGTTGGTACAGAACATGGGAAATATCATCGGGTAAAGGGAAATGCATCTCATATTGGAGATGAGTGGATTACTCATGTGGAAAACGTGTAAGTATGAAAATAAGAGTTGTAGGATATGGACCAACAACTTATGTGTAAAGAATGAGAATATGTGATAAACCTCCACTCAAATGGAAGCTACAAAATTGATGGAGTAAGACATTTCGATGGATGGATCTGTCATGAGGTTCATAATTGTGGTGAGGATTTTGTTGGAAAAATGAAGGACAACTCCATAATTGAATGGATATAAATAATACCACATAAGCTAATAGAATGAATTCTGAAATATAATTATGAATATTTCATACAAGTGAAAAGTGAAATTGAACTTAGCATGGCTTGAAAAAGAGAGTGGAATTTCGAAGGATTCCAAATGGAGATGGAATGAAACTTTTTGTAGAATTATGAACTTCTAGGGAGAGTAGATAAAGCAAATGTTAAGGCAATATTGGCCCATGGAAGGAAGTAGTAAAATAAGTTGGTAATGTTTCTATGGATTGGAAAGAATGAATGGTCAAGATGGGCTTGGCTATAATTGCTCACGGTAAGTGGAGCAGCAAGGAAATGTGAGAAGAATGCGCATGGATCTCAAAATTGAGGAAAAGGTAGTTGCATATTCAAAGGGGATGGAGAAAGTTCAAGAAAAAAAAAACTACTACAGTGTTAAATAAATATGCATAAGGCTACGAGTGTTGTTGCAGCAGTAAATGGTGAATATGGACCACATGGTAGCAAGAAATGAAAGAGATTATATCTCTCAAATGTATATGCATTAGTAGGAATACTAAAATAGGATGCATAGTGCATGTGAATATCCTTGTGCATACATATGATATTGCATATTTGTAAAATAGTATGGTTTTACATATAATGAGCCACTAATGATAATTAATGTGATTGATGATGATTGTATGACTAGAGATAGTTGAAGCATGATTGAAGATGTGGATGATGTGGTTAGATATGACATGTAACCTCGTGAGAAAATACTAGGATAATAAATCTACGATCAAGAGGTAATGAATTTATTTTTTCCAAATGCATAAGTGATGGAAAAGGGATTGGGCAATAATTCCTTCAACCATATTTAAATATCATGAATTGGTATGAATATGATTTGTGAATGCTTTTGATTTAATTTTATTCCACTGAAAATGGTGTTGTATGGTGTGGTATAGGTTGGAAGCCTTATACCTATATGACTATTTGGAATCTAGAATGCATTATTATGAAATTAAATAGAATTCTATGTATGGATTAGTTATAAGTAAATATAATAACTCCA
The DNA here is from genome assembly GCA_027924585.1 of Larix kaempferi. Lineage (NCBI taxonomy): Eukaryota > Viridiplantae > Streptophyta > Pinopsida > Pinales > Pinaceae > Larix > Larix kaempferi. The sequence continues at coordinate 2,802,849 of BSBM01000459.1, forward strand.
CAATACCACACAATTTTTTTAAGCGTAAAGTTATGTGTAATATTCTGTCATATCTATCTATCTATATATAACACTTGAATAGGCTCTTGATACAACCATAGAGCATTTACAGGTCCTGTACCTATGAGCTGAACTAAGAAATTCAGCTCATTTATTACCCCCCGACTTTACAACATTTGTATATTTGTTCATTTGAATGAAACATGTTAGGTTTTGAGTGAGAAGTAAAGGTACCAGTTATTTATTATATGTTAGGGGGATTCATTATCGAAGGGTTAAACATATCCATTCCAAACATATGATAACCATGATATAATGCTTTTATATGATTACTTTGTCATTTCGTTTTTAAGCTTGAAGTACCAAGGTATAACATTTATGCGTATGATACAAAACAAAGGCATTTTAAATACCTAGAGATCACATTTGTCCACCATGTATTTTATTCTAGAACTTTATGTTTATCTGTATACCTCACCAAGGGTACTACACCAATATCACATTCATATAAAAAAAACAAGGATCTTGCATATATATATATATATATATATATATTATAGATGTATCCAAATATTTTCATAATATCATATTAATTTTAATCATGCACGTGTCAGGTGTACTAAGCTTTGTGTATCTATGGGAATTAGGTCCTATCCCAAGGTTGATAAAATAATTTTAAGCTCATTGCTTGCATCTGTTGGATGTTTTCTCATCTTTCCATCCAAGGGTTCAGGTGCATGCACCTTTAACACATATTCCATTTATGCAAATATTATACATCCTATTGCAGGCCATTTAATGCAGCAACAACGTGCCTATTGATTGTTGGATCTCATTTAGCTTCAGATCCAACGATCAACGATCCTGTTCCGGCCACATTAAATAGCCTACAGAAGTATGAATATTTTTCGCCTTCCATTTATATCACTATTTGACTTTAATGAAGAGGACTAAGGATGAGTACTTGGCACTCATCCCACCACTTAGTACTTAATCCTTCATTGAAGAGAAATTTGATTTTCGAGTGTTACACCCATATGGTGATTTTGTTGTTTGGTAATTTGTAACATCAACCTAGGCCAACCACTACATGGTTTTGAGGCCTTCCTGGTCATTAACGCTAAGGAACAACCACTTTAATTCTTATTTAGGCACTAGTTATATAAATTTCTACCATAGTAGTGCAAAGTCTCATGAGTTTTTGTATATACCTCTCTTGGTGTAATCTGGATGACTAGTTAGGGCTCTTTGCTAATTGTGTTTGACTCTCCATTAAAGGTAAACTCTACATTTTGCTCTTCATTTCTTATACTTCAAGTTTGTTTAGTGGTTGGTGTTTATAATCATCTTATTAGTATTACTACTTATAAATTCATGTGTTATTCGTAGGATGGTGGTAGCAAGGTGTTCCTCCGTTCACGAGTTCCAAATATTCTAAGGTCAAGGTAAACACTTGGTAGACTTATATTACTGTATTTCCAAGTTGTATGTTTACACTTTAATAATCACATGTTAATTGTATTGTGTTCGATTTTTCGATGGACCTCCTTTTCATTTTCAATGGCATTCTACAGAAATCTAGAATTCTGGCGGTTCCATATATGCGTGGTGATGTTTACTATATTTGAGGCTTACCCTACCCCTATTTACGCCACAATATGCATACTCCGTCGAATAGGTACTCCGTTGTAAGATAGGGCACTTTGTCTCTCGAAGTGACCCAACAATATCTCTACAAGTTGTGTAGGCATTTTGAAGGGTTCATAACCCAATACTTTCAATATGCAAGAAAATATTTAAGCGGCTTGCGCCCAATTCATAGTTGTATTTAGGGTTCATTCCCCAATTTTTAATGTTATATAAATTTTTTCTATACAAATTTTGTTTAGTTATAGTATTTTAATCTTGGGGCTCTATAATAAGGGTTTCTTGAACTGTTTCCATGCTTATAGTATATAACTCATATACTGAGCGATTTTTTTTGTTTACATATTTGTGGCACAATTAGGCATATTTGAAGTCTATTGCTCTTCCTTTACCCATTAAATTTCCTAAGTACATAGTAAGGGTTTCCATCCCTATTGTTTGTAGATTATGTTGTGACTACAACCTTCAAAAGTTCATGTTGTAATATTGGAAGTAATTAAACCTTAACTAGGGTTATGCCTCATTTGCGGTTGTCCTAGCCTGTAACTTTTCCTAGATAGTAATTTATGTTTCATTGTATACATTAGTGGTAAGTCATTACTCGACCTTTATCGACACTTCTTTGTCTCTATATAACCATCATAGATTCATTTTAACTCTGGCTCTATCAAGGGCCAATAGGGATAAAATCTCTTGAGGAATTTTAGGACTATAAAATCGGGTTTGCACATCAATGGATTTGATCCATGGACTCATCACTTGATGGTTTATTAATATACAATTATTACAAAACTAATATCTAACTCATTGTTATATTATCAACTTAAAAATACATTTAATCTAATATATTTTAGGTTATAATAATTCAAGCACCAACTATTCCAATTTGGATATCTTACAAATAGGCCAAATTTGCATTAATTAATTAATTATGAAGTAAAATAGATATTCACCCCAAACTAATATCTAACTACCAACTATTCCAATTTGGAATCATGTTGTAAATGTTGTGAATGCTAACACAAAAATACTATATATAAGCAAAAATTTCATTAATTAATTAACTATGAAGTAAAATAGTTATTCACCAAAATTTAATGGTGGAAGTGCCAACTATTACATGTTCTAAAGTATAACACATCAATTCTACAAATAGGCAAAAATTGCATTCATTCATTGGTTATGAAGTAAAATAATTATTTACACAAATTTAATCGTCCAAATGCCAACTATTTCATGTTGTAAATTATAACATATAAATCCTGCAAATACACAAAAGCTGCATTAATTAATTAATTGTGAAATAAATTGCTTTCAATTTACCTAATTATTGGTTAATTTGCAATTATCACAAAATTAATATCGTTCTATTATTTACTTAATAATACATTATTTAATATATTCATCCACATGCCAACTATTCCAATTTGGGATACTAAAGAGTAAATAATAAACCCTACAAATATGCAAAAATTGAGTTCATTCATTGATTATGAAGTAAAATAGTTATTCTTGTAACTATTTATGAAAAAAAATATTTAAAATGTGAGGATGCATGAATAGAAATTGAAATTGAAATTCAATTTATATTTATACAAATGTATTTTACAATCTAGAGAATTTAAATTCTGAGCCGGCATGTGACAGATCTGACACATCTCATCCACTATGGGTTGTAGAAAGGGCCTCTCGACCCAAAAATCTTGCATATATGTGTATCGACTTACCCTCTCTTTGTCCTAGAGGATCATAGTTAATTCCAACTCTCGTTGTCCAAATAATAATAATAATAAATTGCATAATGGTTTGTATAAAACTACACATTATTTTAGCTTGGGCTAGATCCAAGATTTTTCCCTCGATAGTCCAGGTCTATTTATTCATTTTCATTACTTTAATCTTGGTTCTTAGCGAGTTTTCTCTTTCAATGTCCATAATAAATTCAGGATAGGAATCATTCCTCACTAATCAATATAGTTTGTTTTCCAAGTGCCATAAGCATTAATCTTCCCTTCCAAATGATATATATATATATCACATTAAATGTAAAAATATTGACATGTTATCAAATATGGTATTCGATTATCTAATAAACGGTTCATAAGCTTTGTGTTTTCCTTTATTTTTTTCAGAGACGACATAATGTTTGCTTATCAATAAAACATAACATAATGACTAGGTTTCAAAATCCCTCGCATATAGTTTCATTCATTGTTATCGATTTCTGTTTTCAATTGCCAAAACATATGACTAATATATTTTGTTTTGCGTCCACTATTTCAAATGGACTCAACTTTATTTATGAATACAACCAATATTAATTTGCGATAATAGAAATAATTTGTTTCTAATTATGTCCACATCCATATTACTCAAAGATAACAATAATAAAAATTATTAAATCTTATAACATTTTATAATCTTTCCTGGTAAATAGAAACATCATATATGAATTTTACTTCGGTAAGTAAATGAGTATAGACTATAAAATAATACTCATCTCTTCCAATGTTAATGGTTCCAAAGTCAATCTGAGCGATACCAAATCGCCCTACCATAGACAGAACACAATCATTCCAAATCTACTTTCTTATGTCACCCCCGAGCAAAACCATGGTCCTACTATAAAAACCCTTCTTATTTTTAATAATTATTTGCATCCACTCCCAAAAGAATCTTTTACCATTCAATAGGTTTTTTATGGACAACTTGTCCTTCTACACACCAGATGCAGAGTTACAACACACCAAGTGCAATTTTCAACCAACACACCAAGTGCTATCAGTACACCAAGTACTACACTCAACGGTCACAGATATTCCTCGAGCTCTTACTGAACAAGACTAAACATGGGAGATTATCTCTTATTTTTGTTGATTCCTTCATTTTTCCATAAGTCTTGAACCCATTTATGTTTTCTTTTCCTCTTTTATATATCCCTCCCTTGTTCTTTTCTTGAATTCTTTATTCATTAAGGGAGTAGTTATTAGTTAGGGATTCATTGTCTTTTTTGGGAATGCTTTTATTAATTCAATCAAATGCATATGTATACATGTATTAAATTTCTTTCTTAAAGATTCCATGCGTACATTATCTTTTCACTAATAATTTAATCACCCTTTTAGATTTTAGTCTGATCCCCTAGTAGAACCATGGCTCGTATCTTACTTTAGTGTTAGCTCATGGCTCGTATCTTACTTTAGTGTTAGCTCAATTAATCGTGGAGAACCATATTTCTAATATATGTTTATTCCAAATCAAAACATAACATTATTCATAAATATAATATCTAATCTAACTAATTGTTTAGTTTATCCAAAGTCACTTGCATAATAATTACATCAAAATTGTGGGGAAAAGATTAGGGTATTATAGTAAATAACCAAGGAAAAGTAGAGTTTGAGAACTTGATATGGTGTTCATGAATAAATGTGGGGATACATTGAGTGTGTGTGAATGATTAGACTACAAAAATCTTGTAGTTGTACACACACGTGTGTAGGCATATATGTTGAATGCATTATGTGAATGCATGTTATGCCATATTTTATTGCATAATATGTTAATAGCTGAAATGGTGGACTTATTCGTAAGGCATAATTATGAGATCATTTCATGAGAATCTAATGTTGTGAATGCATTGAAGAAATGCATGAAAAAGTAGTCACATTGGATGGACTACAATAATGCTCTATTGGGAGAAAAAAGCTGTATAAACGAAAGAGATGTCTTGGATATGGTAGTGAAAGTGAGGCATAATAAAGACAAGCTCTGACACCATTGAAAGCTAAGTATTATGTCTGTATCTCATGTTATTATCATGAATTTAATTGTTGTAATAATGATTTCCAAGATTGATTGATAGATAAAAATCTGATTCCTAATGCATGCATGTTTATGTTTATGACATAGGTGGATGGTGAATTTACCTACTATGAACCTATGATAGACATTGTAAGTTGGAAATACCAAGAAGAAGGCCATTGAAATGGCATGAAAACCCTATAAGATGCGCTCTTCTTTTGCAAGAAAGAATTGGTGAATGATGGATCACCCGAGGGAATTTTTATTATAGAAGGGGATGCCTGATCCTAGAGGGTGAGTGACTACAGAGAAGAGGTGACTTGAATGAAGATGCTATAAGTGATTCATGAGGCATTTAGATTCCTAGCATGGAAATTCCTTGGCTTGCCTATGTTGGAGCATTGGAAGTGAATTGGGATAGCCCGAGGGACTACATGTAGAGAAGGGATCCCATTCCTTTTATTGTGTAGGATGATGGGGCAGGAGTGCTATGGATTGGGACAGTTGTAGAGAGTGTGTCAAGAGGATCAATGATTTGAATTATTTCTAGTGGAAACCTTGTGAAAGAAAATAAATATGCATGCATATAAGTATTGAATGGAGATTTAATAATTACTTGATGAAATGAATATATGTGCTTACCTTTTTTGGTATTGGAAAATTTCTATGGACATTATGACTATTTCATAAGAATGATTATAACATGCATACTTCTTCTTAATGATTGATATAGGTACATGTGGATGTTCCACACCCGAGGAGGCAACTAGGGCTATGGACAATCAATGTTGTTGTATTTTGGATGAGATGGCCAATTACTATACCAGATTGCAAGGACCGTGAACACTGTGGCAAAAGTGGCTGAGGCGAAAAGTTGGTAACTAAAGGATGTCGTGTAGTGCCATATTCTACATGTCTAACGGCATGTTAAATCTTGGAAATAGTGTTGTCATAGATGTCAAAATAGAATATATATTGTTTTCATTAATGTTAAAAATAGGGGGAGACTATAGATAAAGATGATACGATTAATATTGTTGCAAATATATTTTTTGAATGATCAATTTGGATACCCCATATTTGAAGGAATTGTGTGTGTGTGTGTAGATATGTAGGCGAAAATTAAATATGAAACATACAATTTACTATTGAAAATTGTAAATTTTGGCAAATATTACAATAAAAAAATATATTTTATGTAAATATAGGCGATATTAGAGAGTAAAAATGACCAAATAGCAAATTTACTTTTTGAAAAAAAACCCCAAAAATAGCCAATTGGCGAAATTTTGCCCCTAAAAATTACCCTGGCACAGAGCAGAGAGAAGAGTGCACATAGTAGACTATGCAGAGTAGAGTGCATAGTAGAGTGCATAGGGCAGATTGTACATAGCAGAAATCAAAGTGTGGAGTGCAGAGTGCATAGTAAAGAGCGCATCACAAAGTGTGTGTAGCATAGAGTAGAGTAAGTAGAGCAGAGTGCACAGAGTAGAGTATGTAGAAGAGTGCATATAGTAGAGTGTACAAAGCGAGTGCGTAAGGAAGAGTGTGATAGAGATAGTGATAAGGTGGCAATGCCAGATTGATCTTCTCATTCATATATGGGTGGAAGGACGAGGCAAGGATAGAATATTGGTATCTTCCACAATTTGGTGCCTAACAGCTCAGGTGGGTGCGTAACCGTGCAAGTTGGCGTTTTTTGACTATGAGTTGGTTCTCATAAGAGGATTGGTGTCCTCACAGGTTGGTGCATGTAAAGAAGTAAGTTGGTGCTTGCAAGGGATTGGTGTCAGCAAAATCCATGAGTGGGTGCTCACACTTTTATTGGAGATTGGTGTCTCCTAGCATTATTTGTAATAAAATATTCTATCTATACTAGGTTTCTTCATAAATACTTTGTGCACAGTTTTTTCTATGTTTATAACTATTTTGATATTGGTGTATGATTTATGAAGTGAAAATTTATATATAAATATTAAGATTGTGCATGATACTAATTCACCCCCCCTCTCATTATCACTTCGGGTTCAACACTAAATCATATCATTGTAGATATAATGATGATATGCACTAAGGATAGTGCATAAATTAAGGGGAGGAATGTAGCACCCCACTTTTTCCCCAACATGTAATGATGTAAATATGTGTAGAGTGACGAAATGGCTAGAATCTAGACATAAATGGTCTAGTATGACCAATATGATGTAATTATCTAGTACATTTTATGTTTAATATAAGAACCCCGACTATTGCAGACAAGTAAGAGGGGAAAGTGAGAAGGGGGTTTAAGGGGGAGATCACCCTAGTGACATATAATTTAAGTCACTATCATTATTATTACTTTTTATCCTAAGTTTTATAAATCCCTTGTAAATAAATTGCATTACCCTTAACCTTGATTTAATTATCCTAAGCTTGGGATTAGTTAGGGAAAAGTGACAAATCCCATGTATGCCACTTCTCGGGTTCTCATCAGCCATGCATGCCACTTGGCTAGTTCACAACATTCATAAAAATTATTGAGAAATAGTTCATTCAATCATTATCGTATTATTCAACCATCATCATGATTCAATCATCATTGAGCCATCTTTCAGTACCATAGCTTGGAGTTGTACCTAAGAACATTGGGGGGAATTACAGAGTTGTAAGTGCATGTTACCTTGGGATATTGGTGTTGGTAAATTGAGTTTCCTTTGGAGAGAACTTGTCCTATAGTTTAGTTCCTTGGAGTCCCAACATGGAGAGTCCCTGACTAGCCTGTGGTGGAGCCCTTGAAGGGAATTGGGGAAATAGTACATGGGACAATTAACTCAGAGAAGGGAACCTAAGAAACTGTTAACTCAGAGAAGGGGACCCCATTCCTTGGGTTGTGTAGGCTGATGGGGGAGGAGTGTTAGTGAATTGGAACAGTTTTGGAGGGGTTTCGACACACGTGGGTCTATTGAGGCATTAAATTTAATTTCCTTCTTGTGGATTGATAGCCCCATCTTGGTGGTGTCATTTGTTATAGAGAGAACTAGTATAACAGAGTACCTAAGACTGGGAGGAATGTCCTTAGTATGCAGTGAGATGGGGGATATTTTAAGATAAGTATCCAATTGTGTATGAAATTCCATGCATATATTTATGTTATGCTTATTATCTAATTTATTGTTATGTGAATATATAATTGGATGAATTGATTGGCATGGCATGAGTGCATTCATGCTAGAATTTACTTGTAATGTTTTAATATATGCGTATGTTTATTTTGGGCGACCACATATCTAATTTTTGTTGTAAATTGATAATTAAATCATGAAAAATAAGTTTGGGTATCAGTGGTGATTTTGGTAAATTTATATGAGTACCTTGTGGCCCCAAAGGCATGGTGTGATCATTGGGTATGTGAAACCCAAAACCCTACACACCTTGTAAAATGATACTAATTAAATAAATCACTCGACACTGAAAGCGATGGATAACTGCATGATTCAGTCCAAGAACATGGCACCTTCTTCCTGAGTTGAAGGAGTGAATTATGCAAATTACATTTAGAATCACATGCCTCATACATGAGTGCCTAATATGACTCTAGATGAATATTGGACACATGCTAAGATCATTATTTCCTCTCTTAGAGTATTTTGCAGTCAAGTGTGGGCCTTAATTCTAGATGAAAATCACAAAGCTATAGAGAAGAAGAGATAAACATCGCTTTTTGTTGGTTACTATGAATATATGAAGGCATAAAGGTTATTAAACATCATTTCTAAAGATGTTTTATTCGGAAGGGTTGTTCATTTTGATGAGCTATTTAACCCAATATTTACTCCTACTTTTCCTATAGATTGTATTTCTAAAGATTGTGTAGATCACCATGAATTTTCTATAGAATAAGAAGAAATTGAAAATTTCACTATTTCAAATTACACTGCAAATCACATTATTAGAGATGAAAATCAACTCAAAGCTACAAATCAACAATAAGAAAACTTTCCATTAGTACCAAATGAAAATGTCTCGATTAAATTGAAACAACTTGATAAACGACAAACTTTGAAGAGGAGCCTTCATGAATGAAAATATTATGACAAATATGGTTATGATCCAATTGATTTCAATTATTTTTCCGTTGACCCTCACCATACTCGTTCAAGATCGTTGATGTCTCTCTTTCAAGTCACACTATTTCAACTAATCCCCAACAATGTTATGATGTTATTGGTATAACATAATGGGATGATGCTATGAAAAAGGAGCATGCTTCCTTACTAGAGAATCACATATAAGATCATATTCCTTTTCCTAAGGGATGAAATCCAGTTCCTTTAAATGTGTCTATAAAACCAAATATGCAACAAATGGCTCTATTACCAAGCATAAGGCACATTTTTTGGCCAAGGGATTTTCGTAGCCTAAATGTATTGATTATTATGAGACCTTTGCACCTATTGCTAAGATGGATTTAACATACCCAAGTTTTTCTGTTGTTTCCTCCCAGTGATGGTCAGTTTATTAGATGGATGTGAAGAGCACTTTTTTTCATGGTGATTTGCATGAGGAAATCTACATGGACAATCCTCTTGATTTTGCATAACATCCTACACTTGTTTATAGGATTTGGAATTCACTATATGGTGTCAAACATGTTCATTGATCTTGGTATGACAAGATGGATATTTTTTGCTTCCTTCATGTCTCAATCACTATTGTTTCATCCTACTTTACACTAAGAAGTAGGGGCATCGATCTCCTGATTTTGGTTATGTATGTGCATAATTAAATTTTCACAAGTATATCTTCATCCATGATTGTTAGTGTTCAACAAGATTTGATGGAACAATTTGATATGATAGACTTTGGTCCTACACATTATTTTCTTAGTCTCCAAGCCCTTCAATCTTTAGAAGTTGGGATATACAATTTTTAGTAGAACTATGCACTTGATTTACTTCATTGCTTTGGCATGTCCTATTTCAAGCTTGCACACATTGCATTTCAGTTAGATGTTACACTTTTTGCCAATTTCTTAACACCACACATTACTCCATTTTTTAGGCAATTGGTCGGAACTCTCATGTATTTCACTTGTTGCAGTTGGGATTGTCTCTTGATTCTCTCAAGATCCTTAGAAGAGTCACTAGAAGGAAACCAACCATACTTTGAGGTACACTAAAGGTACCACCAATTTTGGCATCCAATACACCTCCAATGGCAACTTCTTAGCTTGTGGGTTTCACTAATTTATATTAGGTTGGTTTAGTTGATGATCGAACACCCGCATATAGTTTTTTCTATCACCTTGGTTATGCTTCTATTACTTGGTCTTGTAAGAAGCAATCAACAATCGCATTATATTCTACAAAATCTAAGTATTGTGTTGTAGTTCTTGTTGCTTAAGAGTTTCTTTGGATTCAACCACTGATTATATAATTTGGCATTCAACATGATCATCCCACTACTTTTTTGTGTGATAAATAGAGTTCCATACACATTTCTTGCAACCTAATGGAGCATCAACTTACAAAACACATTGAGATTCACACGTACTTCATTCAGCAACTCATACAAGATGGTATTCTCATCTTAGAGTATTTTCCCATTGAAGAGTAAATTGTCGACATTTTCACTAAACAATTGAAATTGCCTTGTTTTTTTTAATTATGATCCATGCATGGGATGAAGAAATTTATTCCTATGGGGTCCTCTTGAGTCCTCTTTCCTTCACATGTTTTTAATGTTGCTTTTGTCTCTTTTGGTCAAGATGATCTTTTTTCTTGTGAGTTTTTCTCCCTTCCTCTACTTATGAGAGTTTGTACTTTGGTACCTTTGTCGACCTTATTGTCATGACCCATTTTTCTTGTAACCCTACATTTCTCTTAAAAGGGACTCTTGCTAGACAATTGTAAGCCAACTATTGATAGTTATAAGCTTAGGTCAACAATCATTATCCAGTACCTACTTGGCATAGTTGTCAATTATAGAAAACTATCATTCTTAAATGTTGGATCTCTTCCCATTTATTATAAATATAAAGCTTCCTCTTGTATTTCAATATAGCCCATCAAACCTTTTCTCTTTAGTAAAATGTTTTTTTTGTTATTGTAAAAAATTCGTGCAATTGTAATTTTGTTTTCTCAAACTCTACAATTTTTTTAACATTCATACAATTTTTTTTTTCATCATCACCATTATTATAATACATAAACTTTCTATAATTGGTTTTATCTATATTTTTATATATCCATGCAGAATGTTAATACTTTAACTATGAAGTTGATTTTGATAAAAAACTAAAATTAGCTTTCCATAATATCATGATCTATATATGTCCCAAAATTTAAAATATAACTATCTGAAATTTCATGTTTCTATTTTACTTATTTTCCAAGATTTTACATAAAACTAACTTAATAAAATTTAAATAAAGAAAATAACATTTTTAACCTATATTCTCATGTTTGACTAAAAACCTAGCTAAGGACTTGGGATATCACATGGCACAAATACATATATTTGTCTCAGGTTGTTCTTGATAAAACAAAACAGTACACACCACACAAATAGTTCTAATACCCATCCGGTGGCAGGCGTGGCGTAGGAATAGCTTCCAGTGGGACCATCTTCGCCATAGCAATTCCAAACTTCTCGGTCATGTCCAATTGGTGTGTGCCTTTGGGAGGTGCCCAGTCGAATGAATGGATGAGAGAAGCCAATACCAGATGAATTATCCGACTCGCCAACGGAAGCCCCACGCACATCCTCCTTCCTGCTCCGAACGGTATCAGCTCGAAGTGCTGTCCTTTGTAATCCACACTCTTCATCTCACCGTCCATAAATCTCTCTGGGGTGAATTTCAACGGCTCATTCCAGATCCCAGGGTCCCTTCCGATCGCCCACATGTTCACGATTACTTGGGTGTGTTTGGGTATCACAAATCTCCCAATCTCACAACTGCTATCTGCTCTGTGTGGGATGAGCAGAGGAAGTTCCGGGTGCAGTCGGAGCACTTCTTTCACCACTGCACGGAGATAAGGAAGACGATTGGTGTCATTTTCTTCGACCCTTCTGTTGCGCCCAACCACCTCGTCCAGCTCGGCCTGGGCTCGCTTCATTTTCTCTGGATTGCATATGAGTTCCGCCATCGCCCACTCCATTGTCTTCGCGGTAGTGTCACTTCCCGCCCCAAATATGTCCTGCAACAAGCAATTAACCATAAGAGAAATTACTTCAGCAGTTTGAATCCACTAGGAAACTGCAATAATTTAAAACAAGATACCATCTATGACTAAAAACACTGGCCTTCTTGTATGATACCGACAAGAGAGAATGAAAATAATTACAATTAAGTAGCATTTGATATCGGTGAGAGTAAATTCATCGCTTCTCATGTCCAGCAGAGCGTCCAAGAGATCCTCAGGACCATGACTTCCGTCCATGGTTTTGCCTTTTGTGGCGAGGCGGCCCTCTATGAATTTGTCAAGAATACCTAATACCCTTCCCATATAGATTCTCGTGTTACGTGCCACATGCTGAGGATCCAACCACTGAAGAAAGGGGAAGTAGTCCGCCAAATTGGGAGCTGCTACATTCAGCGGCACTTGCCAAATACTGTCTTTGAACTCTCGAAAGGCAGGAGAATGGGGATCGAACATGTCTTTACCAAAGGTCATGTTGCCTAACAGATTAATAGCGGAGTGGACCATGGTATCTCCGATATTTACACTCTTTCCCTTCATACTTTCCTGCAGAATCTGCTGGATTGTTCGGGATACTTGATCTCTTCTCAAATATTCCAGGGCCTCTAGTCTCTTGACACTGAAGAGCTCTGTATTAGATATACGTCTGAGCATACGCCAGTGGGATCCATATTGAGACCATACCAGCGAGGACTTGTCGTAGGAAAAAGACTTTACTGCTTGTAAAACAGTCCGGCCCGCAAAGAGGTGGTCATGGGTTTTGAGAACTTCCTTCGCCATGGCTGGAGATGAGACCACGACTGTGGTTTTCATTCCTAAAGAGAGACACATGAGAGGACCGTATTTGGTAGCGAGATGGAACATGGACTCGTGGGGGTTGTTACCCAACTGAAACAAATTTCCCACAATAGGCCATCCTCGAGGCCCCGGAGGAAGACTACAGTACGGCTTCCTCCAGACGTTCAAAACAAAGAATATGATGGCTGATATGATCCCCGTTGCAGAATACCATAAAAAGCACCCCATATCCATTGAGACTTTGAGACTTATTGCAAAGGAGCCCAATTGGCAAGCATGAAGAGCGGGGCTAAACAGAGTGCACATAGAGCAGGTAGAGAAGTCTTATAATAGAAGAACGCGTAACATAGTAAAAGAGCACATAGTCATACTTGGTAGGCTTCCCGCACAAAAATTCCACTTTGATCAGCCGCCTTACGTTTCCTTTTCTACAACGATGAATTATCGAGTCTCCCATGTGCAGTGTAGAGTCTCGTGAGCATGGTAGGAATTTGAAAAAACGTTCACTCGTCGAAAATGACATATACGTTTTGATGATGTCGTCTTGTTTGGGGGAAGGGTCATAGGAGGAATGGAGCATGTGCAACAACATTGTAAAGATGTTTTTGCCATGCCTCGGGTATGGAAGTCACTCAATTGAAATCATGTTTTTTATACAATAAAGCTGAGGAGGTTGTTTTACAAAAAGTTTTGGAGATTTTCCCTTTTAAGGTGGACAAAATTGAAAGTGGTTTTACTTATGGGGATACTTTCTTAAGCCCAACTAGGGACTAGTCTTGGCTGCTCTAGAAAATTGAGAAAAAAATTAGTTGATGGTGTTTCAAATGGCTAACCCTTGGTGGTAGACTAATTCTGGTAAAGTTTGTTCTTGAGGGCATTCTTATTTACTGGATGACCTTGGCTAGGATCCTAGTATCCATTCTCAATCATATTAAAAAAATTATGATGAATTTCCCATGGGGAGGACAATTAGACAAAAACTAAGCTCCACTTGGTCAAATGGGAAAGGATCTTCCTACCTAAGAATTTGGGGGGCTGGGACATTAAGAAATGTAGATGGTTCAGGCTGGCTCTAAACCTCAAAAGTCTTTGGAGGTCCCTATTTGGATCAAGGCTATGGATTCAAGTCATGAGATCTAAATATCTCAAGAGGTCTTCTATTGAGGATTGGATGATAAAAGAAAGGAAGTCACTGTCACGGGTTTCTAATGTCTGCTGTGCTTTCATCAAAAATTTCCATTGTTTTTGTTCATGGCTCTCCTGGAGGATTGGTAATGGAGTTAAAGTGGCCATGGGAATTGATCCCTTTCTAGGAGGAGATGACCAATGTATAAACACTCTGATACATTGGTCACTCTTTTGCATGGTTTGGGATATACCAGTCTTGCACATATTAAAGATGATGATGTTAATAATGATTATTATGCCTATTGGTATTCTTCTTTTGATTTGGGTTTAACAAGAGACTTGGCTTTGGAATGGTTGCATTTCATTACAGGACTCAATCACTGTGAGATTAGATTGACTCAGGAAATTGATGGTCTCGTTTGGGCATGGAATAAAAAACAAGGGATGATATCAGCTAAAGATGCTTATGAAGCAATTTCAGTATCAGTATGTGCTGTGGACAACCATTGGTGGTGCATGAAGTTATGGAACTAGACTATACCTGTAAAGGTCAAATGCTTTAGTTGGCTGTGCTTGGAGAGGAATATTTTGATATATGACAACCTGATGAAGAAGGGATTCTCTGGTCTACTCTGGTCCTAATATTTGTAGCCTGTGTAAATCAGCCGAGGAGAACATAACACATCTTTTAGTGTAATGTGTTTACTGTCAAGACGTTTGGGGCTTGATTCTTGAAAAATTGCATATAAAATTCAGTTGGAACTAATCATCCCTTAAGGATAATCTAGTCTGTTGGTTCTCATCTCATCCCTAGTACAAAATATTGCCTTTATTTATATTGTGGGGTATATGGAGGGCACGCAATTCCCTGTTATTTGAAGACCGCTCTCAGAATCCAACACAGGTGGGCATAAAATGCTTGAGTATGTTCATGGATTATTTTAATGCACCCTCTATGAAAAATTCCCAGTTTCTTCAGGCTCCTCTTATCATTCCAGACATGCCATATGGTTTTTTCGATGTAGCTTCCAACAATCAAAGGTGTGGTGGAAGAATGGTCCTTCATATTGACGCAAATAATTTTTTCCCACAGGGGCTTCACTCAATGACTCTCTACCATAGCACGTTCGTTCGTGGCATATGAAACAATACCCCTAATTTCAGTAAATATTGGAAATACCTCCCAAAATCGTTTTTTTTTTACCCCCTCCCAATATGCCTTCCCAATTTAAAAAAACCCCTATTTTCCCTATATATTGTATGTATCCATTTTTTCATTTACATTTTTTATACCCATTTATCTATCTACCTAGTATATTGGCATGATACCCCTTTTATGACCCCACATGCATTCTACAATGCACCTTGATTCTTTCGATGTATATTGTGGATGCACATTCTTCACCCACAATGCAATTACTCAACCACATATCATTATGATTTGCGGCATCTAACGGTCTAATGAAGAGATGGGAGATCACTTCTTGTATGTCACTAGAGACAATGCACATAGTACAAAATTTAGATTCAATGTTGCAGGCCCCCAATTGTCGACTAAGCCTCTTGTGGGCTGTTATACAAGCCCCCAGGGCCTGTAGCAAGCATTAGGAGGATGACTAAGCCTCCCAAGGCCTGTAATGGGCACTAGTGGTTGGGTATCCAAGCCCACAAGATCTTACAAAATGACTTTCATCAAGCAATGTAGCATTTAAAAATCAACTTCCTCCACTTGATTTGTAAGATCCAAGTAACGTGTTGTACTATAGGAAAAAGGGATAAATCTGATTCAATCACTAGAAAAATTCATGGTTTTTTGACTGAAAGTAATTGCTTGTTTTATCTCCTTGTTTTGACTGAAAGTAATTGCTTGTTTTCTCTCGTTTTCTCTCATGGACTCGTGGGGGTTGTTACCCAACTGAAAAAAAATTCCCACAATAGGCCATCCTCGAGGCCCCGGAGGAAGCCTACAGTACGTCTTCCTACACACGTTGAAAACAAAGAATACGATGGCTGATATGATCCCCGTTGCAGAATACCATAAAAAGCACCCCATATCCATTGAGACTTATTGCAAAGGAGCCCAATTGGTAAGCATGGAGAGCGGGGCTAAATAGAGTGCACATAGAGCAGGTAGAGAAGTCTTATAAATAGAAGTCTTATAATAGAAGAACGCGTAACATAGTAAAAGAGCATATAGTCATACTTGGTAGGCTTCCCGTACATAAATTCCACTTTGATCAGCCGCCTTACGTTTCCTTTTCTACAACGATGAATTGTCGAGCCTCCCATGTGATTCTCTATCATGTTCTAACAGTGTAAAGTCTCATGAGCATGGTAGGAATTTGAGAAAACGTTCACTCGTCGAAAATGGCATATACGTTTTGATGATGTCCTCTTGTTTGGGGAAGGTTCAGAGGAATGGAGCATGTACAACAACAACAACATTGTAAAGATTTTTTTGCCATGCCTCGGGTATGGAAGTCACTCAAAGTCACTCAATTGAAATCATGTTTTTTATACAATAAAGTGGAGGAGGTTGTTTTACAAATTTTTTTTGGAGATTTTCACTTTTAAGGTGGACAAGATTGAAAGTGGTTTTACTTATCAGGGATACTTTCTTAAGCCCAAGTGTTACCTTACTAGGGACTAGTCTTAGCTGCTCTAGAAAATTGAGAACAAAATTAGTTGTTGGTGTCTCAAATGGCTAACTCTTAGTGGTAGACTAATTTTGGTAAAGTTTGTTCTTGAGGGCATTCCTATTCACTGGATGACCTTGGCTAGGATCCTAGTATCTATTCTCAATCATATTAGAAAAATAATGATGAATTTCCCGTGGGGAGGACAATTAGACAAAACTAAGTTCCACTTGGTCAAATGGGAAAGGATCTTCCTACCTAAGAATTTGGGGGGCTGGGACATTAAGAAACTTATATGGTTCAGGCTGGCTCTAAAACTCAAAAGTCTTTGGAGGTCCCTATTTGGATTAGGGCTATGGAGTCAAGTCATAAGATCTAAATATCTCAAGAGGTCTTCTATTGAGGATTGGATGATAAAAGAAAGGAAGTCATTGTCACGGGTTTCTAATGCCTGGTGTGCTTTCACCAAAAATTTCCATTGTTTTTGTTCGTGGCTCTCCTAGAGGATTGATAATGGGGTTAAAGTGGCAATGGGAATTGATCCCTTTATATGAGGAGAGTCTTTCTATAAACACTCTAATACATTGGTCACTTTTTTGCATGGTTTGGGATATACTAGTCTTGCACATATTAAAGCTGATAATGTTAATAATGATTATTATGCCTATTGGTATTTTGCTTTTGATTTGGGTTTAACAGGAGACTTGGCTATGGAATAGTTGCATTTCATTGCAGGACTAAATCACTATGGGATTAGATTGACTGAGGAAATTGATAGTCTAGTTTGGGCATGGAATAAAAAAGGAGGGATGATATCAGCTAAAGATGCTTATGAAGCAATTTCAGTATCAATATGTGTTGTGGACAACCATTGGTGGTGCATGACGTTATGGAACAAGACTATACCTCTAAAGGTCAAATGATTTAGTTGGATGTGCTTGGAGAGGAATATTTTGATCTATGAAAACTTGATGAAGAAGCAATTCTTTGGTATTCTCTGGTCCTAATATTTGCAGCCTGTGTAAATCAGCTGAGGAGAACATAACACATCTTTTAGTGTAATGTGTTTACTGTCAAGAGGTTTGGGGCTTGATTCTTGAAAAATTGCAGATAAAATTCAGCTGGAACTTACTATCCCTTAAGGATAATCTATTATGTTGGTTCTCATCTCATCCCTACTACAAAATACTTCCTTTCTTTATATTGTGGGGTATATGGAGAGCATGCAATTCCCTGGTATTTGAAGACTGCTCTCAAAATCCAACAGAGGTGGGCATAAAAAGCTTGAGTATGTTCACTGATTATTTTAATGCACCCTCTATGAAAAAGTCTCGGTTTCTTCAGGCTCCTCTTATCATTCCAGACATGCCATATGGTTTTTTTGATGTAGCTTCCAACAAGCAAAGGTGTGGTGGAAGCATGGTCCTTAATATTGATGCAAATCAGTTATTCCTCCTAAGAATGAGTTCAAGTATAGGGACCAATACTAGAGGTTAACTATTAGCTCTATGGGGTTTTCTATTATTTTCCTTTTGGAAAAACAAAAATCCTGAGCTTCAAGTTTTTGGAGATTCCAGAATTATCGTGGATTGGGAAAATGATTTCTCTTCTCTACAGGTTTCTTCTTTGGATCACTGGTGTAGTGGGATCAAATTGTTGATAAGTAGTTGTAGTAGGTTTCTCATTTCTCATGTCTACAGAGAGATGAACTCTTTGGAGGATAATCTGTCCAAGAAATATTTGGGAAACACTGAAGGACTTCATTTTTATGAAGAGTTCCTTGATAGTGACTTAATTAGATGTGGTTCTATTAAGATTTACTAGCAATTATTAGTTGATAGTTTTACAGGGCCTCCTTAAGAAGTTTCTTAGCACTTTTGGGATCTTTTGTAGTTTTGTACACAACTATGTTGGATTAGTAGAGTAAGCTCTTTCTTGTAATCCCTCTTTGGAGCTGGTCTGTATCTCTTTCCAGAACTGATTTTTGATTGCTCCATGTGGACTCTATAGTCTGAGTTTTATTTACAAGTCTCTTGAGTAATACTCGAACTTTTTTGTAATGGCTTATTAGCTTTGATTTCGCTTGAATACCAAATACCCTTCCCATATAGATTGTCATGTTATGTGCCACATGCTGAGGATCCAAGCACTGAAGAAAGGGGAAGTAGTCCACCAAATTGGGAGCTCCTGCATTCAGCGCCACTTGCCAAATATTGTCTTTGAACTCTCGAAAGGCCAGAGAATGGGGATCGAACATGTCTTTACCAAAGGTAATGTTGCCTAACAGATTAACAGCGGAGTGGACCATGGTATCTCCGATATTTACACTCTTTCCCTTCATACTTTCTTGCAGAATCTGCTAGATTGTTCGGGATACTTGATCTCTTCTCAAATATTCCAGGGCCTCTAGTCTCTTGACACTGAAGAGCTTTGTATTAGATATACGTCTGAGCATACGCCTGTGAGATCTATATTGAGACCATACTAGCGAGAACTTGTCATAGGAAAAAGAATTTACTGCTTGTATAACAATCTGGCCTGCAAAGAGGTGGTCATGGTGTTGGGCATGGCCCAAGTAGGCACAATTTTGATAAGGATACAATTTTGGGAGTTGCGCAGCTTTTGGGCTGTGAAGTCAGAAGACCCAGTTTTGAGGAGTGCGTAGCTTGGAGTGCATATGTAGTTTTTGCGCAGCAGTGCTGGTGCGCAGGGCCTCCGCAACAACTATTTTTGGTAAAAGGGTATAAAGGAAGGCCGAGCTGAGTGAGCGACCGATTTTGGGTAAGAAGAAGAATGGAGGAAGAGGAAAGAGACCTGTAAAAGGGAGTGGCGGTAAGCAGTTAAGGAGCTAGGCCACTAACTCGATGATGACATGCAGGCTAAAGGGATGTAAAGTGATAGGCCACGATGCAGTGCAACCATTTTGTGATGACTGCGGCTTTCAGAAGGCTGTTAGAGTTGTGAGTGGCCCAGTCAGGCGGTCGAAGCAAGTGGAGTAACCTGGTGACATCGACAGGCAGGGTGGCGGGTATATGCACTAGTTTTGGGAACCTTAGGGTTTTTGCCGATGTATTGTAAAGACATGACCTACAGGCATGATCTATAAATAAGGAACATTTTGTAAGGGAAAGGGTTGTTGATTGGGTTTAATTCTCATTGTATAATCTAGAGCAAAACCTATTTTGAGTTTGCCATTGTAAAAGCTCTGCAAGCTGTGTGCGCAGAGGCCTATTGATAGAGAAGAAAGTCTGCAGCTGAGTGTGCAGACTAGAACTATTGTACCCTTCCCGAAATAATATAACAACAGTTCCTATGGACGTAGCTCCCATCCTGGGGGTGAACCACGTTAAACCTTGTTTTGTGTGATTGTTTATATGTTTGCACTTGTTTATTTGCTTACCAGGAATGCTTGAACTCATGCTTGTCAGCTTATGTGTCTTACTTTTATATGTATTCTCCAAAAGAATGAAAATGGGAATAATATGTTAAGTGTCGCATACGTGGATGATTGGAGGATGAACAAGTATTTCTAAGTCTGTGAATGTATGAATTGGTTGAACAATCACTTATACAGAAGGTCTATGCAATGCGCAGCACCGGAAGTGTGCAGCATATTATGTTTGTCATATTGCATGAATCATAAGATACATAATACGAAGGAACAATAGATGCATAATATTTATTAAGTACAGTTAATTCAAGTAGTTAAGTATCATGAAGGAAGTGCAACTATCAGTGGCGTTGTCCTACTATTGAATAAGACCCGAGCGTAGCCCTTGGATGCGCAAGTGGCGCAACATATTAGCTTGTTGAAGGGTCAGTCCGTAGCATAGCCCCCCCCGGTGCGCTACCTATTGGATCTGTTTAAACAACTCATCACGTAGCTATGGAAACTTGATTCTGCAGCTCCCCCATACCTTTGCCTCGGGTGATACCTCAGCTTGCTTGCAGATTGTTGCCGAAAGGGCCGGTGAAAAGGGGTTTTGTTGGATCCTCAACCCACTAAGAACTTGGTTCTACATTGGAAACCTCTAGAACAGTTATATAAGCAAACAAATGGTTTCGTTTCCGCGCTAAGAATCCGTGATGAGTTGAAGTAGTGATGTGCGACGAAGAAGAAGCTTCGTTGGGTATTAACGTTTGGTAGCCAGACAAGAAAGAAATATAGGCTTGGTGTGACAAGACATAAAGAGATTTCACAAGGAAAGAAAATAAGCACCCACACCTCTCTGACATCCAGTGGTTGAACAAATACCTGTGGAAAGACATTCACGAAGTTTTCTAGGCAAGTTTTGGAAACGAGTTACACAAGTGGTTGTCCGGGCTCATAGAGTGCAGAAACTGTACCCCACGAGACGTACTGATCGAGTAGACACCGGAGCTCATTGAAAGGCTCAAAGCAGTAGATAGTCCATTCATGCGAGCAGTTGACTTCTGGGTCGACAGTACACTAGAAAGCTTCGTGACGCAGTTCGCTGTGGACATGCTAAAGTCCTACAGCACAGCCGAAGCAGAGTTTTTCAAGGGATTCAGAGGTAAGTACCTGAACAATTTGAGTTTATACATTAAAATGCTTCTAGCTGAGAAAGGCGTTGTTAGAATACTGTGAAATTTTTGAAATTGTAATGGTCAATAGCATTTATAGTGAGTCTGACGAAGAAACAAATAATTTGAGGAGTGGAAAAAGATATAAATACACTCCTAAGAAGACTTCCAATGAACATGGACTCCGTGTAGATATTGATTCACAAGCCGAACTTGATATCCAAACCGTACCTCAATCATCCACCTATCAGCCTATCCCACCGGTTGCGAACACTATGCCTTCCATTGCAGAAAATCCACCAGTTCAAAACCCCCCAGTTGTGAATATCCCTAGCATTCAGAACATCCCAAATCAAAACATTCTGCACAATACCACGTTTATTTTTTCCGCGCAGAACCCTTCGCAGAACCTTATGTTAACACCCAAAAAGTGCTCACTAGCTCATTTCCTTATTCACATGACCCATTTGCCCACTTTTTCACCATTTGAGCCTCTAAAGCCACCAAAAGGTCACCAAAAGACCTTAACACACCCTTTTTTCCACTCAAAATGAATATTTTTCCTCAAAAAGCATAAAAAACCCTTAAAAAAGGTCCAAAATTTCCAAAAATATTAAAAAGGGAATAAAAATATTAAAAATATTCAAAAAAGGAAAAAGGAGGAAAAAGGTACCTAAACCATGTTGGTCAATACCATTGGTTTCCTCAAAACCATAATGGTATTCCCCACCACCAAAAACTATAAAAAGGTGGTAGGGGCTCCTCACTTTCCATCCATCCATCTTCCTATCCTCATGCTGTCAAAATCTCCCATGATATTTTGACCATTGTAGCTACCTTGGAGAAGAGACCTTTGGAGCTTGGAGCTACTCACCTTGGAAGTTACTCAACAATCTTCACCACTTGGAGGTATCACCATTGCAAGCACTTGCTTGCCCCTATTCTTAATACAAAATTATTTTGTTTATTTTATTTCTTGTTCTTGTTTTCAAATCTTTCCAAGTTTATTATGATATGCACATGCTAGTTTAGTTTTAGATTTAGATTTACAATTGTTTTTGCTTTTAATATTTGAAACTGCTATCACTTGTTGATAGGTGCCCATAGCACTAAGCTTGGTTGAAAAACCAAGGCAACAGTTTTTGGCGACTCCGCTGGCTTCAAATTCTTAGATCTCAATTGTTTGCTTTAGATCTTAGTTTTTGTTCTTTTTAGTCAGTTTAATTCATAGATCTACCATCCTAGACAGCAGATCCATTGTTGTTTTAGATTTTGCCCCTTTTCATTTCCATTAACAGCCCAAAATTCTCATTTTCGGGTTCGTTTTTCGGTGTCTGTGTACGGCTTTTGCCTCGTGTATTTTTTCCCAACAGTCGCGCGGCTCATCGTGACTTCACGGCTCTTTTCCGCGTGGCTCACAGCGGCTTCGCGGCCAATTTGTGCGCTGCACATCGCGGCTTCACGACCATTTTCCGCACTGCACATCGCGATTGTGTGACGAAATCCCGCGCTGCCCATCGCGGCTGAAACCCGTGCTGCCCATCGCGGCTGAAACCCGCGCTTCCCATCGCGACTGTGTGACAGAAACCCGCGCAGTCCATCGTGGCTGTTCTGCCAAAACCCGCGATGCAAGTTTTTTCAATTCGGCCAATCCGTTAAAAAATTAATTTTTTGCTGTATTTTCTGCCCACTTAGCTATTTTACAGTATTAAAATTCCTGCATTATTACAGCCATATAATCTTTTTACTATTTAGAATGCACCTTTAAAAAAGTCTTTTTACAAAATTTTCAGAAATTGAAACAATGATTTATTTGCATTTTATCTAGATAAAAATTTTATTGTTTACTTCCTTGATATTTTGCCCATAGCAATTTTTAAAAAGAAATCCATTTATTTCTTGAAGTATTCATACTATTTGCTTTCCTATTTCAAAGATCCTTTGTTTTTGAATAGTTTTTGCAAAGCATTTACATTTTTAGTTTCAGTTTAAAATACGACATGTGCACCCACTCAAACACATAATTTAAACTGAGCCTTAAAATTTACCCTAACTTCAACCAACTTTTAACCCCACTTGGGGAGCACTTAAAAGAACTTTGTAGCTAGGTAGAATTGAGGGGATAGGTGTTCCAATAACACCCCTCAGTTATTACATTTGAGACATAGCTGTTGTCCATTAGGGAACCAAAATCTCCTAGTATTTTTTGGCACGGTCACAACCAGTTTATCAGAGGGCCTCTCCCCTAGGAGGGTTGAAGTCGCGAGGATGGTTCCGGAAGCCTGAGTGGAATACCGAAATCCATTCAGTAACCGAAGGCTACCATTCGCAGTTCTCGGGGTATCCCTGTATAGGGGTACTGCGGTAAAAGGACCAAATGGAAGATTCACCTTTTTTGAACGTGTCATGAACGGAGTATCCTAGTTGCCATTCTTTAGGATTGACTACCCGGTGTCCCTCCCGGTAGGGGGATATCTAGCCATTGATTCAACACTCAATATTGTCTGACTTGGATTTCACCACCTTGTAGAGAATATCGTTTGTTGACTCACAATACTTCTAGTTAGGTGTTTGCATGATACATTCCACCTTTGGTCTAGTAGCACCTCTTTTTTCTAGAAGCTGTTTGACTATTGGTATTCTGACCATTTTTGTTGCATCCCTCCACTTATTATTGCACAACTGCTATCATAAGTGCTTTTTGAGGTTGATTTTTTGGCCTGAGAGCCTTTATTTTCACTCCCCTTTTTGCACCCTTGGTTGCATTAGGGTTTTGAGTTTTTTACATCGCCACCTTACACTGAAAATTTTTAAACAAAAAACATATTTCTCACCATTGAGAATTTTAGACGATCTCGTCGTCTTCAGGGTGAACCCCCTCAGTTCAGTCTACTTGGCTCTCCACGTCACCGACATCGAGCCTTATCCCTTGACTCGACACGTCATCGGCCAAACATACAGTCATCCGATTCTGACACGCCTCACTTCACATCTGATTCTGAGGCTGAATCCGAAAACCCTACTAAAATATTACCAACCAACCGCATGGTTGGCACACAATTCGACCCACTTTTTACCAGTACTATAGGAGATACATCCACAAACCCTTCTACTGCAGTGCCATCCATGGCAACAACCACCCCTCTAGGCATGCCTAATATAGGGGACACTCCGCTTTTAGGTATGCCCAACACAGGACTACCTCCTATTATGGGTATGCCAAACATAGGAATCACACCACCTATCATTACCACAACCCAGACCCCAGGAATTCCTACTACTATTCCTAACCCCAGTGTAACCCATGTTGCACTTGGAAACACTGGCCCATACCAAACCACAGTTGTTGGAGGACACATACCTTCAATACCTAGCATACCCTTAGGGGATGCTGGACCACTACATAATGCCACCATGAGTAGTTTTGTCCCAGTCACTACGCCACACCCATCTGCTAGTTTACCTTACATGGCTAGTCTGAACTTACCAGACTTAGCCAGGCTAACCAATGATCCTATCAGGCACCATCCTTGTACTACTTAGCATTATTTAACTTTTCCTGGTAGTTGATGATGTTATTTCCCCCCTAATGGTGTGCAGATGTCATCTAGGAACCATTATCCACATAATGTGCTGTGCATGCAAGAGTTTAGGCCCACTAGAGTTAGTTCCCTACATTTTAGGAGCTAACTCTATATTCTAGTTCAATCCACCTGAGTCCCTGAACTCTACTGGGGGTTTTAGCTCCGATCACCACTAATTGTGATCTAATGCACCATTTTTCACCTACTTTGCATGTAGAACTCACTACTGCGCCCTTCTTGGTCATCTAACTGACAGTAGCTTCATTTAACTGAGTTTTGATTGAGTTGATTTGAGTTTGGGACTTTTGGAGCACTCTAGTGGTGACAATTCCTATGCTAGATAGACTTGGATTCGAATTATCCTAGGATAATTGAATTCTCTCCATTGTAACATATCTATTGAATATACTTATTAATGGACCATAACACATTTTTTTTGTTTCTATCTAAGTTCCAATGCATGATTAATTTTACTTCTCTTTTCATTGTAATTCAACTTTTCCGCTCATTATTTTCACTATGAGGTATTCTCATCTCTATGATATGTTGTGTTCTATAATTTCACATGGTATCAGAGCTCAGAGAGCATAGTTTGAGCATCTACTTTCAATATTTCACCAGAAGGGCCTCTGGATTTCCACATCAAATCCTAGTTCCATTACATTGAATTCACTGGAGAAATCCTTTGAGGTCTAGCAAGGTGTGAAGGATCCGGATAAAAGTTCCTATTGTCCTAAAGCAGTGCTCAATAGAATTTTATCTCCAAAATTGATTTTTTTTGTAGGATTTTGAAGATTTTTAGGTGTAGCAGTAGCATTATTTTCAGTTTATATTCGCTCCAGTAGTTTCACATGGAGAATTCAAAATTTCCTTTGTCTCCAAGGATCTTGAAACCCTTCAATTATCTTGATTGGAGGGTTGATATGCAGATGGTGTTGCACAATAAAAGTATGTACATGGTCACAATGGGAAAGGAGGTCGAACCTCAGGAAGCTGTTGGGAAATCCAAGTACCTAAACATATTAGATGAAGCGTTTGGTTTCATGTGTATTCATATTTCCAGAGATTTTCTCTTCCACCTTGATGGATTGAAGACTCCAAGAGAGGTTTGGTTGAAGCTTGAGACCCTCTTCAGCAAGCAAGATGAGCTGAGAGGCCATATTTTGGAGAATGAATTAATTTCTCTTCAACCAAGCAGTTTTGAAACCATACATCAATTCTTTTCTAAATTCAATTCCTTGGTTATGCAGTGCAAACAATGTGGCCTTGAGAAGAAGGATGAGTAGCTGGTGTTATCCATCCTAAGCAAGCTTGGTATGGAATTTTCAATATTTGTTTCTACCTTCCATTCAGGGATATTTTCAATCCCCAACTGGAAAATTCCTTCTTTAGATGCATTCACCGAATCTCTCATCCAAGAACAAGACAATTTGACTCATATGGGCACCTTGAAGGCCTCCAAATATCAAGCTCTTAATGGCTAGAGAGTTAAAAAGTGTGAATGATAAAGGGAATAAAAAAGGGAAATAAAATAAGCAATTTGAATCCAAGCATAAGGAGAAGCCTAATCCATCAAAAGGAGCCTCCAAATCCAAGAAGGATAACCAAAAGGGGTTTGAGAAGACCAAGTGTTCCTATTGCAAGAAAGGAAACCATAAAGAGAGATATTGCATGAAGAAGAATATATATCAAATGACCAAACTCCTTGAACAACACAACATTTCCCTCCCAGAAGGTGCAAGGAAGAATGATTCTGGAGGTGAGACAGATGATCATGAGAGATGCCATGCATTGAAGGCTAGATTCTCACAATCACAAGCCTTATTCATTGATTACGGATCCTCCAACCACATGGTTTCCTCTAGAGAATCATTTTCTTCTCTAGATATTACCAATGGTCCTAGTATTCACTTGGGAGATGATTCTCAAATTTTTACTGAAGGGAAAGGCACAATACAGCTATATCATGGAAAGTTCAGTAATGTTTTGTATGTGCCTTCTTTCGAAGCAAACTTGTTCTCTATTTACCAGATGGCACACACTAGCTCACCGAAGAAAGTTGTTTTTGGACCTAACATAGTTGATATTTCAAAGATCTCATCTGGGAAGCTAATAGATAAAGGTGTTGCAAACCTCGGTGGAGAAGAATTGAATTAGTCATAATAGGAGAAGAATTGCTCAAAATTGGGTGAGATCAATGGCTTTCTAATTCCATATACAGAGGCCACGAAAATTCCAGAGATGGATATTGGCATAGTCTACTCCAAATATCTCAAAAAATGGAAATAGGGGTTTTTGAAGACCAACAATGGGAGGATGGACAGGAGCTGAGATTGGCATGAAAAATTTATAGTACATCCATTTTCTAGCCACGACAATAACCTCGGTGGAAATTGGTGAAATTGTTAAATTTTCAGAATTTACTTCAATCTGATCTAGGATCTTAACTGAGAGAACAACATGTACAGCATATCTACAGCATATCAATCATGGAGACAATAATGCAAGCACACAAGAGACACAAAGATTTACTTGGGGAAAACCATAAAGGTGAAAAACCCCAATAACTTCCTCAGAGATAGATAGAGCAATGATACAACCAACCAATAGAGATAGCCATAACCTAGCAGCAATCCTCCTCCTCCATAAGTGCGCCTCTCCTCCTTGAGAGCATGTGTAAGAAGTGAGTGAGCAAATAGAGTGCCTCCCGCACTCTATTTATACTTGACTTGACTTGCCTTTTTACCTAACTCATGTCGGCTCTAACTTAACCACATAACATAATGCTGAGTGGGCCGACCCCCAATAGGGTGGTCTAATAACCCTTTGACCCACATGGCCGACCCCCAATAGGGTGGTCTAATAACCCTTTGACCCACATGACTTATACAGGGCCGACCCCAAACAAGGTGGTCTAATAACCCATCAAGTATAAGTTACGACACTTACAATATAAATGACGACACTTCCTTATAGAGGAATAATACCATCTCTATAGGAATACAATATACATATATGTGAAATACATTCCGAAGTTACATATACATCAACACTCCCTCTTAACTAGGAAGGTATTTCTCAGCACAGTTCTTCTAGCACAAGTCATCTTCTCTGGATCATCGTCACTAGATAATCGTCATCGAGTCATCATCATCGTCACTGCTGCTGCTATCTCAATCAATCTCTGAATCTACTCGTCATAGGAAGTTCTACAGAGCCAGTCCTTTTTCATACTGGATGTAGGCCCACCACCTGCAGGTCTTCACCATCACTGGCCATACTGTGGAATCCTCAGGACTTTTACGTGCGTCACAAAACCTCGAAAGAGCATCCCAGGCTGTTACGAGCACACAGCTCTACCTATAGGATCTCCCAGGGCACCGAATTACATGTGACCTCACCACAAAACCTCGCAAGAGCATCTGCCAGATATCCCAGGGAACCGAATTACATGCCATAGGCAAAACCTCGAAAGACTATCTGCAGATCTCCCAGGGCAACGAATTACATGTGGTCATGGCAAAACCTCGAAAGAGCATTTGCCAGATGTCCCAGGGAACCGAATTACATGCCATAGGCAAAACCTCGAAAGACCATCTGCAAATCTCCCAGGGCACCGAATTACATGCCATAGGACAAAACCTCGAAAGAGCATCTGCCAGATATCCCAGGGAACCGAATTACATGCCATAGGCAAAACCTCGAAAGACTATCTGCAGATCTCCCAGGGCACCGAATTACATGTCCTCCCAGAGCAAAACCTCGAAAGAGCATTTGCCAGATGTCCCAGGGCACCGAATTACATGCCATAGGCAAAACCTCGAAAGACCATCTGCAAATCTCCCAGGGCACCGAATTACATGCTCATATGCACAACCTGATCCACGGCCACAGAGTATCAACCTGATACTCATCATACATCATCCTGATGTATCCATGATCATCCTGATCATCAATGCATCTACCTGATGCATACCAAGTATCTACCTGATACATATCATCATCAATGCATCTACCTGATGCATACCAAGTATCTACCTGATACATATCATCATACATGATCCTTCTGATCATCAATGTATCCACCTGATACAAATACAAATACATGATACATATCACCATACATGATCCACATGATCATACAATGTATCCACCTGATACATATACAGATACATGGTCCAAGCATCCAACATGATGCATACATACATACATAAAAATGATCCAACTGATCATATCCAGCATCCAACATGATGCGTACATACATACATAAAAATGATCCAACTGATCATATCCAGCATCCAACATGATGCGTACATACATACATAAAATGATCCAACTGATCATATCCAGCATCCACATGATGCGTACATACATACATAAAATGATCCAACTGATCATATCAAGCAGAAACCAGAACATCATTCTGATGCTCATCATCTAGCGCTTACATCCACAGCCATGTGAAGGATCCTCCTTCCAACATGCTTGGAATGGCTTCAGCAAATGTGTCCGTCACTTCTTCCTCGAAGTGTCCTCGATCTGAATAACACCAAGCCTCTCTCTGAAGTACTCGAACTTCACCCTGGCTAGTGGCTTCGTCAGCACATCTGCAATCTGCTCGTCCGTCGCAACATACAGGAGCTTCACAGCTCCTCTTTGTACCATATCCCTGATATAGTGATATTTGATCTCTATGTGTTTCGACCTGTCATGAAACACTGGGTTCTCGGACAGCTTCACACAACTCTGGTTATCACAGAAGATACCAGTAGCCTCCAACGGGAGATCAAATAACTCAGACAGTAGCTTCCGTAGCCATACTGCCTCACAACTAGCTGAACAGGCTGCAACATACTCTGCCTCAGCTGTACTCAGTGCTACGCAGGACTGCTTCCTGCTAAACCAAGAGATCACACCTGATCCCATACTGAAGCAACACCCAGATGTGCTCTTCCTATCTGCAGCACTGCCAGCCCAATCTGAATCAACATAACCATGCAGGTTAAACTTTTGATTCGCCTCATATCTGAGCCCATAATCCACTATACCCTTCAGGTACCTCAGAACATGCTTTACAGCAACTAGGTGAACACTCCTCGGATCCGTCAGGAACTAGCTCAATGTGTTCACAGCAAAGCAAATGTCTGGTCTCGTGTTCGTCAGGTACATCAAGGACCCAATCATCTGACGATACATAGAAACATCAACTGGCTCAGATGAAGCATCACAAAGAAGCTTCAGATTCGATGCCATAGGTGTGGCCATGGCCTTGCAATCCATCATCCCATATCTCTTCAGGATATCTACTGTGTACTTCCCTTGACCAAGGAAGATCCCACCTGCACTCTGCCACACCTCCATGCCAAAAACAAATAGTGCATCATCCCCAAGTTCTTCATATCGAACTCGGTAGTAAGCTTCCGCTGCGTGTCTGCAATCAATCTATTTTCACCTGTAACAACCAGGTTATCTGCATACAAAAGTAGTATCACTAGATTTCCTTCCTCAACCTTGTAGTAAGGGTTGGAATCTGCTTTACTCTTGGTAAATCCCAAACTGGATAGAAAGCTATCTATCCTACCATATCAAGTTCTGCACACATATATGACTACACCATGCTGTCTTGAAATCCATCCGGTGCATCTTCTATTTCATCACTTTTGTATTTCTCAATGCTGCCATCTGCAACATGCTTGATTTGATAGTTCCATTTGGAAGTCATAGCAAACTTCCCTTCATGTCTTGGGATTACATCCCAAAAATCATTCTTCATGATCGACGGATCATGGCATTTCATTTCTTCATCCCAGATCCTGGGAACTTCAATATCTTCAATAGATAATTTGTTGCTGAACAAATGTTGTAGTTCTTCTTTTGTAGGAGATGACATACGATCTTTCCTACACAACAAGTTAAATTGCATGATTAGAAAACATCTCATAGTTTTCAGAACAAATTCTTACACTTAAATAAATATGTCATACAGTCATGCAATTATCTTAGCCAATGCTTCAATACAACATTTATCCATATTCCGTAACTTTCTAGATGCCTTCCAATCTCTACCAGAACATTGTTAAGAGTGTGCACAACTCCCAACATGTCAGCAAAGAGGTTTCATTCTAGATAAGTAGCAATGGAATGTTGTACAGTGCCATAGGCCACTTACCCATGTATATTGTTCATCAATGCAATTATTCTAATATGCATAATACACAACCTAATTCTAGGAACATCAGTATATACATTATTGAACAGTATTATTTAAGAAATGACAATTCAAATACTTATCTTTGTTTGTTCATTGGGTGGACTCCCTCTGAGTCTTCGCTTCCTTGCAGGAGCTGCTGGAGTCCTAATCTGAAGTAGCTTCTTCTACACCTTTCTGTTGTGGGATGTAGAGAGATGGTCAACTCCCTCTGAATATCTGCATCCTTGCATAAACCACTGGAGTGTACTCCCTCTTGATCTTTGCTTCCTGGATTACCTGTTCTTGAATCTCATATTCATCCTTGGTCCCTATGCATGCTTATTAGTATCATGAATGTGTTATCCTTGTGATCTCATATAAAATCATACATTCATTAGTATACTATTAAAACACAATAATCTCAAGCATGTATAGTCATGATCATTTCAAACAGAAATAATAAGCATTAGCATTCAAGGATTCTTATGGTTAGTCAAATCATAAGAAACATAACATGTCTAAACCTGTAATTACTCAAACCTATGACTCTTCAGGTTAGTTGAATCATCAATCAAGATAAGAGATATAATATGCATAAAATCTGTGATTATTCAAAGCTATACCTTCATGATTCTTCTGGTTAGTCATATCATCAATTATGGTAAGAAACATAATATGCATACAACCATGATTATTCAAACCTATGACTCTTCGTGAATAATCATTATCAACAACACAATAGTATAAGATCCTAACACAAGGTAGGATTCTATCTTGATATAGGAAAAACATACCTGGATTAGCATGCTAGCTAGTTATGTCTAACATACCCGTATAATGTCTTTTGGTTCTCTTCAATGACTTGTGCTAGTAACCTGCATGTCTCAATGGTTAGCCATTATAAAACCAAGTTATACATACCTCGTAAATGGATCTTCTATGAGATCCATGACAATGGATGAGTCTTTATCCTCATGTCACCATGATCATATGTTCTTGAACTGGAGCATGATTTGTCTTTCTTGGTGTACCTTTCATGTTAGTAGACAACATAAACCTCATACAACACCATAATGCATTAGTACAATCATAAGTGTCAACACCCTAAATAATGAATATCTTCTATCATGCATTCATAATTTTGTTAAGGTGATACGACAAATCTAAAAACAAAATTGTACTTAACTGTAATAACATGAAGACAAACATACCATAAACTTAATCATGGACAAATATCAAAACATACCTCGATGAGTCATACCTGTCGAGATCGCTTGTAATCTTCTTATGTAAGGCCTTAGCCTCATCTCCCTCTGAAACAGGAACTTCTTCACCTATGTAGGTGACCAATCCATCTTCTTCTAGGATTAACCCAATCCACTTGATGTGCAAGAACTGGACCTGGAGCTGGATATGGGTTTGTCTGAGAAACCCCAAAAATTCAAACTTTGAATTTCAAACTTCCGAAAGGATTGAAATATGCGCCTTGATGAGCTGATCAAATTGGTATATTCATAATTTGAAAACTGCAAAATTTCACTCCTCAATTTTGCCTTTGAAACTTCCGGATTCACTGGACGTGACCCTGAACTGGGGTTTGATGAATCCCACTCTTTTTCCCAATCAAAAGGTTTGATCCAAAGCTCTAAGCTTCTATTTTTCTGAGGAGCTTCCAGCCGTGGTCTCAGATTTCAAAAATTCCCATTTTTACAAAAGCCCTAATTTTCCACTTTCCTGATCAAAGTCCCGAACTAGGGTCTGATCAAGCCCGGCCTTCTTCCCAACCAAAAATTCTGATTTTGGTCTCTAAATTTTTATTTTGATGAGTAGCATTCAGCCGTGGTCTCCGATTACAAAAATTCCAACTTTCTTCAAAGCCCTAAATTCCGGAAGCCATGAATGAAGGTACCAAAAAATAATTCTGTTTTGACATAAATATGTACCTGATTGTTTCTGGTGTAACTCAAAAAATTTTGATCCACAGGGTCTGAAAAAAGTTTCTTGAGATATCCTGACCTGTTACCTTTCCATCCTGATAGGTCTGACCTCAATTGGATTCTCTGAGAGAGAGTTATGCCAAATGTCGCAACGTGACCTGTTTTGGGATAAAACAGAAGAGCGAACTTGTACGGCATGCCACGTGTCACTGTTTGAACTTCGGCCTCTGAAAACGTTTTCTGAGATAGCTCGGCCTGTTATCTTTCCATCCTGACAGGTCTGACCTCAATTGGATTTTCTGAGAGAGAGTTATGCCAAGTGTCGCAACGTGACCTGTTTATGGGATAAAACAGTAGAGCGAACTTGTACGGCGTGCCACGTGTCACTGGTTCAACTTCGGCCTCTGAAAAATTTTCTGAGATAGTACAGACTGTGTACTACCTATCACTTTTTACGAAATTTCATTTGGAGCTTCCTATCCCAAGTTATGACCTTTTTCCCAAGGTCACCTGATTTTGACTCAGATCTGGAAGAGGCAGAAACCGTATATTGCACAGATCATAAATCACAAAGTACAACGAATTAGAGGTTGTCCTTTGGACACAAGGTACCTGGAGATCTTAGCTTCGGCCTGTAACAATTTCAGATCCGAAAACGTCGCCAAAACAGATTTATAGCGAAAGTGATACGATGACTGGTTTTTGCTATATCAAGCCCTAGCATCATAAGTGCAACAAGTGTCATACATGCCATATCATGCCTTCTTTCAGGCTAGCTCTGATCCCATGTTAAATTTTCAGAATTTACTTCAATCTGATCTAGGATCTTAACTGAGAGAACAACATGTACAGCATATCTACAGCATATCAATCATGGAGACAATAATGCAAGCACACAAGAGACACAAAGATTTACTTGGGGAAAACCATAAAGGTGAAAAACCCCAATAACTTCCTCAGAGATAGATAGAGCAATGATACAACCAACCAATAGAGATAGCCATAACCTAGTAGCAATCCTCCTCCTCCATAAGTGCGCCTCTCCTCCTTGAGAGCATGTGTAAGAAGTGAGTGAGCAAATAGAGTGCCTCCCGCACTCTATTTATACTTGACTTGACTTGCCTTTTTACCTAACTCATGTCGGCTCTAACTTAACCACATAACATAATGCTGAGTGGGCCGACCCCCAATAGGGTGGTCTAATAACCCTTTGACCCACATGGCCGACCCCCAATAGGGTGGTCTAATAACCCTTTGACCCACATGACTTATACAGGGCCGACCCCAAACAAGGTGGTCTAATAACCCATCAAGTATAAGTTACGACACTTACAATATAAATGACGACACTTCCTTATAGAGGAATAATACCATCTCTATAGGAATACAATATACATATATGTGAAATACATTCCGAAGTTACATATACATCAACAGAAATTTCAAAGGGTGTGAAATGGAGATGTTGTAGAACGCTAAAATCTGTTATTTGGGTGTGTGAGAACATTTTTTGAAAATTTGGATGAGGCAAAACTGACCCAAGAACACATAATTGGAAATTTTTTTGATTTTGACATTTTTGCTACTCCTCGAGCCAAAAAAAAATTCTTAGGCGATATTTTTGTAGAAATGCTTGGTTTGTGACATAACAATTTTCAGTGAATTCTAAGTATGGAAGGATTGCATAAGTTAAAAGTTGGCAATTCCATAATTTTATAAATATGAATGGAGCAACAGATATGAGTGATGGAAGTGTCTGGGTATAAAAATAATATGGGTTATCAGCGCTTGATACAAAATAGTAAAATCCAGGATCTAAAAACAAAGTAGTCCTCACCAAGAATTTACACAAAGATTAGCGTAAATAAGAAGAAATATTGAAACAGAAACATAAGAGAGAGAACTCAATTGGCATAAAATCCATCTCTATATTATTCAATAATAACAATACAACATATAATACAACTCATAGAGAAAATTTGAGTGCTTTGGAGGCAACTCGATTGGGCTCACATGTGGCAGGATTATAATAGTAAAAATTCCCCATATATGACAAAATCAAACTTCAACTCATACTAGATGATCACGAATTGGCTAGTTCGTCTTAGGTAAGTCATGAGTGATGAAAAATCAAGTAGTGAGTGGCTTTTGGGATAAAAGGAAGATGATGTTGAGGGAAAAAAATAGCAACTTTTCCCTAGTCATCCTAGTGCTACATGCACATCCTAATCCAAGAGAAAAGCAGACAAAAGCTACTTTGAACTCATAAAATCTAGATAAAAGAAGGATGGGTTGTTTAGCTTCAGAAAATCAGATTAAAAGCATAATGAGAGCGCTATAGTGGATAAAATTAACTATGTGGACAGATTAATGCACTATGGATCCAACTAACATAGTCTAAAACACTAGGATCCATGCAAATGCATAAAACTAATGTCTAGATGGTACCCCCCTTAAGCCTGACTTATGTGAGTGAAATATAGGATTAGGGCCCAAGCAACAATGGCTTATGGTTACTCTTTACAATTTGATTTTTCCATGTAAACTAAGGAAAGAGGAAAAACTACATGGGAAGAAAAACCACCTCAAAATGGACATGAAATGCACCAAAAATAAACTGCTCCAAACTCCAAGTAGGTGTGAACTTGATTAGATGTTTGGAGGAATATTCTTCTTGGAAAGAAGTGGAATGTGCTGAACTGAATCAGGAACATAAACATCTGCATGCTAGACAATGTAGTCATGTATAACAACTGAGATCCACTGATAGAAGAGTGAATATAGGTTCTCACTAGACTTGAACTTCCTAAGATCAGGTCCACATGAGTCTTGAGCTTCTCCATCTTCAGGAAGAAATGTGCTTTCCATCATGTATCAATGGATAGGAAGCAAAACAGTGAGAGAGAATGCAGCTTCAAACTGAGTCATAGTATCCCAAGCACCAATTTGCACACCAAATGTTGAACCAAAATCCTCATGTGAAAGAGAGGAATTGAATTCCTCTTCAACTTCTAAAGAAGGATCAAGGTGTGAACTAATATACCACAACAAGCTTATCATCCTCACAATTTGAAGAATGATAGGAGAATAATGATGAGAGATGGAAGGAGAGTACTTCTACAACAATAGAGGTTCGATTGTCTTCTCTTGGATCAGCTGTATAAGAACTAGAGAAATCAATGTTCTCATAAATTGCTAGAGCAATAGGAGAGGGAGTCACTTCAAGGATACTTTCACCAATTCGAACTTGACATGTTGAGATTTCTATCATATGATCTTCATACATGGAAAAAAAAATCTCCAAAATATTATACTAGAAGATTGTCTTGATCTAATCTATGAGCTTTGCTTAAGATAATAGGCACATTCAGGAGGGCATCACACTTTGGAAGACTCCTTTGGAAAAACCAAAGGCATCAATGCAATATCCCCAAGACTTTTATGGTGACTCCACTACTTCTGGTATGTTACTGTAAGCATCTTGCTCAGCCTAAGCTCCCTAATCTCTAATACCATGTAGAAATTATACAAGCTGGGATCTAGAAACAAAGTAGTCCTTGAAGAAATATTGAAACATAAACATAAGAGAGAGAACTCAATTGATGTAAACTTCATCTCTATATTATTCAATAATAATAATACAATATATAATACAACTCATAGAGAAAATTCAAGTGCTTTGGAGGAAACTCGAGTGGCCTCACATGTGGCAGGCTTAGAATAGTAAAAATACCCCATCTATGACAAAATCAAACTCCAACTCATACTAGATGATCACAAATTGGATACTTAGGCTTAGGTAGGTCACGAGTGATAAAAAATAAAGCAGTGGGTGGATTTTGGGAGAAAAGGAAGCATATGTTGGGGCCAAAAAATAACAACCTTGCGTGATTCATCCTAGTTCTACGTGCACATCCTAATCCAAGATAAAAGTAGACAAAAGCTGCTTTGAACTCATAAATGCTAAATAAAAGCAAGATGGTCGCTTTAGCTTCATAAAATCAGAGTAAAAGCATAACGAGAGCGCTATACTAGATAAACTTGACTATGTGGAAAAAATAATGCACTATGGGGCCAACTAACATAGTCTAAGACACTAGGATGCATGAAAATGCATAAAACTAATGTCTAGATGGCTAATTTATTCTAAAAATTTGGGTGCACAAGGTCGATTTTTGAAAATTTGGAGGAGGCAAAAGTGACCCAAAAACAAATAACTGGAAAATTTTCTGATTTTGACGTTTTTCCTACTCATCGAGCCAACCAAATTTCCTTAGGCGATATTTTTCCAGAAATTCTTAGTTTGTGACATAACAATTTTCAGTGAATTCTAAGTATAGAAGAATTGCATATTAGTTAAAAGTTGGCAATTCCAGAATTTTATAAATATGAATGAAGCATTCGATATGAGTGATGGAAGTGTCTGGGTGTCAAATTAATATGGGCTATCAAGGCTACAAAATATTTTTTAATTCCTTACATATTTTCTTGTAAAGGCCTTGGAAGTTGGTCCTTCATAATAAGTGTAGCTACATGGATGGTGTAAAATTGGGAAAAATGGTGATTTTAAAAAGATGTAACTTTGAGCTATGATATCATAAATGAACATGAGTATAGTCATTAGAAAGAGTATCAGTAGGAGAGTAAGAACATTGAATCCAATTATGAATCAGTGCTTCTAGAATCTTATCCTTCCATAAATTTAGCAAAAAAGGGTCCTGTAGCCTAATTTGACAAAAAATGTCAAATGGGTATCTTCTAGAGTTTTTCACTATACATGAAATTTTTTATTGAATTCGGGAAATAAAGTTTAGATAACATATTTAATGTAGGAATATATTGAATATATCAGGTACAACTCTGATAAGTGGGTATTTTTAGATTCAAAGTAGCTACATGAATGGGCAGTATTGGGAAAAAGTGCTAGCTTTGGTGAATTGTAAATTTTAGCTCAAAACCCATCATTTATAAAAATATCTACAACCATTGGAAATAAAATATAAAAGAGAATATAACATATAAAATAAAATTTTTGAAATAATTATCGAGATATTTGAGAAAGTGCACAAAATAGTTCCTTTGGCATTAATTTGACAATATAGTTGTCAATCTCGGTAATTTCCAAAGTAGCCTAAATTTTGGAAAATTTATTATGGTGGTATAGGAGTGTGTCAAAGGTGAGTTGGTTAAGTATAATGGTAGAACACTATTATGGTTCTCTCACAATCAATAGTATGCACGGTTCGGAAAGAAAGCAGAGCAAATTGTTGGCTAGCTAGAAAGGTGCAAGATTAAACCAAGCAGAGTTGAGTGTTTGGTATATGTAGTATTGAGTGATGAGCAGTGACAATCATGTATTATAAAGAATGAATAAAGTTATAAATAAATGTTTTTTGTGTCTTGAATAATAATGTATTCTAGGTATTTGTTGGGATTAGTATGTACAATTGGAAGTACAAGGTAGATCCAATGGAGCTTGTATCGACTAGAGTGGATATGGTATGCCATGATGGAAGAGACAAGAAAGGTATTGAATTTGCTTATAGGTAGAGAATGTAAGTGAGGATTCATGACCCTTATAGTGGTTTGATATGTACAACTAAGCATCAATGACAACTAATGGCACTATTGAACAAATGAGTAGGTACAAAACATGGGAAATATCATCGGGTAAAGGGAAATGCATCTCATATTGGAGATGAGTGGAGTACCCATGTGGAAAACGTGTAAGTATGAAAATAAGAGTTGTAGGATATGAACCAACAACTTATGTGTAAAGAATGAGAATATGTGGTAAATCTCCACTCAAATGAAAGCTACAAAATTGATGGAGTAAGACATTTCGATGGGTGGATCTGTCATGAGGTTCATAATTGTGGTGAGGATTTTGTTGGAAAAATGAAGGACAACTCCATAATTGAATGGGTATAAATAATACCACATAAGCTAATAGAACAAATTCCGAAATATAATTATGAATATTTCATACAAGTGAAAAGTGAAATTGAACTTAGCATGGATTGAAAAAGAGAGTGGAATTTCGAAGGATTCCGAATGGAGATGGAAGGAAACTTTTTACAGAACTATGAACTTCTAGGGAGAGTAGATAAAGCAAATGTTAAGGCAATATTGGCCCATGGAAGGAAGTAGTAAAATAAGTTGGTAATGTTTCTATGGATTGGAAAGAATGAATGGCCAAGATGGGCTTGGCTATAATTGCTAAGGGTAAGTGGAGTAGCAAGGAAATGTGAGAAGAATGCACATGGATCTCAAAATTGAGGAAAAGGTAGTTGCATATTCAAAGGGGATGGAAAAAGTTCAAGAAAAAAAACAGAAACTACTACATTGTTAAAGAAATATTCATAAGGATACGAGTGTTGTTGCAGCAGTAAATGGTGAAGATGGACCACATGGTAGCAAGAAATGAAAGAGATTATATCTCTCAAATGTATATGCATTAGTAGGAATACTAAAATAGGATGCATAGTGCATGTGAATATCCTTGCGCATACATGTGATATTGCATATTTGTAAAATAGTATGGTTTTACATATGCAATGAGCCATTGATTATAATTAATGTGGTTGATGATGATTGTATGACTAGAGATAGTTGAAGCATGATTGAAGATGTGGATGATGTGGTCATATATGACATGTAACCTCATGAGAAAATACTAGGATAATAAATATATGATCAAGAGGTATTGAATTTATTTTTTCCAAATGCATAAGTGATGGAAAAGGGATTGGGTAATAATTCCTTCAACCATATTTAAATATCATGAATTGGTATGAATATGATTTGTGAATGCTTTTGATTTAATTTTATTCCACTGGAAACGGTGTTGTATGGTGTGGTATAGGTTGGAATCCTTATACCTATACGACTATTTGGAATCTAGAATGCATTATTATGAAATTAAATAGAATTCTATGCGTGTATTAGTTATAAGTAAATATAATAGCTCCACAATACCACATAATTTTTTTAAGCGTAAAGTTATGCATAATATTCTGGCGTATATATATATATATATATATATATATATATATAACACTTGAATAGGCTCTTGATACAACCATAGAGCATTTACAAGTCCTGTACCTATGAGCTGAACTAATAAATTCAGTTCATCTATTACCCCCCGACTTTACAACATTTGTATATTTGTTCATTTGAATGAAACATGTTAGGTTTTGAGTGAGAAGTAAAGGTACCAGTTATTTATTATATGTTAGGGGGCTTCATTATTGAAGGGTTAAACATATCCATTCCAAACATATGATAACCATGACATAATACTTTTATATGATTACTTTGTCATTCCATTTTTAAGCTTGGAGTACCAAGGTATAACATTTATGCTTATGATACAAAACAAAGGCATTTTAAATACCTAGAGATCACATTTGTCCACCATGCATTTTATTCTAGAACTTTATGTTTATCTGTATACCTCACCAAGGGTACTACACCAATATCACATTCATATAAAAAAACCAAGGATCTTGCATCTATATATATATTATAGATGTATCCAAATATTTTCATAATATCATATTAATTATATATATATATATATATATTATAGATGTATCCAAATATTTTCATAATATCATATTAATTTTAATCATGTACGTGTCAGGTGTACTAAGCTTTGTGTATCTATGGGAATTAGGTCCTATCCCAAGGTTGATAAAATAATTTTAAGCTCATTGCTTGCATCCGTTGGATGTTTTCTCATCTTTCCATCCAAGGGTTTAGGTGCATCCACCTTTAACACATATTCCATTTATGCAAATATTATACATCCTATTGCAGGCCATTTAATGTAGCGGCAACATGCCTGTTGATTGTTGGATCTCATTTAGCTTCAGATCCAACGATCAACGGTCCTATTTCCACCACATTAAATGGCCTACATAAGTATGAATATTTTCACCTTCCATTTATATCACTATCTGAATTTAATGAAGGCGACTAAGGATGAGTACTTGGCACTCATCCCACCACTTAGTACTTGATCCTTCAACTTCGAGATTGAAGAGAAATTTGATTTTTGAGTGTTACACCCATATGGTGATTTTGTTGTTTGGTAATTTGTAACATCAACTCAGGCCAACCACTACATGGTTTTATGGCCTTCCTGGTTAATAGTGCCAGGGAAAAACCACTTTAATTCTTATTTAGGCACTAGTTGTATAAATTTCTACCATAGTAGTGCAAAGTCTCATGAGTTTTTGTTTATACCTCTCTTGGTGTAATCTGGATGACTGGTTAGGGCTCTTTGCTAATTGTGTTTGACTCTCCATTAAAGGTAAACTATACATTTTGCTCTTCATTTCTCATACCTAAGGTTTGTTTAGTGGTTAGTGTTTATAATCATCTTATTAGTATTACTACTTATAAATTCATGTGTTATTCGTAGGATGGTGGTAGCAAGGTGTTCCTCCATTCACGAGTTCCAAATATTCTAAGGTCAAGGTAAACACTTGGTAGACTTATATTACTGTATTTCCAAGTTGTATGTTTACACTTTAATAATCACATGTTAATTGTATTGTGTTCGATTTTTCATTTTCAATGGAATTCTACATGGGAAGAAAAACCCCCTCAAAATGGACATGAAATGCACCAAAAATAAACTGCTCCAAACTGCAAGTAGGTGTGAACTTGATTAGATGTCTAGAGGAATCTTCTTCTTGGAAAGAAGTCGAATGTGCTCAACTGAATCAGGAGCATAAACATCTGCATGCTAGATAATGTAGTCATGTATAACAACTGAGATCCACTGATAGAAGAGCAAATATAAGTTCTCACTAGACTTGAACTTCCTAAGATCAGGTCCACATGAGTCTTGAGCTTCTCCATATTCAGGAAGAAATGTGCTTTCCATCATGTATCAATGGATAGGAAGCAAAACAGTGAGAGAGAATGCAGCTTCAAACTGAGTCATAGTATCCCAAGCACCAATTTGCACACCAAATGTTGAACCAAAATCCTCATGTGAAAGAGAGGAATTGAATTCCTCTTCAGCTTCTAGAGAAGGATCAGGGTGTGAACTAATATACCACAACAAGCTTATCATCCTCACAATTTGAAGAATGATAGGAGAATAATGATGAGAGATGGAAGGAGAGTACTTCTACAACAATAGAGGTTCGATTGTCTTCTCTTGGATCAGCTGTATAGTTATAGGAGAATACCAATTTTTAATGTTATATAAATTTTTTCTATACAAATTTTGTTTAGTTATAGTATTTTAATCTTGAGGCTCTATAATAAGGGTTTCTTGAACTGTTTCCATGCTTATAGTATATAACTCATATACTGAGCGATTTTTTTTGTTTACATATTTGTGGCACAATTAGGCATATTTGAAGTCTATTGCTCTTCCTTTACCCATTAAATTTCCTAAGTACATAGTAAGGGTTTCCATCCCTATTGTTTGTAGATTATGTTGTGACTACAATCTTCAAAAGTTCATGTTGTAATATTGGAAGTAATTAAACTTTACCTAGGGTTATGCCTCATTTGTGGTTGTCCTAGCCTGTAACTTTTTTTAGATAGTAATTTATGTTTTATTGTATACATTAGTGGTAAGTCATTACTCGACCTTTATCGACACTTCTTTGTCTCTATATAACCATCATAGATTCATTTTAACTCTGGCTCTATCAAGGGCCAATATGGATAAAATCTCTTAAGGAATTT
This sequence comes from Larix kaempferi, assembly GCA_027924585.1. NCBI lineage: Eukaryota > Viridiplantae > Streptophyta > Pinopsida > Pinales > Pinaceae > Larix > Larix kaempferi. Next base: position 2,846,019 of record BSBM01000459.1, read on the forward strand.
TAGGACTATAAAATCGGGTTTGCACATCAATGGATTTGATCCATGGACTCATCGCTTGATGGTTTATTAAGATACAATTATTACAAAACTAATATCTAACTCATTGTTATATTATCAACTTAAAAATACATTTAATCTAATATATTTTAGGTTATAATAATTCAAGCACCAACTATTTTAATTTGGATATCTTACAAATAGGCCAAATTTGCATTAATTAATTAATTATGAAGTAAAATAGATATTCACCCCAAACTAATATCTAACTACCAACTATTCCAATTTGGAATCATGTTGTAAATGTTGTGAATGCTAACACATAAATACTATAAATAAGCAAAAATTTCATTAATTAATTAACTATGAAGTAAAATAGTTATTCACCAAAATTTAATGGTGGAAGTGCCAACTATTACATGTTCTAAAGTATAACACATCAATTCTACAATAGGCAAAAATTGCATTCATTCATTGGTTATGAAGTAAAATAATTATTTACACAAATTTAATCGTCCAAATGCCAACTATTTCATGTTGTAAATTATAACATATAAATCCTACAAATACATAAAAGCTGCATTAATTAATTAATTGTGAAATAAATTGCTTTCAATTTACCTAATTATTGGTTAATTTGCAATTATCACAAAATTAATATCGTTCTATTATTTACTTAATAATACATTATTTAATATATTCATCCACATGCCAAGTATTCCAATTTGGGATACTAAAGAGTAAATAATAAACCCTACAAATATGCAAAAATTGAGTTCATTCATTGATTATGAAGTAAAATAGTTATTCTTGTAACTATTTAAGAAAAAAAATATTTAAAATGTGAGGATGCATGAATAGAAATTGAAATTGAAAATTCAATTTATATTTATACAAATGTATTTTACAATCTAGAGAATTTAAATTTTGAGCCGGCATGTGACAGATCTGACACATCTCATCCACTATGGGTTGTAGAAAGGGCCTCTCGACCCAAAAATCTTGCATATATATGTATCGACTTACCCTCTCTTTGTCCTAGAGGATCATAGTTGATTCCAACTCTTGTTGTCCAAATAATAATAATAATAAATTGCATAATGGTTTGTATAACGCTACACATTATTTTAGCTTGGGCTAGATCCAAGATTTTTCCCTCAGTTGTCCAAGTCTACTTGTTCATTTTCATTACTTTAATCTTGGTTCTTAGCGAGTTTTCTCTTTCAATGTCCATAATAACTTCACGATAGGAATCATTCCTCACTAATCAATATAGTTTGTTTTCCAAGTGCCATAAGCATTAATCTTCCCTTCCAAATAATATATATATATATATATCACATTAAATGTAAAAATATTGACATGTTATCAAATATGGTATTCGATTATCTAATAAACGGTTCATAAGCTTTGTGTTTTCCTTTATTTTTTTCAGAGACGACATAATGTTTGCTTATCAATAAAACATAACATAATGACTAGGTTTCAAAATCCCTCGCATATAGTTTCATTCATTGTCATCAATTTCTGTTTTCAATTGCCAAAACATATGACTAATATATTTTGTTCTGCGTCCACTATTTCAATTGGACTCAACTTTATTTATGAATACAACCAATATTAATTTGCGATAATAGAAATAATTTGTTTCTAATTATGTCCACATCCATATTACTCAAAGATAACAATAATAAAAATTATTAAATCTTATAACATTTTATAAACTTTCCTTATAAATAGAAACATCATATATGAATTTTACTTCTGTAAGTAAATGAGTATAGACTGATAAAATAATACTCATCTCTTCCAATGTTAATGGTTCCAAAGTCAATCTGAGCGATACCAAATCACCCTACCATAGACAGAACACAATCATTCCAATTCTACTTTCTTATGTCACCCCCGAGCAAAACCATGGTCCTACTATAAAAACCCTTACTTCTTATTTTTAATAATTATTTGCATCCACTCCGAAAGAATCTTTTACCATTCAATAAGTTTTTTATGGACAACTTGTCCTTCTACATACCAGATGCAGAATTACAACACACCAAGTGCAATTTTCAACCAACACACCAAGTGCTATCAGTACACCAAGTACTACACTCAACGGTCACAGATATTCCTCGAGCTCTTATTGAACAAGACTAAACATGGGAGATTATCTCTTATTTTTGTTGATTCCTTCATTTTTCCATAAGTCTTGAACCCATTTATGTTTTCTTTTCCTCTTTTATATATCCCTCCCTTGTTCTTTTCTTGAATTCTTTATTCATTAAGGGAGTAGTTATTAGTTAGGGATTCATTGTCTTTTTTGGGAATGCTTTTATTAATTCAATCAAATGCATATGTATACATGTATTAAATTTCTTTCTTAAAGTTTCCATGCGTACATTATCTTTTCACTAATAATTTAATCACCCTTTTAGATTTTAGTCTGATCCCCTAGCAGAACCATGGCTCGTATCTTACTTCAGTGTTAGCTCAATTAATTGTGGAGAACCATATTTCTAATATATGTTTATTCCAAATCAAAACATAACATTATTCATAAATATAATATCTAATCTAACTAATTGTTTAGTTTATCCAAGGTCACTTGCATAATAATTACATCAAAATTGTGGGGAAAAGATTAGGGTATTATAGTAAATAACCAAGGAAAAGTAGAGTTTGAGAACTTGATATGGTGTTTATGAATAAATGTGGGGATACATTGAGTGTGTGTGAATGATTAGATTGCAAAAATCTTGTAGTTGTATACACACGTATGTAGGCATATATGTTGAATGCATTATGTGAATGCATGTTATGCCATATTTTATTGAATAATATGTTAATAGCTGAAATGGTGGTCTTATTCGTAAGGCATAATTATGAGATCATTTCATGAGAATCTAATGTTGTGAATGCATTGAAGAAATGCATGAAAAAGTAGTCACATTGGATGGACTACAATAATGCTCTATTGGGAGAAAAATGCTGTATAAACGAAAGAGATGTCTTGGATATGGTAGTGAAAGTGAGGCATAATAAAGACAAGCTCTGACACCATTGAAAGCTAAGTATTATGTGTGTATCTCATGTTATTATCATGACTTTAATTGTTGTAATAATGATTTCCAAGATTGATTGATAGATAAAAATCCGATTCCTAATGCATGCATGTTTATGTTTATGACATAGGTGGATGGTGAATCTACCTACTATGAACCTATGATGAACATTGTAAGTTGGAAATCCCAAGAAAAAGGCCATTGAAATGGCATGAAAACCCTATAAGATGTGCTCTTCTTTTGCAAGAAAGAATTGGTGAATGATGGATCACTTGAGGGAATTTTTATTATAGAAGGGGATGTTTGATCCTAGAGGGTGAGTGACTACAGAGAAGAGGCGACTTGAATGAAGATGCTATAAGTGATTCATGAGGCATTTAGATTCCTAGCATGGAAATTCCTTGGTTTGTCTATGTTGGAGCACTAGAAGTGAATTGGGATAACCCGAGGGACTACATGTAGAGAAGGGATCCCATTCCTGTTATTGTGTAGGATGATGGGGTAGGAGTGCTATGGATTGGGACAGCTGTAGAGAGTGTGTCAAGAGGATCAATGATTTGAATTCTTTCTAGTGGAAACCTTGTGAAAGAAAATAAATATGCATGCATATAAGTATTGGATGGAGATTTAATAATTATTTGAAGAAATGAATATATGTGCTTACCTTTTTTGGTATTGGAAAATTTCTATGGACATTATGACTATTTCATAAGAATGATTATGACATGCATACTTCTTCTTAATGATTTATATAGGTACATGTGGATGTTCCACACCCGAGGAGGCAACTAGGGCTGTGGACAATCAATGTTGTTGTATTTTGGATAAGATGGCCAATTACTATACCAGATTGCAAGGACCGTGAACACTGTGGAAAAAGTGGTTGAGGAGAAAACTTGGTAACTAAAGGATGTTGTGTAGTGGCATATTCTACATGTCTAAAGGCATGCTAAATGTTGGAAATAGTGTTTTCATTGATGTCAAAATAGAATATATATTGTTTTCATTAATGTTAAATATATGGGGAGACTATAGATAAAGATGATACCATTAATATTGTTGCAAATATTTTTTTTTCGTGAAATCGCGAACCTGGGAAACACTTTTGTGACAAATAGAGTGAAAAAAATGGAGCGTGGGCAGATGATCATGCGAAAATAGGTCAACCTCAAGCTCTAGGCCGAGAGTTTAAAAATCTCTAGGCTAAGAGTTTAAAATACTCTAGGTCGAGAGTTTTGAGATTTCAAACTCTCGCCCGAGAGTTTAAAAAAACTCTAGGCCAAGAGTTTGAACCAATCACTGCGTTGTATTTTTAAAAAGACTCTCGGATGAGAGTTTGAACTAAACTCTCGGTTGAGAGTTTGGAAGAACACTATTACGGTTCTCTCACAATCAATAGTATGCAAGGTTTGAAAAGAAAGCAGAGTAAATTATTGGCTAGCTAGAAAGGTGCAAGATTAAACCAAGTAGAGTTGAGTGTTTGGTATATGTAGTATTGAGTGATGAGCAGTGACAATCATGTCTTATTAAGAATGAATAAAGATATAAATAAATGTTTTTTGTGTCTTGAATAATAATGCATTCTAGGTATTTGTTGGGATTAGTATGTACAATTGGAAGTACAAGGTAGATCCAATGGAGCTTGTATCGACTAGAGTGGATATGGTATGCCATGATGGAAGAGACAAAAAAGGTATTGAATTTGCTTATAGGTAGAGAATGTAAGTGAGGATTCATGACCCTTATAGTGGTTTGATATGTACAACTAAGCATCAATGAAAACTAATGGCACTATTGAAAAAATGAGTAGGTACAGAACATGGGAAATATCATTGGGTAAAGGGAACTGCATCTCATATTGGAGATGAGTGGATTACCCATGTGGAAAACGTGGAAGTATGAAAATAAGAGTTGTAGGATATGGACCAACAACTTATGTGTAAAGAATGAGAATATGTGATAAACCTCCACTCAAATGGAAGCTACGAAATTGATGGAGTAATACATTTCGATGGGTGGATCTATCATGAGGTTCATAATTGTGGTGAGGATTTTGTTTGAAAAATGAAGGACAACTCCATAATTGAATGGATATAAATAATACCACATAAGCTAATAGGAAAAATTCCGAAATATAATTATGAATATTTCATACAAGTGAAAAGTGAAATTGAACTTAGCATGGCTTGAAAAAGAGAGTGAAATTTCGACGGATTCCAAATGGGGATGGAATGAAACTTTTTGCAGAACTATGAACTTCTAGGGAGAGTAGATAAAGCAAATGTTAAGGCAATATTGGCCCATGGAAGGAAGTAGTAAAATAAGTTGGTAATGTTTCTATGGATTGGAAAGAATGAATGGCCAAGATGGGCTTGGCTATAATTGCTCAGGGTAAGTGGAGCAGCAAGGAAATGTGAGAAGAATGCACATGGATCTCAAAATTGAGGAAAAGGTAGTTGCATATTCAAAGGGGATGGAGAAAGTTCAAGAAAAAAAACAGAAACTACTACAGTGTTAAAGAAATATGCATAAGGCTACCAGTGTTGTTGCAGCAGTAAATGGGAAAGATGCACCACATGGTAGCAAGAAATGAAAGAGATTATATCTCTCAAATGTATATGCATTAGTAGGAATACTAAAATAGGATGCATAGTGCATGTGAATATCCTTGTGCATACATATGATATTGCATATTTGTAAACTAGTATGGTTTTACATATGCAATGAGCCGCTAATGATAATTAATGTGGTTGATGATGATTGTATGACTAGAGATAGTTGAAGCATGATTGAAGATGTGGATGATGTGGTCAGATATGACATGTAACCTCATGAGAAAATACTAGGATAATAAATATACAATCAAGCGGTAATGAATTTATTTTTTCCAAATGCACAAGTGATGGAAAAGGGGTTGGGTAATAATTCCTTCAACCATATTTAAATATCACGAATTGGTATGAATATGATTTGTGAATGCTTTTGATTTAATTTTATTCCACTAGAAATGGTGTTGTATGGTGTGGTATAGGTTGGAAGCCTTATAGCTATATGACTATTTGGAATCTAGAACTCATTATTATGAAATTAAATAGAATTCTATGTGTGTATTAGTTATAAGTAAATATAATAGCTCCACAATACCACACAATCTTTTTAAGCGTAAAGTTATGCGTAATATTCTGTCGTAGATAGATATATATATATAGAACACTTGAATAGGCTCTTGACACAACCATAGAGAATTTACAGGTCCTGTACCTATGAGTTGAACTAAGAAATTTAGTTCATTTACTACCCCCCGACTTTACAACATTTGTATATTTGTTCATTTGAATGAAACATGTTAGGTTTTGAGTGAGAAGTAAAGGTACCAGTTATTCATTATATGTTAGGGGGCTTCATTATCGAAGGGTTAAACATATCCATTCCAAACATATGATAACCATGACATAATGCTTTTATATGATTACTTTGTCATTTCACTTTTAAGCTTGAAGTACCAAGGTATATCATTTATGCTTACGATACAAAACAAAGGCATTTTAAATACCTAGAGATCACATTTGTCCACCATGCATTTTATTCTGGAACTTTATGTTTATCTGTATACCTCACCAAGGGTACTACACCAATATCACACTCATATAAAAAAAAAACAAGGATCTTGCATATATATATATATATATCATAGTATATATCATAGATGTATCCAAATATTTTCATAATATCATATTAATTTTAATCATGCATGTGTCAGGTGTACTAAGCTTTGTGTATCTATGGGAATTAGGTCCTATCCAAGGTTGATAAAATAATTTTAAGCTCATTGCTTGCATCCGTTGGATGTTTTCTCATCTTTCCATCCAAGGGTTTAGGTGCATCCACCTTTAACACATATTCCATTTATGCAAATATTAAACATCCTATTGCAGGCCATTTAATGCAGCGGTAACATGCCTGTTGATTGTTGGATCTCATTTAGCTTCAGATCCAACGATCAACGGTCCTGTTTCCGCCACATTAAATGGCCTACATAAGTATGAATATTTTTCTCCTTCCATTTATATCACTATTTAACTTTAATGAAGGTGACTAAGGATGAGTACTTGGAACTCATCCCACCACTTAGTACTTGATCCTTCAACCTCGAGATTGAAGAGAAATTTGATTTTTGAGTGTTACACCCATATGGTGATTTTGTTGTTTGGTAATTTGTAACATCAACCCAGGCCAACCACTACATGGTTTTGAGGCCTTCCTGGTCAATAGCGTTAGGGAACAACCACTTTAATTCTTATTTAGGCACTAGTTGTATAAATTTCTACCATAGTAGTGCAAAGTCTCATGAGTTTTTGTTTATACCTCTCTTGGTGTAATCTAGATGACTAGTTAGGGCTCTTTGCTAGTTGTGTTTGACTCTCCATTAAAGGTAAATTCTGCATTTTGCTCTTCATTTCTCATACTTCAAATTTGTTTAGTGGTTGGTGTTTATAATCATCTTATTAGTATCACTGCTTATAAATTCATGTGTTATTCGTAGGATGGTGGTAGCAAGGTGTTCCTCCATTCACGAGTTCCAAATATTCTAAGGTCAAGGTAAACACTTGGTAGACTTATATTACTGTATTTCCAAGTTGTATGTTTACACTTTAATAATCACATGTTAATTGTGTTGTGTTCGATTTTTCGATGGACCTCCTTTTCATTTTCAATGGCATTCTACAGAAATCGAGAATTCTGGCGGTTCCATATATGCGTGGTGATGTTTACTATATTTGAGGCTTACCCTACCCCTATTTACGCCACAATATGCATACTCCGTCGAATAGGTACTCCGTTGTAAGATAGGGCACTTTGTCTCTCGAAGTGACCCAACAATATCTCTACACGTTGTGTAGGCATTTTGAAGGGTTCATAACCCAATACTTTCAATATGCAAGAAAATATTTAAGCGGCTTGCGCCCAATTCATAGTTGTAGTTGGGGTTCATTCCCCAATTTTTAATGTTAGATAAATTTTTTCTATACAAATTTTGTTTAGTTATAGTATTTTAATCTTGAGGCTCTATAATAAGGGTTTCTTGAACTGTTTCCATGCTTATAGTATATAACTCATATACTGAGCGATTTTTTTTGTTTACATATTTGTGGCACAATTAGGCATATTTGAAGTCTATTGCTCTTCCTTTACCCATTAAATTTCCTAAGTACATAGTAAGGGTTTCCATCCCTATTGTTTGTAGATTATGTTGTGACTACAATCTTCAAAAGTTCATGTTGTAATATTGGAAGTAATTAAACCTTACCTAGGGTTATGCCTCATTTGTGGATGTCCTAGCCTGTAACTTTTTCTAGATAGTAATTTATGTTTCATTGTATACATTAGTGGTAAGTCATTACTCGACCTTTATCGACACTTCTTTGTCTCTATATAACCATCATAGATTCATTTTAACTCTGGCTCTATCAAGGGCCAATATGGATAAAATCTCTTAAGGAATTTTAGGACTATAAAATCGGGTTTGCACATCAATGGATTTGATCCATGGACTCATCGCTTGATGGTTTATTAAGATACAATTATTACAAAACTAATATCTAACTCATTGTTATATTATCAACTTAAAAATACATTTAATCTCATATATTTTAGGTTATAATAATTCAAGCACCAACTATTTTAATTTGGATATCTTACAAATAGGCCAAATTTGCATTAATTAATTAATTATGAAGTAAAATAGATATTCACCCCAAACTAATATCTAACTACCAACTATTCCAATTTGGAATCATGTTGTAAATGTTGTGAATGCTAACACATAAATACTATAAATAAGCAAAAATTTCATTAATTAATTAACTATGAAGTAAAATAGTTATTCACCAAAATTTAATGGTGGAAGTGCCAACTATTACATGTTCTAAAGTATAACACATCAATTCTACAATAGGCAAAAATTGCATTCATTCATTGGTTATGAAGTAAAATAATTATTTACACAAATTTAATCGTCCAAATGCCAACTATTTCATGTTGTAAATTATAACATATAAATCCTACAAATACATAAAAGCTGCATTAATTAATTAATTGTGAAATAAATTGCTTTCAATTTACCTAATTATTGGTTAATTTGCAATTATCACAAAATTAATATCGTTCTATTATTTACTTAATAATACATTATTTAATATATTCATCCACATGCCAAGTATTCCAATTTGGGATACTAAAGAGTAAATAATAAACCCTACAAATATGCAAAAATTGAGTTCATTCATTGATTATGAAGTAAAATAGTTATTCTTGTAACTATTTAAGAAAAAAAATATTTAAAATGTGAGGATGCATGAATAGAAATTGAAATTGAAAATTCAATTTATATTTATACAAATGTATTTTACAATCTAGAGAATTTAAATTTTGAGCCGGCATGTGACAGATCTGACACATCTCATCCACTATGGGTTGTAGAAAGGGCCTCTCGACCCAAAAATCTTGCATATATATGTATCGACTTACCCTCTCTTTGTCCTAGAGGATCATAGTTGATTCCAACTCTTGTTGTCCAAATAATAATAATAATAAATTGCATAATGGTTTGTATAACGCTACACATTATTTTAGCTTGGGCTAGATCCAAGATTTTTCCCTCAGTTGTCCAAGTCTACTTGTTCATTTTCATTACTTTAATCTTGGTTCTTAGCGAGTTTTCTCTTTTAATGTCCATAATAACTTCACGATAGGAATCATTCCTCACTAATCAATATAGTTTGTTTTCCAAGTGCCATAAGCATTAATCTTCCCTTCCAAATAATATATATATATATATATCACATTAAATGTAAAAATATTGACATGTTATCAAATATGGTATTCGATTATCTAATAAATGGTTCATAAGCTTTGTGTTTTCCTTTATTTTTTTCAGAGACGACATAATGTTTGCTTATCAATAAAACATAACATAATGACTAGGTTTCAAAATCCCTCGCATATAGTTTCATTCATTGTCATCAATTTCTGTTTTCAATTGCCAAAACATATGACTAATATATTTTGTTCTGCGTCCACTATTTCAATTGGACTCAACTTTATTTATGAATACAACCAATATTAATTTGCGATAATAGAAATAATTTGTTTCTAATTATGTCCACATCCATATTACTCAAAGATAACAATAATAAAAATTATTAAATCTTATAACATTTTATAATCTTTCCTTATAAATAGAAACATCATATATGAATTTTATTTCTGTAAGTAAATGAGTATAGACTGATAAAATAATACTCATCTCTTCCAATGTTAATGGTTCCAAAGTCAATCTGAGCGATACCAAATCACCCTACCATAGACAGAACACAATCATTCCAATTCTACTTTCTTATGTCACCCCCGAGCAAAACCATGGTCCTACTATAAAAACCCTTACTTCTTATTTTTAATAATTATTTGCATCCACTCCGAAAGAATCTTTTACCATTCAATCAGTTTTTTATGGACAACTTGTCCTTCTACATACCAGATGCAGAATTACAACACACCAAGTGCAATTTTCAACCAACACACCAAGTGCTATCAGTACACCAAGTACTACACTCAACGGTCACAGATATTCCCCGAGCTCTTATTGAACAAGACTAAACATGGGAGATTATCTCTTATTTTTGTTGATTCCTTCATTTTTCCATAAGTCTTGAACCCATTTATGTTTTCTTTTCCTCTTTTATATATCCCTCCCTTGTTCTTTTCTTGAATTCTTTATTCATTAAGGGAGTAGTTATTAGTTAGGGATTCATTGTCTTTTTTGGGAATGCTTTTATTAATTCAATCAAATGCATATGTATACATGTATTAAATTTCTTTCTTAAAGTTTCCATGCTTACATTATCTTTTCACTAATAATTTAATCACCCTTTTAGATTTTAGTCTGATCCCCTAGCAGAACCATGGCTCGTATCTTACTTCAGTGTTAGCTCAATTAATTGTGGAGAACCATATTTCTAATATATGTTTATTCCAAATCAAAACATAACATTATTCATAAATATAATATCTAATCTAACTAATTGTTTAGTTTATCCAAGGTCACTTGCATAATAATTACATCAAAATTGTGGGGAAAAGATTAGGGTATTATAGTAAATAACCAAGGAAAAGTAGAGTTTGAGAACTTGATATGGTGTTTATGAATAAATGTGGGGATACATTGAGTGTGTGTGAATGATTAGATTGCAAAAATCTTGTAGTTGTATACACACGTATGTAGGCATATATGTTGAATGCATTATGTGAATGCATGTTATGCCATATTTTATTGAATAATATGTTAATAGTTGAAATGGTGGTCTTATTCGTAAGGCATAATTATGAGATCATTTCATGAGAATCTAATGTTGTGAATGCATTGAAGAAATGCATGAAAAAGTAGTCACATTGGATGGACTACAATAATGCTCTATTGGGAGAAAAATGCTGTATAAACGAAAGAGATGTCTTGGATATGGTAGTGAAAGTGAGGCATAATAAAGACAAGCTCTGACACCATTGAAAGCTAAGTATTATGTGTGTATCTCATGTTATTATCATGACTTTAATTGTTGTAATAATGATTTCCAAGATTGATTGATAGATAAAAATCTGATTCCTAATGCATGCATGTTTATGTTTATGACATAGATGGATGGTGAATCTACCTACTATGAACCTATGATGGACATTGTAAGTTGGAAATCCCAAGAAAAAGGCCATTGAAATGGCATGAAAACCCTATAAGATGTGCTCTTCTTTTGCAAGAAAGAATTGGTGAATGATGGATCACTTGAGGGAATTTTTATTATAGAAGGGGATGCTTGATCCTAGAGGGTGAGTGACTACAGAGAAGAGGCGACTTGAATGAAGATGCTATAAGTGATTCATGAGGCATTTAGATTCCTAGCATGGAAATTCCTTGGTTTGTCTATGTTGGAGCACTAGAAGTGAATTGGGATAACTCGAGGGACTACATGTAGAGAAGGGATCCCATTCCTGTTATTGTGTAGGATGATGGGGTAGGAGTGCTATGGATTGGGACAGCTGTAGAGAGTGTGTCAAGAGGATCAATGATTTGAATTCTTTCTAGTGGAAACCTTGTGAAAGAAAATAAATATGCATGCATATAAGTATTGGATGGAGATTTAATAATTATTTGAAGAAATGAATATATGTGCTTACCTTTTTTGGTATTGGAAAATTTCTATGGACATTATGACTATTTCATAAGAATGATTATGACGTGCATACTTCTTCTTAATGATTTATATAGGTACATGTGGATGTTCCACACCCGAGGAGGCAACTAGGGCTGTGGACAATCAATGTTGTTGTATTTTGGATAAGATGGCCAATTACTATACCAGATTGCAAGGACCGTGAACACTGTGGAAAAAGTGGTTGAGGAGAAAACTTGGTAACTAAAGGATGTTGTGTAGTGGCATATTCTACATGTCTAAAGGCATGCTAAATGTTGGAAATAGTGTTTTCATTGATGTCAAAATAGAATATATATTGTTTTCATTAATGTTAAATATATGGGGAGACTATAGATAAAGATGATACCATTAATATTGTTGCAAATATATTTTTTTCGTGAAATCGCGAACCTGGGAAACACTTTTGTGACAAATAGAGTGAAAAAAATGGAGCGCGGGCAGATGATCACGCGAAAATAGGTCAACCTCAAGCTCTAGGCCGAGAGTTTAAAAATCTCTAGGCTAAGAGTTTAAAATACTCTAGGTCGAGAGTTTTGAGATTTCAAACTCTCGCCCGAGAGTTTAAAAAAACTCTAGGCCAAGAGTTTGAACCAATCACTGCGTTGTATTTTTAAAAAGACTCTCGGATGAGAGTTTGAACTAAACTCTCGGTTGAGAGTTTGGAAGATATTTTTTCAACCGAGAGTTTATGGTCAACAAACCTGGGAAAATATATGGCATCTTTCTGGAACCTGCAACTTCAGCAAGCCTGAACCCCTGGAAATTCTAAATATTATTTGTCGGACTTGGTAGAAATGGATTCGTCTCCGAATCTAGTTTCCAATGATATAATAATTGTTTCATTTCGACTTGAATTTCTGTTTATTAATATTTTTTTCTAAACCTTATCCCTTAAGAATTTTATTACTTTGAAAATCACCTGAAATGAAAATTCAATATCATAACAAAGACAACACCAAAAAATTTGAAATTTCATAGAGATCATAATTGGCTCGTCCTCTTCAAAAGGGTACTTTTAGTTTTTCCAATAAGAGTCACATTTGAAAGAAAATGTGAAGAAAAAAACATGTGTCGATAATGCACCATTTTCTGAACATACATTGTTTCGATAAAAGAAAAAAAAATAGTTCCCAAGTCTTAAAAAACTCAAAATATAGTCTAGGATCCAGTGTAGTGTGTGTAGATTATGAGCGTACAATTGTTTTCCCTAAAATGAATAACTATCTATCAAAAAACCGTCGTCAACACATGTCACTCATTATCCATACCTAAAATTTTCAAGTATATGCCATTTGTTGACAACAAATTTGTCCCACGATATGTCCATAAAAAAAAAAAAAAAAAATACGAGTAGAAATTTAATTCAATTCTCTAAAACCTTTGTGTTTACTTCAATTTGAAATTCCTAAGGGAGATATGGGTTTGAAGAGGTCGAAGTTGAAAAACATAAAATTTAACAGTTTTGTTTGTAAAAAACAAGCCAAAATTGTTTCCTAACTTCATGTTTTCACCCTTGAATGACCAATTTGGATACCCCATATTTGAAGGAATTCTCCATGTGTATGTGTGTGTATAGATATGTAGGCAAAAATTAAATATGAAACATACAATTTACTATTGAAAATTTTAAATTTTGGCGAATATTACAATAAAAAAACATATTTTATGTAAATATAGGCGATATTAGAGAGTAAAAATGACCAAATAGCGAATTTACTTTTTGAAAAAAAACCTCAAAAATAGCCAATTGGCAAAATTTCGCCCCTGAAAATTACCCTGGCATAGAGCAGAGAAAAGAGTGCACATAGTAGACTACGCAGAATAGAGTGCACAGTAGAGTGCATAGGGCAGATTGTACATAACACAAATCAAAGTGTGGAGTGCAGAGTGCATAGTAAAGAGCACATCACAAAGTGTGTGTAGCATAGAGTAGAGTAAGTAGAGTAGAGTAGAGTATGTAGAAGATTGCATATAGTAGAGTGTACAAAGCGAGTGCGTAAATAAGAGTGTGATAGAGATAGTGATAAGGTGACAATTCTAGATTGATCTTCTCATTCATATATGGGTGGAAGGACAGGGCAAGGATAGAATATTGGTATCTTCCACAATTTGGTGCCTGACAGCTCAGGTGGTTGCGTAACCATGCAAGTTGGAATTTGTTGACTATGAGTTGGTTCTCATAAGAGGATTGGTGTCCTCACAGGTTGGTGCATGTAAAGCAGTAAGTTGGTACTTGCAAGGGATTGGTGTCAGCAAAATCCATGAGTGGGTGCTCACACTTTTATTGGAGATTAGTGTCTCCTAGCATTATTTGTAATAAAATATTCTATCTATACTAGGTTTCTTCATAAATACTTTGTGCACAATGTTTTCTATGTTTATAAATGTTTTGATATTGGTGTATGATTTATGAAGTGAAAATTTATATATAAATATTAAGATTGCGCATGATACTGATTCACCCCCCCTCTCAGTATCACTTGGGGTTCAACATTAAATCCTATCATTGTATATATAATGATGGCATGATACCGATTCACCCCCCCTCTCAGTATCACTTGGGGTTCAACATTAAATCCTATCATTGTATATATAAAGATGATATGCACTAAGGATAGTGCATAAATTAAGGGGAGGAATGTAGCACCCCAAATTTTCCCCAACATGTAATGATGTAAATATGTGTAGAGTGATGAAATGGCTAGAAGCTAGACATAAATGGTCTAGTATGACCAATATGATGTAATTATCTAGTACATTTTAGGTTTAATATAAGAACCCCGACTATTGCAGACAAATAAGAGGGGAAAGTGAGAAGGGGGTTTAAGGGGGAGATGACCCTAGTGACATATAATTTAAGTCACTATCATTATTATTCATTTTTATCCTAAGTTTTATAAATCCCTTGTAAATAAATTGCATTACCCTTAACCTTCATTTAATTATCCTAAGCTTGGGATTAGTTAGGGAAAAGTGACAAATCCCATGTATGCCACTTCTTGGGTTCTCATCAGCCATGCATGCCACTTGGCTAGTTCTCAACATTCATAAAAATTATTGGGAAATAGTTCATTCAATCATTATCGTATTATTCAACCATCATCATGATTCAATCATCATTGAGCCATCTTTCAGTACCATAGCTTGGAGTTGTACCTAAGAACATTGGGGGGAATTACAGAGTTGTAAGTGCATGTTACCTTGGGATATTGGTGTTGGTAAATTGAGTTTCCTTTGGAGAGAACTTGTCCTATAGTTTAGTTCCCTGGAGTCCCGACATGGAGAGTCCCTGACTAGCCTATGGTGGAGCCCTTGAAGGGAATTGGGGAAATAGTCCATGGGATAATTAACTTAGAGAAGGGAATGCGAGAAACTGTTAACGTAGAGAAGGGAACTTGAGAAACTGTTAACGCAGAGAAGGGAACGCGAGAAACTGTTAACTCAGAGAAGGGGACCCCATTCCTTGGGTTGTGTAGGATGATGGGGGAGAAGTGTTAGTGAATTGGAACAGTTCTGGAGGGGTTTCGACACACGTGGGTCTATTGAGGCATTAAATTTAATTTCCTTCTTGTGGATTGATAGCCCCATCTTGGTGGTGTCCTTTGTTATAAAGAGAACTAGTATAACAGAGTACCTAAGACTGGGAGGAATGTCCTTAGTATGCAGTGAGATGGAGGATATTTTAAGATAAGTATCCAATTGTGTATGAAATTCCATGCATATATTTATGTTATGCTTATTATCTAATTTATTGCTATGTGAATATATAATTGGATGAATTGCTTGGCATGGTATGAGTGCATTCATGCTAGAATTTACTTGTAATGTTTTAATATATGCGTATGTTTATTTTGGGTGACCACATATCTAATTTTTGTTGTAAATTGATAATTAAATCATGAAAAATAAGTTTGGGTATCAGTGGTGATTTTGGTAAATTTATATGAGTACCTCGTAGCCCCAAAGGCATGGTGTGATCATTGGGTATGTGAAACCCAAAACCCTACACGCCTTGTAAAATGATACTAATTAAATAAATCACTCAACACTGAAAGCGATGGATAACTGCATGATTCAGTCCAAGAACATGGCACCTTCTTCCTAAGTTGAAGGAGTGAATTATGCAAATTACATTTAGAATCACATGCCTCATACATGAGTGCCTAATATGACTCTAGAGGAATCTTGGACACATGCTAAGATCAATATTTCCTCTCTAAGAAGATTTGGCAGTCAAGTGTGGACCTTAATTCTAGATGAAAATCACAAAGCTATAGAGAAGAAGAGATAAACATCGCTTTTTGTTGGTTACTATGAATATATGAAGGCATAAAGGCTATTAAACATCATTTCTAAAGACGTTTTAATCGGAAGGGTTGTTCATTTTGATGAGCTATTTGACCCAATATTTACTCCTACTTTTCCTATAGATTGTATTTCTAAAGATTGTGTAGATCACCATGAATTTTCTATAGAATAAGAAGAAATTGAAAATTTCACTATTGCCAAT
The DNA here is from genome assembly GCA_027924585.1 of Larix kaempferi. Classification (NCBI taxonomy): domain Eukaryota; kingdom Viridiplantae; phylum Streptophyta; class Pinopsida; order Pinales; family Pinaceae; genus Larix; species Larix kaempferi. Next base: position 2,862,848 of record BSBM01000459.1, read on the forward strand.
TACACTGCAAATCACATTATTAGAGATGAAAATCAACTCAAAGCTACAAATCAACAATAAGAAAACTTTCCATTAGTACCAAATGAAAATGTCTCGATTAAATTGAAACAACTTGATAAACGACAAACTTTGAAGAGGAGCCTTCATGAATGAAAATATTCTGACAAATATGGTTATGATCCAATTGATTTCAATTATTTTTCCATTGACCCTCACCATACTCGTTCAAGATCGTTGACGTCTCTCTTTCGAGTCACACTATTTCAACTAATCCCCAACAATGTTATGATGTTATTGGTATAACATAATGGGATGATGCTATGAAAAAGGAGCATGCTTCCTTACTAGAGAATCACATATAAGATCATATTCCTTTTACTAAGGGATGAAATCAAGTTCCTTTAAATGTGTCTATAAAACCAAATATGCAACAAATGGCTCTATTGCGAAGCATAAAGCACATTTTTTGGCCAAGGGATTTTTGCAGCCTAAATGTATTGATTATTATGAGACCTTTGCACCTATTGCTAAGATGGATTTAACATACCCAAGTTTTTCTCTTGTTTCCTCCCAGTGATGGTTAGTTTATTAGATGGATGTGAAGAGTGCTTTTTTTCATGGTGATTTGCATGAGGAAATCTACATGGAGAATCCTCTTTATTTTGCATAAGATCCTACACTTGTTTATAGGATTTGGCATTCACTATATGGTGTCAAACATGTTCATTGAGCTTGGTATGACAAGATGGGTATTTTTTGCTTCTTTCATGTCTCAATCACTATTGTTTCAATCCTACTTTACACTAAGAAGTAGGGCATTGATCTCCTGATTTTGGTTATGTATGTGCATAATTAAATTTTCACAAGTATATCTTCATCCATGATTGTTAGTGTTCAACAAGATTTGATGGAACAATTTGATATGATAGACTTTGGTCCTACACATTATTTTCTTAGTCTCCAAGCCCTTCAATCTTCAGAAGTTGGGATATACAATTTTTAGCAGAAGTATGCACTTGATTTACTTCATTGCTTTGGCATGTCTTATTGCAAGCTTGCACCCATTGCATTTCAGTTAGATGTTACACTTTATGAAAATTTCTTAACACCACACATTACTCCTTCATTTTTGAGGCAATTGGTCGGAACTCTCATGTATTTCACTCATACACAACTTTGACATTTTCTGTTGCAGTTGGGATTGTCTCTTGATTCTCTCAAGATCCTTAGAAGAGTCACTAGAAGGAAACCAGCCATACTTTGAGGTACACTGAAGGTACCACCAATTTGGCATCCAATACACCTCCAATGGTAGCTTCTTAGCTTGTGGGTTTCACTAATTTATATTAGGTTGGTTTAGTTGATGATCGAACACTTGCATATAGTTTTTTCTATCACCTTGGTTATGCTTCTATTACTTGGTCTTGTAAGAAGCAATCAACAATCGCACTATATTCTACAAAATCTAAGTATTGTGTTGCAGTTCTTGCTGCTTAAGAGTTTCTTTGGATTCAACCACTGATTATATAATTTGGCATTCAACATGATCATCCCACTACTTTTTTGTGTGATAAATAGAGTTCCATACACATTTCTTGCAACCTAATGGAGCATCAACATACAAAACACATTGAGATTCACACGTACTTCATTCAGCAACTCATACAAGATGGTATTCTCATCTTAGAGTATTTTCCCATTGAAGAGTACATTGTCGACATTTTCACTAAACAATTGAAATTGCCTTGTTTTTTTTAATTATGATCCATGCATGGGATGAAGAAATTTATTCTTATGGGGTCCTCTTGAGTCCTCTTTCCTTCACATGTTTTTAATGTTGCTTTTGTCTCTTTCGGTCAACATGATCTTTTTTCTCGTGAGTTTTTCTCCCTTCCTCTACTTATGAGAGTTTGTACTTTGGTACCTTTGTAGACCTTATTGTCAGGACCCATTTTTCTTTTATCCCTACATTTCTCTTAAAAGGGACTCTTGCTAGACAATTGTAAGCCAACTATTGATAGTTATAAGCTTAGGTCAACAATCATTATCTAGTCCCTACTTAGCATAGTTGTCAATTATAGAAAACTATCATTCTTAAATGTTGGATCTCTTCCCATTTATTATAAATATAAAGCTTCCTCTTGTATTTCAATATAGCCCATCAAACCTTTTCTCTTTAGTGAAATGTTTTTTTTGTTATTGTAAAAAATTCATGCAATTGTAATTTTGTTTTCTCAACCTTTACAATTTTTTTAACATACATACAATTTTTTTTCATCATCACCATTATTATAACACATAAACTTTCTATAATTGGTTTTATCTATATTTTTATATATCCATGCAGAATGTTGATACTTTAACTATGAAGTTGATTTTAATAAAAACACTAAAATTAGCTTTCCATAATATCATGATCTATATGTGTCCCAAAATTTCAAATATAACTATCTGAAATTTCATGTTTCTATTATACTTATTTTCCAAGATTTTACATAAAACTAACTTAATAAAATTTGAATAAAGAAAATAACATGTTTAACTTATATTCTCATGTTTGACTAAAAACCTAGCTAAGGACTTCGGATATCACATGGCACAAATACATATATTTGTCTCAGGATAAGATTGTTCTTGATAAAACAAAACAGTACACACCACACAAATAGTTCTAATACCCATCCGGTGGCAGGCGTGGCGTAGGAATAGCTTCCAGTGGGACCATCTTCGCCATAGCAATTCCAAACTTCTCGGTCATGTCCAATTGGTGTGTGCCTTTGGGAGGTGCCCAGTCGAATGAATGGATGAGAGAAGCCAATACCAGATGAATTATCCGACTCGCCAACGGAAGCCCCACGCACATCCTCCTTCCTGCTCCGAACGGTATCAGCTCGAAGTGCTGTCCTTTGTAATCCACACTCTTCATCTCACCGTCCATAAATCTCTCTGGGGTGAATTTCAACGGCTCATTCCAGATCCCAGGGTCCCTTCCGATCGCCCACATGTTCACGATTACTTGGGTGTGTTTGGGTATCACAAATCTCCCAATCTCACAACTGCTATCTGCTCTGTGTGGGATGAGCAGAGGAAGTACCGGGTGCAGTCGGAGCACTTCTTTCACCACTGCACGGAGATAAGGAAGACGATTGGTGTCATTTTCTTCGACCCTTCTGTTGCGCCCAACCACCTCGTCCAGCTCGGCCTGGGCTCGCTTCATTTTCTCTGGATTGCATATGAGTTCCGCCATCGCCCACTCCATTGTCTTCGCGGTAGTGTCACTTCCCGCCCCAAATATGTCCTGCAACAAGCAATTAACCATAAGAGAAATTACTTCAGCAGTTTGAATCCACTAGGAAACTGCAATAATTTAAAACAAGATACCATCTATGACTAAAAACACTGGCCTTCTTGTATGATACCGACAAGAGAGAATGAAAATAATTACAATTAAGTAGCATTTGATATCGGTGAGAGTAAATTCATCGCTTCTCATGTCCAGCAGAGCGTCCAAGAGATCCTCAGGACCATGACTTCCGTCCATGGTTTTGCCTTTTGTGGCGAGGCGGCCCTCTATGAATTTGTCAAGAATACCTAATACCCTTCCCATATAGATTCTCGTGTTACGTGCCACATGCTGAGGATCCAACCACTGAAGAAAGGGGAAGTAGTCCGCCAAATTGGGAGCTGCTACATTCAGCGGCACTTGCCAAATACTGTCTTTGAACTCTCGAAAGGCAGGAGAATGGGGATCGAACATGTCTTTACCAAAGGTCATGTTGCCTAACAGATTAATAGCGGAGTGGACCATGGTATCTCCGATATTTACACTCTTTCCCTTCATACTTTCCTGCAGAATCTGCTGGATTGTTCGGGATACTTGATCTCTTCTCAAATATTCCAGGGCCTCTAGTCTCTTGACACTGAAGAGCTCTGTATTAGATATACGTCTGAGCATACGCCAGTGGGATCCATATTGAGACCATACCAGCGAGGACTTGTCGTAGGAAAAAGACTTTACTGCTTGTAAAACAGTCCGGCCCGCAAAGAGGTGGTCATGGGTTTTGAGAACTTCCTTCGCCATGGCTGGAGATGAGACCACGACTGTGGTTTTCATTCCTAAAGAGAGACACATGAGAGGACCGTATTTGGTAGCGAGATGGAACATGGACTCGTGGGGGTTGTTACCCAACTGAAACAAATTTCCCACAATAGGCCATCCTCGAGGCCCCGGAGGAAGACTACAGTACGGCTTCCTCCAGACGTTCAAAACAAAGAATATGATGGCTGATATGATCCCCGTTGCAGAATACCATAAAAAGCACCCCATATCCATTGAGACTTTGAGACTTATTGCAAAGGAGCCCAATTGGCAAGCATGAAGAGCGGGGCTAAACAGAGTGCACATAGAGGAGGTAGAGAAGTCTTATAATAGAAGAACGCGTAACATAGTAAAAGAGCATATAGTCATACTTGGTAGGCTTCCCGCACAAATATTCCACTTTGATCAGCCGCCTTGCGTTTCCTTTTCTACAACGATGAATTATCGAGCCTCCCATGTGATTCTCTATCATGTTCTAACAGTGTAGAGTCTCGTGAGCATGGAAGGAATTTGAAAAAACTTTCACTCTTCGAAAATGACATATTTTTTTGATGATGTCCTCTTGTTTGGGGGAGGGTCAAGGAGGAATGGAGCATGTACAACAACATTGTAAAGATTTTTTTGCCATGCCTCGGGTATGGAAGTCACTCAATTGAAATTATGTTTTTTATACAATAAAGTGGAGGAGGTTGTTTTACAAAAAGTTTTGGAGATTTTCCCTTTTAAGGGGGACAAAATTGAAAGTGGTTTTACTTATCAGGGATACTTTCTTAAGCCCAATTGTTACCTTAGGGACTCGTCTTGGTTGTTGTAGAAAATTGAGAACAAAATTAGTTGTTGGTGTTTCAAATGGCTAACTCTTGGTGGTAGACTAATTCTAGTAAAGTTTGTTCTTGAGGGCATTCTTGTTTATTGGATGACCTTGGCTAGGATCCTAGTATCCATTCTCAATCATATTAGAAAAAGAATGATGGATTTCCCATGGGGAGGACAATTAGACAAAACTAAGTTCCAGTTGGTCAAATGGGAAATGATCTTCCTACCTAAGAATTTGGGGGGCTCGGTCATTAAGAAACTTAGATGGTTCAGTCTCGCTCTAAACCTCAAAAGTCTTTGGAGGTCCCTATTTGGATCAGGGCTATGGAGCAAGTCATCAGATCTAAATTCTCAAGAGGTCTTCTGTTAAGATTTAATATGCTAAGACAGAAAATATCAGCATTACATTCCATTTCACAATAATAGCATATACAGGATCATTGAAGAAACAACAAGCACAACATAAATATAAGAGACACAGATTTATCCTTGGAAAACCTCATGGGGTAGAAAACCCAGCAAAGCTTCCTCAATATAGATGACCAGCAATATACAAAGATGCAAACCAAAGACATGATCTCCTCCTCCTCCATAGTAGACCTTTCTCTCACAAGTGCGCTACATTTCAAGTGAAGGAAGTGTGTGTATAATGAGGAACACACCTCCTCTATTTATACACATCTCCGACTTGTACTTTATATTAACTAGGTCGGCCCCAACTTTACCACTGGGTTAAACACCCCACTACAACAGACTGGGCTGACCCCACTAGGGTGGTCTAACAACCCTTTGACCCACATAACAAAAACAGGGCCGACCCCCACTAGGGAAGTCTAATAACCCAAGTTACCACATTCTGCCGGAGGAATAAACATCTCCGGATATACAATAAGATCTTCATGGAGGAATGAAACATCTTTGGAATAATAAAGTATAAATATAGTATTCTTTGAAGTTACAATATCTCAACACTCCCCCTTAACGAGAAGGATATTATAACAGCATCTGCACGAGCAAGGAGTCATCAACATCATACATGATACATCTATAAATCATTGGAAGCTTTCTCAACATCATCAGTAACTCAAGCAGTTACTAGAACATCTTCAATACTAGAACATCAACATCTTCAGTACTGAGTCTTTATCTTCTGCAGCACTCGAACAGCTACAACAACATCAAAATATGGATCCTCACGATCATTAGCATCGTCATCACACGATCATCAACATCGTCATCACACGATCATCACCATCGTCATCACACAATCATCAGCATCGTCATCATACGATCATCAACATCGTCATCACACGATCATCAACATCGTCATCATACGATCATCAACATTGTCATCACACAATCATCAGCATCGTCATCTAGACCATCACGATCAACAGCATCGTCATCTAGACCATCACGATCAGCATCATCATCATCACACGATCATCAGCATCATCATCTAGACCATCACGATCAGCAGCATCGTCATCTAGATCATCACGATCAGCAGCATCGTCATCTAGATCATCACTATCAGCAGCATCGTCATCTAGACCATCACGACAAGTATTCTCATCAATACAAGCATACATATAAGTATCCTCATCAATACATATCATCAATATCAATACAAGTATCCTAATCAGTCAAGTATACACAATAGCAGCATACTCTGCAATACACATGATCCTTCCTTTTGGAATTATGGGATCAATCTTATCACAATCATGTTTAAGACTATCCTTCCTTTCAGAATTACGGGATTTACGGTCTAAGGATGATTAATCCACACCATTCATTTAGGACTATGTCCAAGGATGATTTAATCCACACCATTCATTTAGGACTATGTTCAAGGATGATTTAATTCCCACCGTACATTTAGGACTATGTCCAAGGATGACTTAATCCCCACCGTACATTTAGGACTATGTCCAAGGATGACTTAATCCCCACCGTACATTTAGGACTATATACAAGGATGACTTAATCCCAACCGTACATTTAGGACTATATCCAAGGATGACTTAATCCTCACATGTCCATCAAGGACTTCATTCTCGAAGACCATATGTCTACGGATCAATTCAAGGGGCCAAAGTCCGGGGATGATATAATCCCCACTTGTCCACTAAGGACTTCATTCTCAAAGACCATACGTTTATGGATCAATTCAAGGGACCGAAGTCCAGGGATGATACATTCCCCACTTGTCCACTAAGGACTTCATTCTCTGAGACATATGTCTATGGATCAATTTAGAACATGTGTTCAAGGATGATGTAGTCCCCTCGTCAACTTAGACCCTGTCTAAGGACCATCCACCAACCTCTCTGTCGGCATCACCAATATAGGTATCCACATCATCAACCTCACTGTCGATGCAGGAAATCTCATCATAAGTGACCACATCACTCCCCCTCTCGAGGAGGGTCCTACCAAACTTTACTTGAGGTAGAGGTTTGGTTAGTACATCGGTAACTTGTTCACTTGAGGTAGAGGTTTGGTTAGTACATCGGCAACTTGTTACAAATTCGAACTTTATAGTTCCTTTTTGTGCCATATCATGGAACACTAGATTCTCTGCCATCTTGATACAACTCTGTTTGTCACATAGGATCACAGTTGGGTCTATCTCTAAGTCAAACAATCCAGAAGCCATACTAATTCAAAACTAGCAGAGCAACCAACCATATATTCCGCTTGTGCTGAGATCCACACTAGACTGCTTCCAGCTAAACCATGAGATCATGGCTGATCCTAGACAATAACATCCTCTCGATGTGTTCTTCCTGTCTGATACACTTTCTTCCCAATCAACATTTGTGTAGCCATCTGAAGTCATGATCTCCAAGATAGCATAGATCAAAGTCTATCGTATCCTTTAGGTACCTCATCACATGCTTTGCAACTATCAGGTGAACACATCTAGTTTCCACTAGATACTAACTCAAGGTCTTCACAGCAAAGCATATATTTGACCTAGTATTTGTTAGATACATCAATGACCCAATAATTTGTTTGTACAGAGTTATATACACTAACTCTGATGAGTCATTCGCTAACACCTTCAAGTTGGAATCCATGAGAGTGGCCATTCCAACATATCAAGTTCTTTTAATATTTCTCGGCATACTTTCCATGGTTGAGAAAGATTCCTTCTGAGCCTTTCCATACTTCCAGACCTAGAAAGTAATGCATCAATCTGAGATCTTTCATTTTCATTTCTGCAGCCATCTATCTGTGCCATCTCTCGTCAGATGGGTCTACTGATATGAGCCTCAACATCATTCAAACTATGCGGTGAGTTCCTTCTTGCATCCATGTCATCTGTGTATAGAAACCATATTCAACCTTGTAGTAAAGGTTGAGATCCACATCACCCATGGTGATCACTATCGATCCTGGGTACCCGAACAGAGCTTTCTTCAATTACATTATTAAGATAATGGTCTTATCTAGCCACTTGGAGAAAACATCTCTTCATGATTCTCTTCCTCTTTCTAAGAGAATCTTCTAGCCACGAGCCTTCTATAGTGTGTTTGATTTGTAAATCCTTTTGTTGAACATCCATCGCTTGTTCAGTGTTCATCATTCGTCATGATCTTTCCTACAAATCAACATTAAGTACATGATTAGTAATACTTCATAATCATCAAATCATATTGATATGATAACCTATTATGCATACAGATATCATTTACATAGTTATGCAACTATCTTGACCAATAGTTTGGCACAACACTTTTCCATATCCTGTATGCATATAGTGGCTATCTAGATTCCTTCCATCTCTACCAGAACATACTATCGAGAGTGTGCACAACTCTCAGCATGTCAGCAAAGAGGTTTCATTCTAGACAATCAATAATGGAATGTTTGTCCAATTTACCAATCATATGCATATTAGTAGTATACTGTTCAATGCTATATGAATGTTTACACTCAGCATGATATATTCTAGGAATACAAATATGTATACAACTATTACAAGAAATATCATTTACTATTTCAGATAACAACTCAAATACTTATCTTTTATGTTTGTGTGGTTTTCTCTCGCTTGATCTTCTATATGTCTTTTGAACTTCTATTCATTATGTACCACTGTGCATGCTCAAGTGTGCACTAGTGTCATCCTCATGATCTCATACACAAACATACATTCATTAGTATATTCTCAATATTACCAAAACATTATAATTCTAAATAATCTTGAATATGTATAGTCATGATCATAGATAATAAACATTAGTATTTAAGGTTTCAGGAAAGTCTTCTTTTACTCATGCATATTCTTGTTTGATTATAGGAATCTTTTGGTTAGTTAAATCATCAATCAAGATAAGAGACATAATATGCATAAACCCTTGATTACTAGCTTTATGAATAAGCATAACCAATCATACCAAGTATACTTATATAAGGGATCCTAACACAAGGTAAGATTCTAACTTGACATAGGAAAACATACCTGGATTAGTATACCTGCTTAGTTATGTCTAACATACCTAAACAATATCTTCTTTGTTCTCTTCAATGATTTAGAGATCCTGTGCTAGAACCTGCATATCTCATAGGTTAAGCATAATATAACAAAGTCAAACATACTTCGTAAGTAGAACAAAGATTATGGATGAGTCTTTGTCTTCATGTTTTCATGGTCATGGAACTTGATTTGTCTTTCGTGATGTACCTGTATCTTGTTAGCAGACAACATCAACCTCATACAACATCATAGTACGTTAGTACAATCATATAGTCCTAATCAATGAATGTCTTCTATCATTCACATGCATTCATACTATTACTAGGGTGATAAGACAATTCTAACATTAATCAAGATTGTACTAATAAATAATATGAAGACAAACAGATTATGAATTTAATCAGGAATCAGATTTCAAGACATACCTGAACCTCCTTAAGTCATACCTATCGAGACTTCTTGTAGTATTCTTATGTAAGGCCTTGGCCTCAACTCCCCCTGAAACTTGATTTGGAGCTTGATTAGGGTTTGCTAGAGAAACCCTAAAAATTCAATTTTTGACTTTCACACTTCTGAATGGATGGAAGGATGTGTCTTGCTGAGTTGATCAAACTAGCATACTTCAATTTTGAAATCTCCAAAATTTGACCCCTCAAAATTTCCTTCGAAACTTCTGGATCTTCTCGACAAGATCCCAAACTAGGGTTTGATGAAGCCCACCCTTCTACCCAATCAAAAGGTTCGATCCAAGGCTCTAAACTCTTATTTTTCTGAGGAGCTTCCAGCCGTGGTCACAGACTTCAAAAATTTCAACTTTTGTTGAAGCCCTAATTTTCCATCTTTCCAATCAAAATCCCGAACTGGGGTTTGATCAAGCCCGGTCTTCTACCCAACCAAAAAATTCAATCTTGGTCTCTAAATTTCTATTTTCCTGAGTAGCATTCAGCTATGGACTCTAATTCCAAAAATTATAACTTTCTCCGAAACCCTAAATTCCGGAAGCCATGAATGAAGGTGCTCCAAAAATAATTTTGTTGTGACAGAAATATGTACCTGATTGTTTCTGCAATAACTCTGAAATTTTTTATCCACAGGGTCTGAAAACTTTTTCTGTGGTAGCTTGACTTGTCATATTTCCATCTTGACAGGTCTTACCTCAATTGGATTTTCTAAGAGAGAGGTATGCCAAGTGTCGCAATGTGACCTGTTTATGGGATAAAAAAGGAGAGCAACCTTGTACGGTGTGCCACATGTCATTGGTTCAACTTCAGCCTCTGAAAACATTTCTTGAGATAGTATAATCTGTGTACTACCTGTATCTTTTTACAAAATTTCATTTGGAGCTTCCTATCCCAGTTTATGACCTTTTTTCCTAGGTCACCTGATTTTGACTGAGATCTGGAAGAGGCAGAAACCCTAACTTGTACTAATCATAAATCACAAAGTACAACAAATATGAGGGTTTCCTTTGGAAACAAGGTACCTGGGGATGTTATCTACGACCTATAAAGGTTTTAGATCCTGAACCTTCTCCAAAATGGATTTATAGCGAAAGTTCCACGATGACTGGCTTTTTCTATACAAAACCCAAACCTTGAAATTGTCGCAAGTGAAACAAGTGTTGTAAGTGCCATACATTGCCTTTCTTCAGGTTAGCTCTGATACCATGTTAAGATTTAATATGATAAGACAGAAAATATTAGCATTGCATTCCATTTCACAATAATATCATATACAGGATCACTGAAGAAACAATAAGCACAACATAAATACAAGAGACACAGATTTATCCTAGGAAACCCTCATGGGGTAGAAAAACGAGCAAAGCTTCCTCAATATAGATGACCAGCAATATACAAATATGCAAAACAAAGACATGATCTCCTCCTCCTCCATAGCAGACCTCTCTCTCACAAGTGCGCTACATTTCAAGTGAGGAAAGTGTGGGTATAATGAGGAACACACCTCTATTTATACACATCTCCGACTTGTACTTTATATTAACTAGGTCGGCCCCAACTTTACCACTGGGTTAAACACCCCACTACAACTAACTCGGCCGACCCCACTAGGGTGGTCTAACAACCCTTTGACCCACATAACACATACAAGGATGACCCCCACTAGGAAAGTCTAATAACCCAAGTTACCACATTCCGACGGAGGAATAAACATATCCGGATATAAAATAAGATCTTCACGGAGGAATGAAACATCTCCGGAATAATAAAGCACACATATAGTATTCTTTGAAGTTACAATATATCAACATCTTCTATTGAGGATTGGCTGAGAAAAGAAAGGAAGTCACTATCACGGGTTTTTAATGTTTGGTGTGTTTTCACCAAAAATTTCCATTGTTTTCGTTCGTGGCTCTCTTGGAGGATTGGTAATGGGGTTAAAGTGGCCATGGGAATTGATCCCTTTCTAGGAAGAGAGTCTTTCTATAAACACTCTGATACATCGGTCACTTTTTTCCATGGTTTGGGATATACCAGTCTTGCACATATTAAAGTTGATGATGTTAATAATGATTATTATGTCTATTTGTATTTTGCTTTTGATTTGGGTTTAACAAGAGATTTGGCTTTTGAATGGTTGAATTTCATTGCAGGACTCAATCACTGTAAGATTAGATTGACTCAAGAAATTGATAGTCTCATTTGGGCATGGAATAAAAAACAAGGGATGATATCAGCTAAAGATGCTTATGAAGAAATTTTAGTATCAATATGTGCTGTGGACAACCATTGGTGGTGCATGAAAATATGGAACTAGACTATACCTGTAAAGTTCAAATGCCTTGGTTGTGCTAGGAGAGGAATATTTTGATCTATGACAACTTGATGAAGAAGGATTCTCTGGTCTACTTTGGTCCTAATATTTGCAGCCTGTGTAAATCAGCTGAGGAGAACATAACACATCTTTTAGTGTAATGTGTTTACTGTCAAGAGGTTTGGGGCTTGATTCTTGAAAAATTGCATATAAAATTCAGTTGGAACTTACCATCCCTTAAGGATAATCTAGTCTGTTGGTTCTCATCTCATCCCTAGTACAAAATATTGCCTCTATTTATATTGTGCGGTATATGGAGGGCACACAATTCCATGTTATTTGAAGACCGCTCTCAGAATCCAACACAGGTGGGAATAAAATGCTTGATTATGTTCACGGATTATTTTAATGCACCCTCTATGAAAAAGTCCCAGTTTCTTCAGGCTCCTCTTATCATTCTAGACATGCCATATGCTTTTTTCGATGTAGCTTCCAACAATCAAAGGTGTGGTGGAAGCATGGTCCTTCATATTGACGCAAATAAGTTATTTCCACGGGGGCTTCACTCAATGACCCTCTACCATAGCATGTTCATTCATGGCATATGAAACAATACCCGTAATTTCAGTAAATATTGGAAAATACCTCCAAATTTAAAAAAAAGCCCTATTTTCCCAATTTAAAAAAACTACAATTTTTCCTATATATTGTATGTATCCATTTTTTCATTTACATTTTTTATACCCCTTTATATATCTACCTAGTATATTGGTATGATACCCCTCTTATGACCCCACATGCATTCTACAATGCACCTTGATTCCTTCGATGTATATTGTGGATGCACATTACTTCACCCACAATGCAATTAATCAACCACATATCATTATGATTTGCAACATCTAATGGTCTAATGACAAGATGGGAGATAACTTCTTGTATGTCACTAGAGCCAATGCACATAGTACAAAATTTAGATTCAATGTTGTAGGCCCCCAATTGCTGACTAAGCCTCTCATGGGCTAGTTATACAATCCCCCTAGGGCTATAGCATGCACTAGGAGGATGACTAAGCCTCCCAAGGCCTGTAATAGGCACTAGTGGTTGGGTATCCAAGCCCCCAAGATCTTACAAAATGAATTTCGTCAAGCGGTGTAGCATTTAAAAATCGACTTCCTCCACTTGATTTGTAAGATCCAAGTAACGTGTTGTACTATAGGAAAAAGGGATAAATCTGATACAATCCCCAAAGAAATTCATGTTTTTTTTACTTAAAGTAATTGCTTGTTTTCTCTCCTTGTTTTGAGAGTAAAATATATGCACCATCCTTCATAATTCAACACCTAATTGTGAAACGTATTGACGGAAATGTATCCTTTTAATTGATGAACAAAAACTATCACAATACTGTCTTCTTATGATGTTTTCTCTGATGCATTGACTGTAAACAATGAATGAAGTGTGTATAGCGATACAATTGAAGCTTTTATTCATTAATGGAATGTAGAGTACTATATTTATACCAGGTAAAACGTGGGTAAAACTAATCAGACAATATTAGATAATTTTATTGATGTCCATGAGTGACCAAAGTAGGTCAATGGAATTGGACAGTAGATAGTAGAACCGTCAACAAGACACAATAATATAACAAGTAATAGAACAAGTAATGGTGGTCTTTTTAGCCCACCTAGACTATATTTTTGGATGCTATGTAGATAGATGAAGCCTACATTAATGGTGGCCTTTTTAGCAACTATAAATGAAGGTAAATAATTAGGTCAAGAAACATGTAACACCCCAATTTGGACCCTTATGAAATATTGGCTTTTAATGTAAATATTGTATACATGCGATGTATGTTTCCCTAGCCTGGAGCTCAAGGCCAAGGCCCCACTAGTGTAGGTTCGGATTTTATTTATAATCGACAAGTATTTGATATTTTCCCATCCATGTGCTATTAAGCCATGGAATATTGTAAATGATGTAAATATTTGATATTGCAATAAAATACCAAACTGGTTGTGGAAACAATGAATGAGAAGGGGCCATGTGTATTCCACTAGGGAGTGGTGAGGGGGTTGTTGGGATGAATCATATACCGCCAAATGTCATTGTGAGAACCCATTTGACTTTCCTTGCTGACATTCATTTCAGTTGTAAGGAATTTCTTGAGAAATCAATCCATGGCTTCAATGGAGCATGGGTAGCCCAGAAATTCGTATGGCAGAGTATGGACTATGTTTTCTTGTACCAAAAGTCACCCTACCTCATGGGAATTGGTCTTTTCCTCATTCCCATTCCATTTTTGAAGATGCCAACATCAATTTTCATCCACTACGAATTCCCAACAGTGAGAAAAAACAGAAATCGCAACTTTGCAAGAACCCACATTTTGAAGAGCCATAAACGCCCAGAATTTGGTATTGATAGTGAAATTCAATGGGGGATCCATAGATATGAACCTTGGGGCAAAATTGAGAGTATTATATACCCCAAAATCCATTGGAAAACCTAGTTTTTATAGCCCATAAAACCAGTGATGGGATTGAGTTATTTGATGACAGAATTGTGAGAAATCAAAGTGTGAATGATTGAGCAGAGGTTGGGAATGCTTGATAAACCCAGTGAAGGATGGAATCTCAAGGATTTAGCATATTGGACCTTTACATGCCCACCCTGAAGAGCACTGGAGGGAAGGGACGCCTGAGGGACTGTGTAGCAGAGAAGGGGACCTTCCTTGTGTTGGGTGTGGTAGGTATTGTGGGTGCCATGACTGTTGAGTTTATCTTGAGATGCTTGTAGCTCTGTGGTTGAGATCACTGGATTAGTATTTCCCTCCTTTGTATTTTGTATGCTTGATAAACCCAACTGTGTGTTGGCTTAGCATAGTTGTTGAGTGAAACCAAGGCTGTGAGTGAGCCCATCTAGTTCCTCCTTAGTGGATGCACAACACAGCTCGGGGGTGATCTCTCAGCTGAAAGAATATAGGATGGACAGAGATATATGGTTGGGTGGAATGTTGATCTCACATAGCCAGTTGTTTGGACAACTTCATCTCAAAGATAAGTGTTCTATGTGTTTAAATTATATGTATTATGTGTTCTACAATGTGTTAATTCTGAATGATAATTATTCATGTTAATGGAATTGATATGAAATATGTGCATAGCATGAGAACGAGATTGAATTCTCTACATGTTGATCCATCATATGCCTGTGATAGATATGCTGATCCATTACTGTTTGTGCATTTGCAAATATGATTTAATTCCGATGTGTTTATATTGAGTATGAATTTGCACACGGAAGTTTTTATTTATTATGAATTTTCGAGTAATTTATGGGGTTGAGTTTACCAAATAAGCTCTAGAATGTTAGTCATGTTCCCTCTATGGTTTGGAATGATCAGAGGGGATGTGACAGAGTGGTATCAGAGCCCATGTTGCAACACTGGGGTTGCTTGGGCCAAACTCTGAGTTTGTAGACAAGTAACAAAATGTTTTAACGTGGTATTGGTGAATTTGTGGCATCATTTTGGAATGGAAAAATGGCAGTATCAGAGTTCTTATATGGTGCAAAGGACCACACACGTGCATAGAGATTTGCAAGAGCTTTCCAATGATACCAGACTCGTCTCATTTGGCAAAGGGACGAAGGAGATATGAACCCCACAAGTTGCAGGAACGGAGGTGTTTATACAGTTGCGGATTTCGGGATTTCGGGTTGCGGGAACGCAAATTTTTTAAAAATTGCGTTTTGGATTTCCACAATTCCAAACCTGCAATTTTGGGATTTCAAATTTCAGGTTGTGGGAATGCAAATTTTTAAAAATTGCGTTTTGGATTTCCGCAATTCCGAACCGACAATTTCGGGATTTCGGATTTTGAATTGCGAGAACGCAAATTTTTAAAAATTGCATTTTCGATTTCCGCAATTCCGGGATTTCAAGTTGCGGGTTGCGGGAACGCAAATTTTTAAAAATTGCATTGTGGATTTCCGCAATTTCAGATTTCATCTTTCGGCTTTCGGGTTCGGGTAAAAAAAAATAAAAAAAAATATAGAGCCCGAAAATTGATTTTTGATTATAGAAGTGTTGTTTATGCAACACCCCGCCCCAAAATTTCTTGCAAATATTGGGGCCCCTCCTTTATTTTTAAGAGAAGGAAAGTTTACCTAAAGTCAAAGACATCGGAACCTTTTCCTTACTTAGTTCTTCTTGAGAAAACCTTTGCTTGTTTCCTTTGAGTTCATTTTTTATTGTTTTGGCCCAAGTAAAACTCATGAATTTAAGTCGCAACGGCAAAAGAACTCATCCAACTCTTCCGCAACGGCGAGAAAATTTGGCTAAGTTAAAATATCGGTGGAAGAACTCGTCAAGTCCTTCCGAAACAACAGAAGAACTCTCCAAGTCCTTCAGAAACATCAGAACAACTCGGACAACTTTACCGCAACGACGGATCACTTTGCTTAGGAATTGAAGCTTCACTTTTCGGATAAACTCGCTGAGTTTCACCACAATGGGCGGGAGGTTCAGTTGAGACTTGAACTTCACCATTTAGAGAGAGAGCTGTGCCATCTTTCTGCAGCCTTTTCCACCAATTTTTTTTTTCCGCAACGGCGGAAGAACTCACGCAAATCTTCCGCAACGACGAAAAGGAATGAACAAGTCAGACCTATTTGGAAGAATTCAGGTAACTTTCCCGCAATAACGAAGTAACTCCCACAAATTTTCCGCAACTTCATGCTCGTCCTTTGCGGAATAACTTAGATAGTTTCCCTGCAACGGTTGGAGAAGTTATCCAAGTCTTTCCGATTTTGGAGGTCACTCTTTAATACCGAATGTGTCGATTTGGCCCCATCCGTACGCCCATTAACCCCGTTTAAATTTCACAACCACCCTATTAAATGGCTCATGCATGTCAAATTCCTATATATAGGGCGTAAACCCCATTGGTATTCATTGTTCAATCTAGTAGAATCTTGTTTCCATGTCCGTTTGAGACCATGACCGCCCACTCCAGGCTCGCCGGCTCCACAGCATCATTAACGTTCCCATACACGATCATTTTCTAGTAGGTTAGTACCTTTCAGGACTTGTATCCTCTCTTGAAGTGGTTTTTCTCATTGAAATGAATGCCATATTTCATTGGTTCTTTTTCGTTTTAGCCTGGCCATTGCAGAAGATTTTCAGTCTAACTACGGCCCAAGCAGACCCATGCCCATACCTAACTAAGCTTACCCAAGCCCGTGTTCTTATGAGCATAGAAGTTTTTTAGGACCTTAATCACCCATAGTATGATCGTTAAGAGAGTCCGCAGCATACCTCTACCCGTTGTGGAAGTTGAAACCAATCCTGTCTACCCTTACAAGAAGAACATTGGTGTCCCTATCCGGTTGCGAACATTCATGCCATGAAACATGTTATACTCAAAATAACTTTGTTTTATTTGGAATTGTTACTATGGAAATGCATTACTCTTATATTTTGTAAGTGCAATGTAGCTCAAAACATCGCTATGCGTTTCCCATAGGATTTTTCAATAACATGCGAAATAAATGTCTTAATCTGAATTTGAAAGTGGAAAAGCCGTATCGATTTGGAAGTTTAAAACTATAATGAACAGATCTAGGAGGGTTGGGTTAGTCTTTTCGTTCAGTTTTGGGAAGAATCAAACAAGTATCCATCAAAGGCTTATCAAAGTATTCTTAAGTCTTATTGTTGTGTGCGGGATGCTAGTCTAATTTGCTAATGTTACATTGTAATGCCTACTCATGTATGATTTCTATTATACAGGGTTTTAAGCCAAAATGTCTAAAGGTGGCAAACGAAAGTCAAAAGCAACTGAGCAAGGATTAGCCCCCATGAGAGTAGAAACTCTATATGAAGATACCATGTGTGCTACAGGCGTTCCTACAGAAGTCAAATGGGGAGACGTATATCGTATGATAAGAGACCAGGACATCTCCGAGGCACTCCTCGAGGAAGAATACCTACACTAGAACATTAAAACCTCCTGCATATCCAAAGCAGCCACACGCCCAGAACTTTTCCCATGCTCGGAAGTAATTGGATGGATTTTGCAGCACGGGAATGCTGAGACAAGGGTTCTTTCAGACAGTAAGGGGGAAGCTTTTGCATCCTTCCATCCATCTTATATCGCAGTAGC
Organism: Larix kaempferi; assembly: GCA_027924585.1. NCBI lineage: Eukaryota > Viridiplantae > Streptophyta > Pinopsida > Pinales > Pinaceae > Larix > Larix kaempferi. The sequence continues at coordinate 2,881,197 of BSBM01000459.1, forward strand.
TTACAAATTGCCCCGGGCTCATCAACGGCTTGATTATGAATGGCTAGGACAAATCAAAATGGATAATCTAGAGATGGCCAGAAAGTTGTTGATCTCAGGAAAACAGATCAGAAAAAAGGATAGTGAGTAGTACAAGGTTCAGATTCTGAGGCCTCCTTTCAAAATGATTGCACTCATGCTTAGTAGAATCTTTTGAAGGCCTGATGGTACTATTTTTATGCTCCAATGGGTTCCCATCATCCACTATGTAGCGTTTAAAGGGACAATTTTTAATTCAGCAGATATTCTCTCAGACAACCTATCATCAACCATAATTGCTGCATAAGAAGGATTAATGGCAAAGAAGGAAAAATTCTACATGCCATCCTACTTGATAGATTGTATTGTGGCAAAGCACCCGTTTCCAAAGCTTGGATGTAACTATAGAGAGGATGACACCCCGGTATTCACTGCTTACAAACTCTTTTGGGATCAGAACTATAGGTGGCAATAAAAACTCATTTGTGAGGAATTTATCATACCTTTATATGAGTTAATGTTCAACGAAGAACCTAACTGCTTGTCCGAAAACGCCATGGAGGTCCTGGAGAATTATGGTGATTTCTATTTTTCACCGGAAGCACTATAATAAGAATGTATGGAGGCCCTAAACCCCCATTTATCCTACCCAGATATGCTACGGACTATATAGTCCACAAGGAGGTAGTGAGACAAGTTTTCCTTGATGTGATTAGTATCTCCTTATACAAGGCAAAGAAGGCCTCTTTCCTGCATTTACCTTTCTATATTGGGGCTTACAAGTTTTTAGGGATTTCAACAGTATAAGATTTTTCCGCAAAACTGAGGGATTTTCACTCTGGGGAAAGGATTTTTCAGAGGAAGGATCGATGAGGCAAGGCTGCACAACAATTCAGTGAGAATCATGCTAACTTTGAATATGCTCACTATTATGATGAAGACGAAGAAGTGTATAGAGGGGTCAGTAACATGACCGAGCTAAAGATTTTCCGACTAAGCAAAGTCAGGAATTGTTCTAGCTTTGGTGTTGTTAAGGAAGAAAAATAACAACATGAAAAGGAAACAACAGAAGCTGCTGAAACTCTATGTAAAGAAGAGAAAAGGCTCAAGGAAGAAGCCGAGAGAATCCAAAGAGAAGCTATTGAAAGAGAAAACAAGGCGAAAGAGGATGAACTTCGGGAAGAAGAAACTCAAAAGATCCAAGCAGCGGAGGAAGAAGCTCGAAGAGTTCAAGAGGAAGAATGGATCAGATTGGAAGGGATTTCCAAACATGCATAAGAGGAAGCTCAGAGGAAGGTTGCAGAAGAAGAAGAACAAAGGAAAGCGGAAGAAGAAAACAAAATGAAGGAGGATGCTGAACCAAAGAGCCCAAATGTCCAAGACATGGATACAGACATCCCTATAAGAGACCTCCCGCTTGTCCCTTTTACACCATCAAAAAGTAGCACAGTGTCCCAATGGGACAGGTTCGCTTATAACAAGAAGAGGAAATCTATTGTCAAAAAAATAGTGACTAGGATGAAGAGACCTTTTCAACTGGACATTGTCACCATACATGAAACAACATTCTTGCAAGGTACTAAGCGTGCACACAAACTCGTGGCATCCATTTCTGTGGCTTCTGTTCAAGCAACTGCAGACAATGTCAACATATTAGTAGATGAGTTAGAATTAGAAAAGGAGAGAGCCCACCATTTGCAGGAAACTCTGGTCAAAGGACATAATTATTCAAATTTGATGGTGGAGAAATGTGACACCCTTGTGTCAGAAAAGAAAGAGTTAAACAGAAACTTTCAACACCTAGAAGCTGAAAAGAGAGCCTTGGTCATACAAATGAGGGCCCTGGAAGCAGAAAAGCAGGGTCTTGAAAGTAGGAACCTGCAGTTGGAGTCCGAGAAATTCGATACCACTCAGTAGATTGATAAATTAAAAGAGAACATAGAGAAGTTAGAGGAAAGTGGGGAATTGCTAGAACACCAATTAGAACTTGCAACTAGCAAGGTTGGTGATCTGGGTCCCTTTCATGAGCAGGATTGCGAAATATTGAAGAGGATACATGGGATTCAAGAGATCATAACAGAGGATGTCTGCAAATTAAAAGGAGTGGTGGCAAAAATCAAGGAAATAAATGTTGAAGCCACTAGGTGTAGGAGAAAATATGTATGCATTAGTGAGGACATTAAGAGGCAAATGCAATGGAGAGAAGGAAATTCAGGATTCCTAGAAAATCTCCCTCTTAAATCCATCTCTGGTTTCAAAGCAAATATCCGCCTTTTGGGGTTTTGCAAGGATTTTGGAGTGAAGCTAAACGAAGTGGCCATGGTCACTCTTGAACAGTGTAGGAACTTGTATTTGAAGATACGAACCACCCAAGAGAATTGCCTGATGATAATGCCCCAGACTATAGAAGAATTTCCAGACAAACTCCAACATTTTCCTAACCTAAGGGATGGGGTAAGTGCTGAAATAGATTATGTAAGGAAGGTGGAGGTTTTGACTGCTAAAGACCTTTACCAGTGGGCTGGATAGGCTTCTATTCACGCACATCTTCTGTAAGAAAGCCTCCAAGCTACAACAACATAAATCGTTGATCTTGAGGAAGAGCTTGCCAAGCATGAAGTTTCTCTGAAAACCATGCTCCCTCTTGATGCAAACAATGTCATAAAAGAAACCAATATCTAGGTGAGACATATAGCAGAAGAAGACATGGCACTAACAACATAAACATATCAAGTATTAACAGGAGAAGTCGGGGCATCATCCTTAATGGAATTACCGGCAGCAACAGGGGCACAATTTCCAACAGGAGTACCAGCTGTAGCAGAAGTGCCTGAGTTAGCAAATGCACCAGCTCAGAAGTGACCCACCTTTGTTTATCTTTTAACTTATAGCCAACGTGTCATTTTTCAGCCTTTGTATATTTTAGTTATTAAAGTGACATGTGGACCCCCTTCCCATCCTTTTTTGTAATATTGCTGGGGTTTTATTCTTTTTGTAAATTGGGCACTACAAGACAAATCAAAAGAATTTGGAAAGTCAGGGTATAGGTGGCAGCTCTTGAAGCATTTGTAAAGTTATATATAACTGATTAATGAAAAATAGAAGGAATTTTGGCAGGTGAAAGGGACTCCTCTTGTACACACGAACTGTTTCTGCTACATGAATGGAAAATCGTTTTGGCATGTAGAAGCCTGTGCTGTGTTTTTGTTGAGGATTATGATGGACTATTGTCGAACTATTTTTGCATTTTACCATCCGTATTCTGTGAGATCTTTCCTGGCTACTGTGAATTAATTCTCTGCCAATGAATGGTTTCATTTTCTTCGCAAAATTTTTGCACTATATGAGTAATTGAATGTTTTAATTAAATCAGAGCTATCTCCGATATTATTTATCTTCCACTGAAATTACATTTGGATTATGAAATGGATATTTGTGAGTCTTTAAATGTTTCTTTCAGTTTATTGCTCATCCTTTTAGTTTTGCTCCTTGCAAGGATAGGTTAGACTAGCTTAAATAGTTAAATCAGATTTGTTTTATTTGCATGCATTTAGTTTAGAGCACTCGCATATCATTTTTAATTTAAAATATGTAAACGGTGGATTGGGACGTAACCAGTGAAAGCAAAGCAAATCTTTACAACATACATGGTAGCTGGAACTGTTAACTGAATGGATTCCCCACACCAAATGGTGAGCAATCTAATTGGGCTTGCTTACCGGGGAGAATCCCTTGCTGATTGATGCTCCGATTTTCGAGGCATCAACAGTTTTTGGCGCTAGAAGGAGGGCCACCAATGCATGGCTGGCAGTAGAGATCCTTTTGTTAGAAAATTTTCCACTGAAGACCCATCCGAAACAGCTATCCCAGACATTTCAGATCTGGAATCAATAAATCAAGAAAATCTCTACTCTGAGACAGAGCAACAAGAAACATTGTATGCTGTCCCTTTTGAAGAAGTAAACTGCTTCAGAACACATACTCGTACCTACGTTAGAATCCTAGGAGGATTAACTACCGTTCCTTTGCTTCCCAGAATTAGAGCTCCTAGAAAAAACCCTCAGTGCACTAAAGACTCTGTTCTGGTTCAGAGTCTAGAAGAATTATTGGATCTATCTCTAGAAGAAATCACTGAACCTTTTGACGAGGTCCAACCCAAAACTCCCACAAATCAAGAACAGCCACACACTCCTCCTCATAACTCACCACCGCACGCACCCCTACATTCTCCACCCAGAGTCATGGATGTGCCTACATGGAGAGAAAGAGGAGCATTGAATTTAGTTGGACCGTTCCATGATTTGCCAAAAAACACAGAAAAGGTTTTTCCTAAGTATGATCCTGGGAAATGAATTTCGGTTGAAGATCATCTTAAAATATTTTATTTAGCTCCGAGTCTTCTTAATGTTGAACATGAAGATGTAGTTTGCTGTCTTTTTCCGTATACTTTCGAACCAAAAGTATCTTCCTGGTACTTTAGCCTACAAGCTAGCTCGATAGTAAGTTGGGAAGATTTTGAAAAATGTTTTTTAAAGAAGTATGGGAATCAAAAGACAGTAGCCACTCTGATGAAAGAATTGTTATCCATGAAAATGGAAAAAAAATGAGAAAGTTCAAGAGTTTAATCAAAGATTTACGACATTGTTAAATAACTTTAGTGATGCAACAAAGCCCGTTGAGGAATGCTTGGTAGAATATTACACAACAGCTCTTAAACCCCCATTAGCAATGTTTTTCAAAAGAACAAAGAAGACTACCCTGACAGAAAACTTTGAAGAAGCTAAGAAGGTAGAAGAAGAGGCCAACAATATTTCCAAACATGCTCTCGATATGGAAGTAAAGCCAACAACCATTAAAAAACCTTTTTTGTTAACTAGGGACAAAGAAGAACCCGCAGTAGATTTAGAAAATGTTATAAAAATGATGCAAAATCTCTCTAATAAAATTGTAGACCTAGAAAAAGATAAGGCAACTAGCTCTTCAAGGCCACCTTTCAAGCCATTCTATAAGAAAAAAGAGGAAAATACATAGCCAACCCCACCGGTAAATAATTCTTCTATGCTAAACTTAAATGAAATAGGCATGGACCAATTTTGTACCTTTCATCAAGAACAACACTCAGAAAAAGTTGTCCACAGTGGATTAACTCAATGAGTTTGGTAATGAATCAAATGCTAGATGCACAAATCTCTGAGCAAACAGATCCCCAGCAAGAACGAATTCCTGAGCGGGAAGAGTCTGTTCCAGACACCACAATGATCCTTTGGGACTAGACTCCTACGCAAGAACCATCTTTTGGAGATCTTATTGACGAAGTACAAACAAGATCTTTTAATGTTACTACTAGAAGTAAAGGCCCGGTGCTTGATCAAACAGTAGATGTGCCTAAAGCTAAGTTTGCAAATCAAATACCAAAACGGCACATAACTGTCATCCCACCCCAGCCTAAGACAATTCCAGCACTAAACCCCGCAATGACAAAGGAATCAAATGTAGAAATATCCAAACAACCAAAAGTTTCTTCGAACAAAACAGAAAATCAACCTAAAGTTTCGAAAGAATGTGACATGGGCTATGACATAATCGAGGATATCAAGAAAGCGAAAGCTAATGTTTCTATCTTTGATATGTGTAGCCTGCCCCAATAGAGCAAGAGGTTAATGGAAGCTTTTGATCCACAAACAAGCATCTCATTTGAAAGCACTGATGAAAACCTATAAATCAATGAAGCCAACATTGGTGGAAAATCAAAATCTCACTCTTCCTTTTCTGTTAACTTTTGAAATCATTAATCATAACGTACATAATTGTCTGGTTGATTTGGGTGTTAGTTCGAATGTCATGCCTTTATCTATCTGCAAGAAGATTAACGGACAACCTATCCCATCCCCATCTCAAATCATATAGTTGGATAAAACCGTTATTAAAGTCATTGGTGAATTAAAAGATGTGCTTATTAGACTGTCAGCTGATTCAAGAGTGTGTCAATTCATTGATATAATTGTGGTCGATATTCCTGAGGATTATGGTTTAATTTTGAGTAGGGACTAGTCTGCAAAACTAAATGGTTACTTCGCAACGGATTGGTCCCATTTATGGTTGCCTTATCAAAATAGGAAAAATCAAATCAAAATGTTGTAGGAACCTCACATGAAACAAAATGTCACTCAGTTAGAAGAAAAAAATGAAGCTGTATCTTTCTCATCTTCAGTTTTGGGAAATTATTTCTTAGAAATCGAACCCGGAAATTATCAATCAGAAGATGTTAGCCATAATTTAGACGAATAGTCCAATCTCCTTCACTTTTCATGGACTGATGAGATCAATTGTAACATAGTAAATTTAGTTACTAACTTAGGTAGTAATGGCACTAACTTAGTTAAAGAAGAAAATACATTTTGGACTCTCTACTTCGATGGCTCCAAAACTCAAGAAGAATCTGGAGCCGGTTGTGTTTTGATTGATCCTAATAGAAATAAACATTTTTTTTTATCTTGTAGACTAGAATTTCAATGTACAAATAATACTACTGAGTATGAAGCTCTGATCCATGGATTAAAAAAAGCCATTGGTTTGAATGTAAAAAATTCGAAAGTCTTTGGTGATTCGGAAATAGTTGTTAGACAAATAGGGAATACAATTCATTTCCTTTCACTGCACTGAAAAGGTTATCAAGTTGAGTTTTGGGATATGATTTCATGTTTTGATGCTTTCAATATTAATTCTGTTCCTAGGTTGAAGAATGTTGTAGCTGATTTGTTAGTAACCTCTGCTTCCAGATTAGTGCCCACTAATAACAAATGCTCTATTGAATTAATTTTCAGGCCCTCTGTTCCGGATAATATTACAAATCTCAGGGTGTTTGATGATGATGATCAGATTATTAGTTTCTTGACAAATGAAGATGTCTTCCAAGAGGCCATAATAGATGAAGAACAACATGATTCAGATTTACAAAATAAAAATATAGCAAAGGGAAACTTCATGCCCAAAGGGGTCAGAACTCTTGAAGCATTATTTGATTTACAAAGCAAGTTTAGAAGACCCGTTAGTGCTAAAACGCACAGCTCATCCATGCAACATGAGTTAATAAATTTGGGCACAGAAGCTGAACCAAAATATATTAATCTTGGTAAGTGTTGTACGCCGGGAGAGAGAAGTAAATTCATCAAATTGTTTCAACAATATAAAAATGTGTTTGCTTGGACCTACTATGATCTAAAAACATATGATACCTGCATCATCCAACACATAATACCAATGAAGGAAGGTGTTAAACCTTTCCAGCAACAATTAAGAAGGATGCATCCAACACTCGATCCTTTAATTCAAAAGAAATTAAAATATTTGTTGGATGCCAAGATTATTTTTAAAGTTCAACATTCTGAATGGGTGGCTAATTTAGTTCCCGTACGGAAGAAATCGGGAGAAATCAGATTGTGCGTAGATTTACAGAATTTAAATAAAGCTTCAAATAAAGACAACTATTATGTGCCACCAATGGAGCAAATTTTGCAGATGGTGTTAGGATCAAAACTATTCTCCCTACTAGATGGTTTCTCTGGTTATAACCAAGTGCTAGTAGCAGAAGATGACCGTCTCAAAACCACTTTTCGTACAAGGTGGGGAACCTTTGCATATCGAAAAATGCCTTTTGGCTTGATAAACGTGGGAGCTGCTTTTCAGCGAGCCATGGACATTTCCTTCCGAGGATTGGGTGGTCAATGTGTAGTAGTTTACTTAGATTATGTGACAGTTTTCTCAAAGAAAAGGGAAGATCATATTTTCCATCTGAAGCAAATCTTTTATCACTACAGAAAGTATGGTATCTCTTTAAACCCTAAGAAAAGTATTTTCGCTGTTCTTGAGGCCAAACTTTTGGGTCATATCATTTCAAAAGAGGGAATATCGATAGATCAAGAGAGAGTGCAAGCTATCAACAAGATTCCCATGCCCCATAGGAAGAAGTCTATGCAATCATTCATGGGCACCATAAATTTTGTTCGAAGGTTTGTACCAAACTTCGCTCAGATCGTTAAGCCTTTGCAACAAATGGTCAAGCAGAGTGGGCAATTTAAGTGGACGGATCTGGAAAAGGTTGCATTTAAAGAAATCAAAGCCACCATAGCTAATGCACCTTCTTTAAGAAGTCTAGATTTCAAAAAGGATTTTATCTTATACACCTTTGCTTCTGATAACTCTCTCGCAGCTGTTCTCACTCAGAAGGCGGAATCAAGAGATGAATACCCAATTTCTTTTATGAGCACTGGTCTACAGGGAACTGAACTAAACTACCCCATGGTAGAGAAGAAAGCATATGTGGTTTTCAAAGTGGTAAAGTAGTTCATGCCATATATTCTAAAAAATAGAACTAAAGTCATAGTTCCTCATCCCGCTGTCAGATCTCTTTTTGTTCAGAAATAATTGGGAGAAAGAAGAGGGAACTCGGTCACTGCTCTTCAAGAGTATGACTTAGAATTCAAACCATCCACTATTATCAAAGGTCAAGGTTTATGCAAATTGCTTGCTGAAAATCCAGCTGATGAAGAGCTAGATTGGAGGAATGAAGCTGAGCTGAACATGGTCGATGTGTGTCCAATTTTTATAGCTCCTGAGTCGTGGTACAGGGACCTACTGCATTATCTACAGTCAGGTTATCTGCCGGAACATTGGAGTTCGAATCAAAGAAGAGCCCTTCGTCTGAAATCAACAACATACCAAATTATTGAAGGAGTGCTCTTTAGGAAGAATTATGATGGCATTTTTCTCAGATGTTTGGAGAAAGAAGATGCAAGCAATGTGGTCAAAGAATTACATGATGGCCCTACTGGGGGACATTACTCTGGAGATACCAAAACTCACAAAATTCTCAGAGCTGGGTACTATTGGCCCACTCTTTTCAAGGATGCTCACGCCTACACTAGAAATTGTGACGTATGCCAAAGAAGTGCCGAAAAGTTACCAAAGGCAGCCATACCCTTGCATCCAGTTATAATCTTCGAACCATTCGAGCAATGAGGCATAGACATTATTAGCGAAATAAACCCAAATTCCTCGCTGCAACACCGTTATATTCTTACAGCTGCAGATTATTTTACCAGATGGGCTGAGGCCGTTTCGCTACGTAAAGTCAACAAGGATGCAGTCATCAACTTCCTGGAGGAGAACATCATAACCAGGTTTGGGGTTCCAATATCCCTAGTCTTTGATAATGCACCTTATTTTTCGTCAATGAAAATTAATGAATTCATGTATGAGAAAGGAATTAAACTCCATTATTCAGCCAATTACTACCCTTAAGGAAATGGATTAGCTGAGTCTACCAATAAAAACCTCATTCGAATCCTTAAGAAAACCGTGATTGAAAATCAGAGAAGCTGGCACATAGCCCTCCCAAATTCCCTATGGACAGATAGAGTTACTCCCAAGAATGCCTTAGGTGTCTCTCCATTCACCTTAGTCTATGGAAAAGAAGCCATCCTTCCCCTGAATGTTTTACTCCCATCCTTGCAATTGGCCCAAGCCTCCCGAGGTTCTAGCAGTCAAGCGCTCCAATCTAGAATTGATACGCTGCTAAAACTTGAAGAGTCACGAAAAAGGCCAAAGACCAATTCCATCATCACCAAGACATAGTCAAACGATGGTTTGATAAAAAGAAATATGGTAAGAGAAATTTTGAAGTAGGTGACTTAGTTCTGAAATGGGATCACCAGCATGAAGGTAAGGGAATGCACACAAAATTTCAACACTTATGGGTTGGCCCTTACCAAATTTCTGAAAAGCTTGGCCCGTCAACCTATAAACTTAAAGACCTGAAAGGAGAGGAAGTAAATCTCCCTCTCAATGGCCCCACCTTAAAGCAATATTTCGCATAAGTCCCAGGTGCACTTTTGTACATAAATAAAACATTATATTTTCTTTTCTAGTTTGTTTCTTTTGTTTCACTTCTTAGTTTCTTTTGATCACTTTTTAGTTTTCCAGATTAGTTTGATCTATTTTCTTTTGTTTACTTTCTACCTTTTGTTTGAGCCCTTTGTTTAAATAAAGCTAAGCTCAATTTTGGTGTAGCTGAGGAATGAGAATCCAGACAAAACTCAAAAGGATGGTCATGAATAAGCTCACTGATAAAAAGAAGTATATATGTGTAACTTTGTTTTCACTGAATGGTTTCTGGGAATGCAGAGATCCTTTTGCTAAGTGGTCGATAAAACCCCTGTCAAATAACTAAAATTCATCATTTCCTTCTGACTATCTTAGGGCCCCACTCACTCTAACATTAATGATTGACTCAGAAAATTCACCATGATTAACCCATGGAGAGGAAGCATGTCTCATAGATGTATGGTACTTAAAATAATCCCATGATGTAAGTAAAAGCCAAAAGTCTTATATTAACGAGTCTGGTTTCCAGGAATTCTTGCCTCAATCAAAATATGGTCGAGAGAAACAAATAAACCTTTCAAATCAGAGAAGTTGTTCAGACAAACCAGCCTGGCAAGGTTTTTCTCCATCCGTGAAGCATATAAATAAATGAATCTTTTTCTCACACAAAAGGACACCATGGATTGAAGAACCTATATCAATCGTTGAAAGGATGAAGAAATTCATTTCTGGAAGTGTGCTACATGCATTCCTCCATACGTCAAATGGGGAGACATATATCATATGATAAGAGACTAGGACATCCCTGAGGCACTCCTCGAGGAAGAATACCTATACTGCAACATCAGAACCTCCTGCATATCCAAAGCAACCACACGCCCAAAACTTTTCCCATGCTCGGAAGTAATTGGATGGATTTTGCAGCACGCGAATGCTGAGACACAGGTTCTTTCGGACAATAAGGGGGAAGCTTTTGCATCCTTCCATCCATCTTATATCGCACCAGCTTACAAATTCCCCCAGGCTCATTAGTAGCTTGATGATGAATGGATAGGACAAATCAAAATGGATAATCTAGAGATGGCCAAAAAGTTGTTGATCTCAGGCAAACAGATCAGAAAAAAGGATAGTGAGGAGTACGAGGTTCAGAATCTAAGGCCTCCTTTCGGAATGATTGCCCTCATGCTTAGTAGAATATTTGGAAGGCCTGATGGTACTATTTTTATGCTCCAATGGGTTCCCATCATCCACTATGTAGCATTCAGAGGGATAATTTTTAATTGGGCAGATATTCTCTCAGACAACTTATCATCAGCCATAATTGCTACACAAGAAGGATTAATGGAAAAGAAGGCATAATTCTACATGCCATCCTACTCTATAGACTGTATTGTGGAAAAACGCCCCTTTCCAAATTTTGGATGTAACTGGAGAGAGGACGACACCCCGGTATTCACTGCTTACAAACTCTTTTGGGCTCAGAACTATAGGTGGCACTAAAAACTCATTTGTGAGGAATTTATCATACCTCTATATGAGTTAATGTTCAATGAAGAACCTAACTGCTTGTTCGAAAACGCCATGGAGATCCTAGAGAATTATGGTGATTTCTATTTTTCACCAAAAGGAAATTTCATAAGAATGTATGGAGGCTCTAAACCCCCATATATCCTACCCAGATATGCTACGGACTACATAGTCCACAAGGAGGCAGTGAGACAAGTTTTCCTTGATGTGATTGGTAGCTCCTTATACAAGGCAAAGAAGGCCTCTTTCCCGCGTTTACCTTTCTATATTGGGGCTTACAAGTTTTTAGGGATCGCAACAGTAGAAGAGTTTGTCGCAGAACTGAGGGATTTTCACTTTGGGGAAAGGATTTTTCAGAGGAATGATCGATGAGGCAAGGCTCCACAACATTGAAAGGAGATTCATGCTAACTTTGAATACACTCACTATTATGATGAAGACGAAGATGTGTATAGAGGGGTCAGTAACACGAGCGAACTACATATTTTCCAACTAAGCAAAGTCGCAGCCAGTTCTAGCTCTGGTGTTGTTAAGGAAGCAAAACAGCAGCATGAAAAGGAAACAATAGGAGCCGTTGATACTCTCTCTAAAGAAGAGTAAAGGCTCAAGGAAGAAGCTGAGAGAATCCAAAGAGAAGCTGTTGAAAGAGCAAACAAGGCAAAAGAGGATGAACTTCAGGAAGAAGAAACTCAAAAGATCCAAGCAGCAGAGGAAGAAGATCGAAGAGTTCAAGAGGAAGAACGGATCAGATTGGAAGGGATTTCCAAACATGCAGAAGAGGAAGCTCAGAGGAAGGGTGTGGAAGAAGAAGCACATAGTAAAGCGGACGAAGAAAACAAATTGAAGGAGGATGTTGAACCAAAGAGGCCAAATGTCCAAGACATGGATACGAACATCCCTGTAAGAGACCTCCCACTTGTCCCTTTCACACCATCAAAACGTAGCACAGTATCCCAATAGGATAGGTTCGCTTATAACAAGAAGAGGAAATCTATTGTCAAAGAAACAGTGACTAGGATGAAGAGACCTTTTCAACCGGACATTGTTACCAGACATGAAACAATAGTCATGCAAGGTACTAAGCATGCACACAAACTTGTGGAATCCATTTTTGTGGTTTCTGTTCAAGCAACTGTAGACAATGTCAACATATTAGCAGGAAACTCTGGTCAAAGAATAGAATTATTCAAATTTGATGGTGGAGAAATGTGACACCCTTGTGTCAGAAAAAGAAGAGTTAAAAAGAAAATTTGAGCACCTAGAAGTTGAAAAGAGAGACTTAGTCATACAAATGTGGGTCATGGAAGTAGAAAAGCAGGGTCTTAAAAGTAGGAACCTGCAGCTAGAGTCTGAGAAATTTGATACCACTCAGTAGATCGATGACTTAAAAGAGAACATAGAGAAGTTAGAGGAAAGTGGGGAATTGCTAGAACAACAATTAAAACTTGCAACTAGCAAGGTTGGTGATCTGGGTCCCTTTCATGAGCAGGCTTGTGAAATATTGAAGAGGATACATGGGATTCAAGAGCTCATAACAGAGGAAGTCTGCAAATTAAAAGGAGTGGTGTCCAGAATCAAGGAAATAAATGTTGAAGCCACTAGGCGTAGGAGAAAATATGTACGCATTAGTGAGTACATTAAGAGGAAAATGGAATGGAGAGAAGGAAAGTTAGGATTCCCAGAAAATATCCCTCTTAAATCCATCTCTGGTTTCAAAGCAGATATCTGTCTTTCAGGGTTTTGGAAGGATTTTGGAGTGAAGCTAAACGAAGTGGCCATGGTCACTCTTGAATAGTGTGGGAACTTGTATTTGAAGATATGAACCACCCAAGAGAATTACCTGATGATAATGCCACAAACTATAGAAGAATTTCTAGACAAACTCCAACGTGGAAGGTGGAGGTTTTGACCGCTGAAGGCCTTTACCAGTGGGTTGACCAAGTTGCTATTCACGCACATCTTCTGCAAGAAAGCCTCCAAGCTACAACAATAGAAATCGTTGATCTTGAGGAAGAGATTTCGAAGCATGAAGTTTCTCTAAAAACCATGCTCCCTCTTGATGCAAACAATGTCATAAAAGAAACCAGTATCTGGGTGAGACATATAGCAGAAGAAGACAGGGCACTAACAGCAGAAACACATCAAGTATTAGCAGAAGAAGCCAGGGCATTAGCCTCAGTGGAATTACCGGCAGCAACAGGGGCACAATTTCCAACAGGAGTACCAGCTGTAGTAGAAGCGCCTGAGTTAGCAAAGGCGTCAGCTCAGAAGTGACCCACCTTTGTTTATCTCTTAACTTATAGACAACGTCCCTTTTTTCAGCCTTTGTATATTTTAATTATTAAAGTGACATGTGGACCTCCTTCTCGTCCTTTTTTGTAATATTGCTGGGGTTTTATTCTTTTTGTAAATTGGGCACTATAAGACAAATCAAAAGAATTTGGAAAGTCAGGGTATAGGTGGCATTTCTTGAAGCTTTTGTAAAGCTATATATAGCTGATTAATGAAAAATAGAAGGACTTTTGGTAGGTGAACGGGACTCCTCTTGTACACACGAACTATTTCTACTACATGAATGGAAAATCGTTTTGGCCTATAGAAGCCTATGTTGTGTTTTTGTTGAGGATTATGATGGACTATTGCCAAACTATTTCTGCATTTTACCATCTGTATTTTGTGAGATCTTTCGTGGCTACTGCGAATTAATTCTCTGCTAATGAATGGTTTCATTTCCTTCGCAAAATTTCTGCACTATATCAGTAATTGAATGTTTTAATTAAATCATAGATATCTCCGATATTATTTATCTTTCGCTAAAATTACATTTAGATTATGAAATGGCTATCTGTGAGTCTTTAAATGTTTCTTTCAGTTTATTGCTCATCCTTTCAATTTTTCTCCTTGCAAGGATAGGTTAGACTAGCTTAAATACTTAAATAAGGTTTGTTTTATTCGCATGCATTTAGTTTAGAGAATTTGCATATCATTTTTAATTTAAAATACGTAAATGGTGGATCGGGCCGCAACCGGTGAAAGAAAAGCAAATCTTTACAACATACACGGTATCTGGAACCATTAACCGGACGGATTCACCACACCAAACGGTGAGCGATCTAATTGGGTTTGCTTACCGGAGAGAATCCCTTGCTGATTGATGCTCCGATTTTCGAGGCATCAACAAGGAGCATGCAGGATCAGAATTGGATGAGTTCAGTGGCATTCTGAGGCCATTAACAAAGACCATGGAAGGTCCAGTGAATATCGCAAGCCCATTATGCTCCAATTTGGCATAAATTTGGGATTAATGGATTTTACAAATTGGTGTCCCAACGCTTGAAAGAAGCTCGGATTGAGCCTAAAATTATATGGAGCGGTCATGAAGCAGACACAGTTTTAAGTTTGGAATTTTGGAGCCAAACTCCAAAGGATATGGAGTCGGGGTGAGTGTGAAGGCCAAAAAGCAGTATTCCGAGCCACTTTTTGGATATTTTGAAAAGCTTGCAATGGATGAAAGTGACCCTGTAATTAGGATTCAAGAAATTTACTGAACTCAACATTTCATATTCTTAGTAAAACATACATTTTTCGTTAGACAGGTATTTTCTAGAAATGCTCAGTTTGGGAGATAGCCATTTTTGGCTCAAAATCTTGAAAATTTGGAAAATGTCAAAAGTTAAAAGTAGAAAAACCTAGAATTTTATAGAAGATGAATGGAGCATCAGAGCAGAGATCAACAAGTTGCTGATTGTTCTTTGTTATATGGACTAACTTCTCCCGGTATAAAAGTTTTCCTGAATCCTTATAGATTTGCTTCTACAGGTGGCTGAAGTTGGCAGTTCAAGATATTTTACAACTGTGTAAGAAGTGCAGAATTGTGCTAAAAGTTGTCATTTTTGAAGTAATGCAATTTCCACACATGATGTCGGAATAAAGCATGTGGATAGTCATCATAAATCTTGTCCAGCAGGGAATAATGGTGCATGACCAGAATTTGAATGAGGTTATCATACCCCATAGATAATTAGAGTATAAAAGTGCCAGTGACTGTGTTGACATATTGTTGACAATATGGGCAATTTCGAGAATTGCATGAATGGGCAAATGAAATGAATGCATAACAGCTATGTGAATGATTCCATGAGTTTGATTATGTTAAATATTGATTTCTTATGTTTCTATAAGCATTCCTAAGATGTCTAACAAATATTTTCATAATGCACAGTGCTTGCATCTCATAAGATTTAATAGTGTAGCAGAAGTAGCATACAGGGAAGAGAGTCTCCAAAGGAAAAATTGTGACCATAAATGATGCTCAGGATCCTTATGAGCATGAAGAAGATGTGCTAGTAGAAAATGTGCAAGAAGGGAATGTTGATACTGAATCCAATGGGAGAAGGGAGCAAGTAACTCCTCGGAATTTGGTTGAAACCTTGGTGAGATTCAATGAAAGGTTGAAGAAGGCTCAAGAAGAAAAAAACCAACTCAATGCTGCTATTCTGCAATGCCTCACTGATATTCTGCAGAAGATAAACCTTGGGTCCAATCCAATCAATGTACATTAAGAAGGAAGAGATGCAGAAAGTTGCTCTAGAGGTCATTCAAAGAAGAGGATTCCAAGCCCAAGGAAGAGTTCTGTGAGCAAGAAGCATAGAACACCTTCCTCTAGATATTCTTCTAGCAAATCATGTGACTCCAGAGGTTCTCAAATAATTCCAAGGCAAATGCCCAAGAGATTTGATGGAAGAAATATGTTCAAAGGCATCCCACAGGGAGAATTCAGGAAGGCAAGGCCTCCCACATTTGATGGAGAAGACAAGACTGACCAAGAGGTAGAGGCATGGCTTTTTGGAATGAAGAAATATTTCAGAATTCAGGACTACTCAGGAAATGAAAAAGCTAGAATTGCCATTTACAATCTAAATGGCAGAGCTTCAATTTGGAGGGACAACCTCTTGCAAGTGAAAGGGATCAGTTAAAGGAAGATCAGCTGGGAGAGATTTAAGAAGTACTTCAAGGAAAAATACCTTTCTGGTAGGTATTATGACAGTAAGAGAAAAGAGTTCAATGAACTCAGGTTGGGACAAAAATCTATGGAAGAACATGTCCATAAATTTTTGGAATTATTGAGGTATGTAGATTACATTAAAGATGAGAGAGTAAAAATCCAATGCTTCCTTGGGAGTCTACCTCAAAGTTTCAGAGATAGGATTGAGTTTGTTAATCCACCAAGTATTGATGAAGCCATTAGAATGGCAATGCATTGCTATGAGAAGAGTAATGAAAAATCAGAGGTTAACCCAGTATGGAAAGGAAATCCAAGAGAGAGGTTTGATCAAAAGAAAAGTGGCTTCAAACCACCATTCAAAAGTCATCCTAGGACCTTTCCATAAGGGCAGCAATCAAGGAGTAGATTCAAGCCAGCAGTAGCAATAGATAAAACATCAAAAGGGCCACTTCAATGTTGGGGATGTGGAGAAAACCACATGCTAAAGGATTGCCCACATCGGAAGGAGAATCCGTGAAGGTTGCACAACTTAAAGGGAGCAGCAACAGTGGAAGACATGGAAAGGGAAACGCCTTGAATTTATGCAACGTTGGATAATCATTAGGCAGACCATCAATCATCAGTGGTGGAAGTTGAAGGTAAGATTGATAAGCAATCTATTTCTATTTTGATTGATCTAGGACCTACTCATAGTCATGTTTCTCCAAAAGTAGTTGAAGGTTGTTCTCTTAGAAAAGTGAAGCAGAATAAGTCTTGGCTGGTTCAACTAGCCACAAGGACCAAGAGAAACGTTAGTGAAGTAGTGGTGGAGTGCCCCATAGAATTGAATGGACTCCACACACATGCAGATTTAAATATACTACCATTATGATATTATGATGCCTTAATTGACACGGATTGGTTAGAAAGACATAGAGCTAAGTTGGACTGTTATGAGAAAGCACTTGAGTGTATTGATGAAGAGGGAAGACCAATATTAGTAAGAGAAATTCCCAAACAAGTTTCAGTAGGACAAATTTCAGCCTTACAGTTGAAAAAGTTTTATAAGAAAGGTTGTCAATTATATGCAGTCCATATATCAGATTCATCAAAGGACAAAGGTACAAGGATAGAAGACTTCCCATTGTTGCAAGAGTTCCAAGATGTGTTTCCGGATGAAGTGTCCGGACTACCACCAAAGAGAGATATTGATTTTACCATCAATCTTGTTCCATGGGAAGCGACGAATTCCAAAGGTCCTTATAGAATGAGCACATTGGAATTGGTGGAGTTAAAGATGCAGCTACAAGAGTTAATGGACAAGAGGTATATTAGGACTAGTGTGTCTCCTTGGGGAGCACCAGTGTTATTTGTTAAGAATAAGGATGGGACTTTAAGACTGTGTATTGATTAGAAGCAGCTAAATAAAGTGACAGTTAAGAATAAGTATCCATTGCCAAGAATTGATGACTTATTTGATCAAATGAAGGAAGTTAAGGTGTTTTCAAAGATTGACTTGAGGTATGGCTACCATCAAGTGAGGATTAAAGAAGAAAACAGTCACAAGACAACTTTCAGAACTAGGTATGGTCATTATGAGTTCACTGTGGTGCCATTTGGTTTTACCAATGCACCTGCTAGATTCATGTGTCTCATGAATAGTGTCTTCAACAAATATTTGGATAAGTTTGTGATTTTGTTCTTGGATGACATTCTTGTCTATTCAAGGAATGAAGAGGAACATGAGGAACATCTAAGGATGGTGTTGCAAGTCCTTAGAGAACATCAGTTATATGCCAAGTTAAGCAAGTGTGAATTTTACCAAAAGAGGGTTCAATATTTAGGTCATGTCATTTCTAAAGAACGAATTGCAGTTGATCCAGAGAATATTAATCCCATCATGGATTGGTCTACTCCCAAGAATATTTCAGATGTTAGATCTTTTATGGGCCTTGCTGGTTACTATAGAAGGTTTATTGAAAGCTTCTCCAAGATAGCTCATCCAATCACTTCATTGCAAAGGAAGAATATCAAGTTTGTATGGTCTGAAAAATGTGAGAAAAATTTTCAACAATTAAAGGAGTTACTTATCAGCGCTCTTGTTTTGAAGATAGCAGATCCAAAGAAGGATTTTGTAGTGTGCACAGATGCTTGCATTGAAGGGCTAGGTGGAGTGCTCATGCAAGAAGGAGTTGTGATTTGCTATGAGTCGAGGAAATTAAAAGAGCATGAAAAGAATTATGCCACATGATCTGGAATTAGCAGCCATAGTACATGCTCTCAAGATGTGGAGACATTATTTGTTGGGAAGAAGATTCAAGCTTAGAACAAACCACATGAGCTTGAAGTATTTGTTTGATCAGCCAAACTTGAATGCTAAGAAAGATAGGTCGATGGAGTTTCTTTATGAATTTGATTTTGAAATTAAGCATGTTAAAGGGAAAGAGTATAAGGATGCAGATGCCCTTAGCAGAAAATTTCATGTTGCAGTAGTAAATATGTCCAAATCAGATTTGAAGACAAGAGTTCTTGAAGCCCAAAACGGTGATGAAACTTGCATTCAAATTAAAGAGAAGTTGCTGCAGGGTAATACAGATGAAAAGTGTGCAGGATATTAGCTTGGTGAAGATTATATCCTCGTCTATAAAGATAGACTGTACATTCCAAATAGTGCAGATTTGAAGAAGCTAGTGATGGATGAAATACATCAAATGCCATACTCTGGACACCTAGGATATCAAAAGACTATAACGGCGGAAACAAAGCAATACTTTTGGCAAGGTATGAAGAAGGACACAGCTGAGTACATTGCTAGGTGTCAGAAGTGCCAACAAGTCAAGGCAGAGCACCAACATCTAGCAGGATTGTTGCAACCCTTCCCCATTCCAGAGTGGAAGTGGGAAGTGATATTTATGGATTTTATAACAGGTCTTCCCATGACAGTGAGGAAGTATGATTCAATCATGGTTGTGGTGGACAAGCTATCAAAGGTAGCTCACTTTATTCCAGTCAAGTCCACTCACAAGGCTAGTGACATTGCAAACATCTTCATGAGAGAGATATTCAGACTGCATGGATTTTCCAAGGCAATAGTTTCTGATCGTGATACTAAATTCACTTCTAATTTTTGGAAAGCATTATTTCAGAAGTTGAGAACTAGATTGAATTTCAGTACAGCATATCATCCTCAAATAGATGGCCAAGCTGAGGGGGTGAATCGGGTTCTTGAAGACATGCTGAGATTGTATGTGATGGATAAACCATCCAAGTGGGAAGATTACCTACAGTTGGTATAATTTGCATACAATAATGGACATCATGCATCATTGGGGATGAGTCAATTTGAGGTATTGTATGGCAAGGGATGCAGGACTCCAGTGAATTGGGACAACCCGGTGAACAGGGTAGTACTTGGACCAGAGATGATCAAGGAAATGGAACAGGAAGTTGCTAAGATCAGACAAAATTTAAAAGCAGCTCAGGACAGGCAAAAGAGTTATGGATATTTGAAAAGAGTGCACAAGGAATTTCAGATTGGGGATCATATTTATTTGAGAGTTAAACCAAGGAAGAGTTCTCTCAAGTTGGGGAGTTGTGACAAGTTGGCACCAAGATATTGTGGGCCATTTGAAGTCCTAGATAGGATAGGGCTAGTTGCATACAGAGTTGCATTGCCTGCTAACATAAGAGCTCATAATGTTTTCCATGTATCTTTGCTTAAGAAGTATGTACATGATCCTAATCATATGACTGATTGGAATGTGATACAGGTGGAACCCTAGGGAGAGTTCCAAGTAGAGCCTATGCGCATCCTCGACAAGAAGATCACTTTGCTTCGGAACAGGGCCATCAAGAAGGTAAAGGTCCAATGGAATCACCTTAGTCCTAATGAGGCTACATGGGAGCATCTTAGTCCTAATGAGGCTACATGGGAGCTGGAGGATTCCATGAGAGAGGCATTCCCATTTTTGTTTAGTTTTGAGAACACCGAGGATGGTGTTGTTCTAAGGGGGAGGGGAATGTAATACCCCAATTTGGAGCCTTATGAAATATTGTTTTTTAATGTAAATATTGTATACATGCGATGTATGTTTCCCTGGCCTGGAGCTCAAGTCCAAGGCCTGTTTAGTATAGGTTCATATTTTATTTATAATGGACAAGTATTTGATATTTTCCCATCCATGTGCTATTAAGCCATGGAATATTGTAATTGATATAAATATTTGAAATTGCAATAAAATACCAAAACTAGCTATGGAAGCAACAAATGAGAAGGGGCCATGTGTATTCCACTAGGGAGTGGTGAGGTGGTTGTGGGGATGAACCATATGCCGCTAAATTTCATTGTGAGAACCCATTTGACTTTCCTTGCTGACATTCATTTCAGTTGTAAGGAAGTTGTTGAGAAATCAGTCCATGGCTTCAATGGAGCATGGGCAGCCCAAAAATTCGTATGGTAGAGTATGACCTCTGTTTTCTTGTACTACAAGTCACCCTACCTCATGGAAATTGTTCTTTTCCTCATTCCCATTCCATTATTGAAGATGCTAGCATCAATTTTCATCCATTACAAATTCTCAGCAGTGAGAAAAATTAGAAATCGCAACTTTGCAAGAACCCACATTTTGAAGAGCCATAAATGCCCAAAAGTTTGCATTGACAGTGAAATTCAATGGGGGATCCATAGATATGAACCTTGGGGAGAAATTGAGAGTATTAGATACCCCAAAATCCATTCGAAAACTCAGTTTTTATAGCCCAAAAAACCAGCAATAGGATTGAGTTATTTGAAGACAGAA
Organism: Larix kaempferi; assembly: GCA_027924585.1. Classification (NCBI taxonomy): domain Eukaryota; kingdom Viridiplantae; phylum Streptophyta; class Pinopsida; order Pinales; family Pinaceae; genus Larix; species Larix kaempferi. The sequence continues at coordinate 2,902,407 of BSBM01000459.1, forward strand.
TTGTGAGAAATCCAAGTGTGAATGACTGAGCAGAGGTTGGGAATGCTTGATAAATACATTGAAGGCTGCAATCTCAAGGATTTAGAAGCTTGGACCTTTCTATGCCCACCCTGAAGAGCACTGGAGGGAAGGGACGCCTGAGGGACTGTGCAGCAGAGAAGGGGACCTTCCTTGTGTTGGGTGTGGTAGGTATTATGGGTGCCATGACTGTTGAGTTTATCTTGAGATTCCTATAGCTCTATGGTTGAGCTCACTGGCTTAGTTTTTCCCTCCTTTGCAGGGAAATTTTTAGGGGTGAAATTTCGCCAATTGGCTATTTCTGGGGATTTTTTTCAAAAAAAAAATCGCTATTTGGTCATTTTTAGTCTCTAGTATCGCCTATATTTACATAAAATGTGTTTTTTTATCATAATATTCACCAAAAATTACAATTTTTAGTAGTAAATTGTATGTTTCATATTTAATATTCGCCTACCAATCTATATATATGTTTTTTTCAATCCAAAATTATCGCCTAGAATACTATACATAAGTATAGTATTATAATCCTTAAAAAATACCCTGCTCCTTTGTCTTTTGTATGCTTGATGAACCCAACTGTGTGTTGGCTTAGCATAGCTGTTGAGTGAAACCAAGGTTGTGAGTGATCCCATCTAGTTACTCCTTAGTGGATGCACAACCCAACTAAGGGGTGATCTCTCAGCTGAAAGAATATAGGCTAGATAGAGATCTATGGTTGGGTGGAACGTTGCTCTCACATAGCTAGTTGTTTGGATAGTTTCATCTGAAAGATAAGTGTTCTCCGTGTTTACATTATATGCATTTTGTGTTCTGCAATGTGTTAATTCTGGATGATAATTATTCATGTTAATGGAATTGATATGAAGTCTGTGCATAGCATGAGAACGAGATTGAATTCTTTGCATGTTGATCCATCATATGCCTGTGATAGATATGCTAATGCATTCCTTTTTGTGCATTTGCAAATATGATTTAATTCCACTGTGTTTATATTGAGTATGAATTTGCACACATAAGTTTTTATTTATTATGAATTTCCGAGTAATGTAAGGGGTTGAGTTTACCAAATAAGCCTTGGAATGTCAATCATGTTTTCTTTGTGGTTTGGAATGATGGGAGGGGACATGACAAATAGGTGCATGACATTTAATATTTATCTAAGCAGTAACTGTTTTCCTTGGTTAAAAAAAATTTCCACAGAATAGTGATGTTTGACAAGAGTGTTAATATTATAATTAAAATGACCTTTCTAGAAAAATATACACGTGAAAAACTTAGTACAAACGATTTTGAACCCTCATTTTTTGGTAGGTTAGAGATGCATACATGATCAAAATATTGTGAAAGACAATAAAATTAATGGAAAGGCTACTGGTTTTCATTTCCATGATAATACTATAAGATCCTACAATTAGTGAATTCACAAAGGAATATTTGAGGAAAAGAGAAACTGATAGAAGCAATAAAGCACCAATATGGAAAAACTTATATAATAGCGCAGGAAAATTGCTTACATTGAGGATAGTGACAAGGAATAAGATTATTAGTTCATAATTTCCCCTTAAGGAATCTCAAGGGGTTTCAAATGGGTAGTCCAGGAAAAATGCCCTTGTAACTGGCATTTTTCCTCACACCTCCATTTCAATGCTTCTCTAATCTGAGGGTATTCTTGATGTGTCTTATTGATCAGAGATGTCTTGTTTGGTATCTTTTCTCTTGAATTTCCTAGTGGGTTGGCACATTGTGCCCTCCTTATATTATTCATTCACTAAATTTATCACAAGCTAGAAACCCTCTTGTTTCAGGTGCAAGCTAATTCCTGCTACTTTGAAACACTAGCAGAACATACCTATCAGGTGTGGAGGCAAGTACTTTACAGGTTATCTCTCAAATTTGAGTATGGAGCAAGGATCAAAGTGTCCCCATTTGTACCTCTGAGACTATGAGACTACTCCTCACTCTCTCAATTCATTCTCCCTTCAGCCTCATCATATTCATAAAGAAAAGTGGATACCCAAAAAATTCTAGAGATAACATGTCACAGAGGAACAATATCCACAAAAACCCTGTAAAAACCATCTCATTTGATGAAAACAACTATGGAAATAACCCTCTCAAGTGATGGGACATCTTACCTATGTAATCATATAAACATGACGTAGATATTTAAGTTCAAAATTTGAATTTGGAAGTGTCAGGAAGGGGCAAGAGAGTTAGAGGCATAATGCAAGCATCCATGCATAGATGTGTACAAATGGATGAGTAAGATAGGAACACGACATCCCTGCAAAGTAGACTATTTGCATTGGAAAGAAACTGAGCATCTATATGATGTAGATTGGAGGAAGTTGAAAAAACAACAATCTTCACTCATGCAGGAAAAGTGGAGTTCTGAGCATACATCATTAGAACCTTATTCCGTAAGAATTTAGATCAAGGTTGGATGACAACAAAAATCTGGTGTGGAAATTTAGATTTCCAAAATGGAAGGCCACTTCAGAAGATAAGCATCTCCTAGGAAAGAAAGAAAGAGCTACCTACAAACCCAACATTGTCTCCACATCCCAGGAATGACCATGAGATGGGTAGTACTACTGAGCCCTGGATACAATCAAACAAAAATGTATTCATTGAGCTTGACAATTAAGATAGTTGATGACTGAATAGTATTGACTCTTTAGTCATCTACAATATATTTTGGTAGTTCTATTTTGTTGGAAAAATGTTAAATGTCGGGTAATGCAAGTATTGGTATTTTATATTTGATAAAAGGAGTCGCTTCGTAGATTTTATGGGCCTTACTAGATGTTGAACATGCAAGCATGCATTCAAGGCAACATATCAACTAGATTTACATCATGGGACAAAATCTAATAACTTGGACATGATATTTAAGTACATGCAGAGGTTGCTTACACTAGGAACGATGTGAAATTTCTCTTAAACTGGCACCCATCCTACATATCAAAGAGTGGTGTATTTTAGAAGCATACAATTAAGCCTCAAATTTTAAAATTTAGCGTGATCATACTGTGAATAAAACATCACAAAATGCAGAGATATGTTCTTGTTTGCATTAACAATATAATACTGAAAATTTTTGGGTGTTTTGATGGAAAACAAATCAGTGTTAATTGATCTCACGTTTGTAGGGAATTATGGAATAATTATTGAAATGTTTCCATTTACCTTGTTTATTTTCCTACTTGGAATGCCCAACACGAGGGAAGTAAGTTAATGATCTCAACATGTAGAGAATAATACACTAGAAATCCAAATGCGGTTTTTTGAACTGATATTGGTTATACTTGGAGTGCCTAAGAGTGGAAATTAGTGAATGGTTAACAATTTGTAGAGATGCATATGAATGAATGTGCTGGTTCAATTCAAAATATCTTGCCGGTTTCCATGTTTCCCCAACAATGCATCTATAAGATAGTATTTCTCAACCAAAAAATTTACTCTCTCTCTCTATGCATGGATTTATTGGTTGATGAGAAACCCCTCCATGTTTCAGTTCAACAATCAAAGGGGCTCTGCTGCTTAGTTCTTGCTGTGGAGTTATTCTATTAAATATTTTAATTCAGGCAGTTAAATTCTGGCATTGTCATGCGAGGTTGACAAGGTAGAATAAACCTTAAAGTAATCTTAGGATTTCAAGGGTAATGGGCCCATCTAAAAGTTCCAGGTCATGTCTCAGTTGACTTATTATTACCTAGAGAGTTGCTGATCATGTGTGTCTCAGTGAAACTAGATAGGTAGAATAATGAGTTGCTTTAGGAAGAATCTCTTCTTCGGCCAAGAAAAATATACAAAGCAAGTCGACCAAAGCATGCATATCATAGATGGATAAACAACTATGATAAAAAAATTCGAAAGTGGCCAGTGTGGACCTCCCAAGTCAAGGCATAGTGAGAACATGAATGTCTAATAAGAACTAAATTACATTTGATCCCTAAGGTTCACCAGCTAAAAATACAAAAAGCATCTCATCACTCTGAGTGTTAAATTTTGAGCATTAATTCACAATACTCTAGGATCTTTACTGAGAGAATAACATGTATAGTATATCAATGCATATCAATCATAACAAGCATGTCAATCATCACAAGAAGCAAAAGAATGAGATACAATAGACACACAGACTTTCCGTGGGGAAAACCCTAAGGTGAAAAACCCCACAACTTCCTCAGATATAGATAGAGTAATAGCTCAACCAACGTACAACCAAAGTACAAGAGATAGACTCCTCTTAGCAACTGATCCTCCTCCTCACATGTGTTCCACTTTCCGAGTGAAGGAAGTGTGGGTTTTGAGTGATCCAAATAGAGATCTCCCGATCTCTATTTATACTTGTCCTATTTTCCCAATAACCTTATGGGGCCGACTTGTCTAGCTAGGTACAATAACTTGATATTACATAAATCCAGGCTAACCCCTTACAAGGTGATCTAATAAGCCATCGGCAAGTTAACATACTTGCGAAACTTGTCAATACAAATGATAACACTTCCTTATAGAGGAATAACACATCTCTATAAGGGTACAATAAATATATAACTGAAATACATTACAAAGTTACATATACATCAACACTCCCTCTTAACTAGGAAGGTATTTCTCGACACAGATTTGCTAGCACAAGTCTTCTTCTCTAGATCATCGTCATCGATGCATTGTCCTTGAATCATCATCACTATTGCTGCTATCTCAACCAATCTCTAAATATACTCATCCTAGGAAGTTCTACAGAGCCAGTCCTTTTTCATACTGGATGTAGGCCCACCACATGTAGGTCTTCATCATTAATGGCCATACTGTGGATCTCAGGACTGATTACGTGCATCAACAAAACCTAGTGCAGACTATAGGTTCTTTTACGTGTTGACCTTCACAAAACCTACTCAGAGCATCCCAGGATGTTACGAGCAAACTGCTCTACCTGTCCGAATCTCGATAGAGCATCCCAGGCTATTACGAGCACACTGCTCTACCTGTATGGATTTTAAAGGATCTTTTCTATGTAAACTTTCACAAAACCTACTCAGAGCATCCTAGCACAGAATATAGGATCTCGATAGAGCAACCCAGGATGTTACGAGCACACCGCTCTACCTGTCTGGTTTTTAAAGGATATTTTCTATGCAAAACTGTAGCAAAACCTACTCAGAGCATCCAACACATACTATAGGATCTCGATAGAGAAACCAAGGATGTTACAAGCACACCGCTTTACCTGTCCAGTTTTTAAAGGGTCTTTTCTATGCTACTTGTAGCAAAACCTCGAAAGAGCATCCTAGCGCAGACTATAGGATCTCCTAGGATCTTTTCTATGCTACCTGCACAACCTTTCCATGGCCACAGAGTATCAAACTGATACTCACCATACATCATCCTGATGTACATCATCACATGATCAACCTGATCATCATCATAGCATCAACCTGATGCGTATCATCTGGAGCGACATCCTCAAGCTCGTCATCTGTGATCATCCCAATCATCATAGCATCAACCTAATGCATATCATCTGGAGCAACATCCTGAAGCTCGTCATCTGTGATCACCCTGATCAAACAATATATCCAACTGATGCATACACAGTATCTACGTGATACATATCATACATGATCTACCTGATCATACAATGAATCCATCTGATATACATAATGCATCCACCTGATACATACATAAGTACATGATCTACCTTATCATACAAGTATCCACCTGATACATAAACACATACATGATCTACCTGATTATACAAGTATCCACCTAATACATACACAAATACATGATCCACCTGATCATATCCATCATCCAACATGATGCGTACATACATACATATAAATGATCCAACTGATCATATCCAACATCCAACATGATGCATACATACATACATATAAATGATCCAACCGATCATATCCAACATCCAACATGATGCATACAGAGCAGTAACTGGAGCATCATCCTGATGCTCTTCATCCAGCGCTTACATCCATAGCCATGTGAAGGATCATCCTTCGAACATGCTTGGAATGGCTTCAGAAAATGTCTCCATCACTTCTTCCTCGAAGTGTCGTCGATCTGAAGAACACCAAGCCTCTCCTTGAAGTATTCGAACTTCACTCTAGCTAATGGCTTCGTCAGTACATCTGCAATCTTCTCATCCGTTGCAACATACAAGAGCTTCACTGCTCCTCTTTGCACCATATCCCTGATATAGTGATATTTGATCTCTATGTGTTTCAACCTGTCGTGGAACACCGTGTTCTCAAACAGCTTCACACAACTCTGGTTGTCACAAAAGATACTAGTAGCCTCCAACAGGAGATCAAATAACTTAGACAGTAGCTTCCGAAGCCATACTGCCTCCCAACTAGCCGAATAGACTGCAACATACTTTTCCTCGGCTGTACTTAGTGCTACATGGACTGCTTCTTGCTAAACCAAGACATCACACCTGATCCCATACTGAAGCAGCACCCAGATGTGCTCTTCCTATCTGCAGCACTGCCTGCCCAATCTGAATCAACATAACCTTGTAGGTTAAATTTTTGATTTGATTCATACTTGAGCCCATAATCAATTGTACCCTTCAGGTACCTCAGAATATGCTTTACAACAATTAGGTGAACACTCCTTGGATCCATCAGGAACTGGCTCAATGTGTTCACCACAAAGCAAATATCTGGTCTTGTGTTCGTCAGGTACATCAAGGACCCAATCATTTGACGATACATAGAGACATCAACCAGCTCAGATGAAGCATCACACAGGAGCTTTAGGTTCGATGCCATAGGTGTGGCCATGGCCTTGCAATCCATTATACCGAACCTCTTCAGGATATCTACTGTATACTTCCCTTGTCCAAGGAAGATCCCATTTGCACTCTGCCACACCTCCATACCTAGAAAATAGTGCATCATCCCCAAGTCCTTCATATTGAACTCGACAGCAAGCTTCCTCTTAGTATTGGAAATCAGTCTATCATCTCCTATTACAAATAGGTCATCCACATATAGGAGTAGTATCACAGGATTTCTTTCCTCAACCTTGTAGTAAAGGTTGGAACCCACTTTACTCTTGGTAAAGCCCAAACTAGATAGGAAACTGTCCATCCTACCACACGAAGTTCTGGGAGCTTGCTTCAAGCCATATAAGGCTTTCTTCAATATGCACACATATGACTCCCTGTCATGTGTTTCAAAACTGAGTGGCTACTCCACATACACTTCCTCTTCAACTACACCATTCAAGAAAGCAGTTTTGACATCCATTTGGTGTATCTTCCTTTTCATCTCTATAGCCAGGGAAAATAATAATATGATGGAAGTGTACCTGGTTATAGGAGCAAATGTTTCTTCATACATAATCTATTCCCTCTTTCTGAGAGAAGCCACGAGCTACAAATCTTTCCTTTTATTTCTCTATGCTTCCATCTGCAGCATGCTTGATCTTGTAGATCCATTTGGAAGTCATAACAGACTTCCCTTCAGGTCTTGGGACAACATCCCAAACATCATTCTTCATTATTGATTGGCATTCTTCGACCATGGCATCCTTCCATTCTTTATTTTCTGCTGCTTCTTCATAATTGGAAGGTTCTTTGTTTATGATGTCACGGAGTAAAGCAACATACCTGGTATGAGATCTAGTTCTCTTCTTTGCTCTGTGTTCTTCTTTTGGAATGCCATATCTTTCTGCATCTTGAATGAGCTCTCTAGCCCATGCAGGTTTCCTCTTGTGAGAGTTATTCTCACGGGGTGGATCTATAGGTTCTTGCGGATCTTCAATTTCACAAACTGCATCTGAAATTGCTTCAGTCATGGTAGTGTATTGAAATCTAGTTTCCTTAGGTTCTTCATAAAATTAAATAGGTGTTTTGATTTGATGAATGCTGAGTTTCATCAAATGTCACATCCCTACTGACATCAATCTTCTTGAACCCTGGAAGGTATATTCTGTAAGCCTTCGAGCTTTCACTGTAACCCACAAAGATACCCTTCTTTCCTGAAGGATCTAGCTTGGTCCTCTTTTCTTTTGGGACATGAGTGTATACTGGACAACCAAATATTCTGAGATGCCTGACTTTAGGTTTCTTACTGGAGAAGACCTCTTCTGGTGTCTTGTTGTCCAATATCTTGTGGGGTGTTCTGTTTTTCACATATACAACTATTCTAGCTGCTTCTGCCCATAGATGCATAGGTAGATCCTGGTCATGTAACATTGCCCTTGCTGCTTCCATGATTGTTCTATTCTTTCTTTCTGCAACTCCATTCTGTTGTGGATTGTAAGGAGTTGTCAACTCCCTCTTAATCCTTGAATCACTGCATAGCTTCTTGAAGTCACCTGAGGTGAATTCTCCACCATTGTCAGATCTAAATGTTTTGATCTTCTTATCAGTTTGGTTCTCCATCAAGGTTTTGAATTCCTTGAACTTATCAAATACTTCATCTTTGTTCTTCAAGAAGTAAACCCAAGTCTTCATGGAGAAGTCATCAATGAAAGAGACATAGTAAATATACCCACTTAGAGAACTGGATGACATCAGACCACATACATCAGAGTGGATGATTTCCAAGATTCCTTTAGCCTTGCTTTCACTGCTTGGAAATGCTTTCTTTATGTTCTTTCCTTTTGCACATCCTTTGCAAACACCTTCATGCTTGGTCTTGATTTCAGGAAGACCTTCTACAGCTTTACTTGCATTTGGTAATGCTCTGTAGTGCATATGTGCTAGTATTCTATGCCCAAGGTCACTTGGCTCCATGGAATAATGTACCATGGCATGTTCAGGTTGTCCCTTCAATTTATACAATCGTCCCTCTTGCTCTCCAATCACCACCACATCATCAATAGTTTTACCCTTTGGCCACATTAGGACTTGTCCATCTACAAATGCAACCCTCATGCCTTTTGAATCCAATGCAGAGATGGAGAGTAGATTCTTCTTGAGCCCAGGTACATAAAGAACTTCTTTCATCTTCAAAGACTTTCCAGAATCTAGGTTGTAGGAGGCTTCACCACTTCCTTTGATAGGGTATTGATAATCATCCCCAAGTTTCGCTTTATGGGGTGATTCATGTTCAGATAGATTTACAAAAGATTCTTTAAACCCAGTCATGTGTTTGGAAGCCCCACTGTCAATTAACCAATCATTACAACCATGAGAGATAGTACCTGTGAGAGCACAGATTAGAACATACTCTTCTTCACTTGATGAGTCATCATCATCACTTTCTGCTCTAGTTTTCTTCTTGGGAGGTTCATCATCCTCAGTAGCATGAGCATGATATCTTCTTTTGTTATTCTTCTTCTTCTTGTTGAAATTGTTGTTGTTGTCTTTCTTCTTCTTGGGATAGTCTGAAGCAAAGTGTCCCTCCTCATTGCATTCAAAACATTGTACATTAGATAAATATTTCTTTTTTTTATGAGGGTGAGAATGTTTCTTGTTATGAGATCTCTCCCTCTTAAACTTGCTTCCCTTGGTGTGAGCTGTGAGAGCTTGGTCTTCATTCCCCATCTTTTCTTTTCTGGCCACAAGCCTTGCTTCTTCTTGAGAGCATTCCTCCCACAGTCTACTGAAAGAAACCAACTTCTTTCTTGCACAGATTCCTTGGATAAAGGAATCCCATGACCTAGGTAGGCCATTTAGTGTGGTCATAACAACTTTACCATTGTCCACTACTTCATCAATAGCTTCAAGCTGTTCCTTGATTTGAGAGACCTTGGAGAAGTAAGATTGAATGGTCTCTCCATTCAATAGCTTGACCCCTTTCAATTGATTCCGTAGAGTCATCTTCTAATTTATGTTCTTCCCTTCAAATAGATTAGTCAGGGAATCAAACATAGCATTGGGTGTCTTTAGAGATGACACATGTGGAATAAGATGGTCCTTAATAGAATCAACAATGATTCTCTTTGCCTTGACCAAGTTCTTCTTATGCAATATTTTATCCTCTTCATCCTCTGGGGTAGGGATGTCACGGGGGCTTCACTCAATAAACCGCTATCATAGCACGTTCGTTCATGGCATATGAAACAATACCCCTAATTTCACTAAAAATTGAAAAATACCTTCCAAAATCATTTTTTTAACCCCCTCCCAATATGCCTTCCCAATTTGAAAAAACCCTTATTTTCACTAGATATTGTATGTATTAATTTTTTCATTAACATTTTTTATACCCCTTTATATTTCTACCTAGTATATTGATATGATACCGCTCTTATGACCCCACATGCAACCTACATTGCACCTTGCTTCTTTCGATGTATATTGTGGATGCACATTACTTCACCCACAATGCAATTACTCAACCACATATCATTATGATCTGCAACATCTAATGGTCTAATGAAGAGATAGGAGATCACTTCTTGTATGTCACTAGAGCCAATGCACATAGTACAACATTTAGATTGCATGTTGCAGTTCCCCAATCATTGACTAAGCCTGTTGTGGGCTATGTATCCAAGCCCCCAGGGCCTGTAACAACCTCTAGGAGGCTGACTAAACCTCCCAAGGCCTGTAATAGGCACGATTGGTTGGGTATTCAATCCCCCAAGGCCTATCGAAGGCCTATAATATGCCCCGGAGGCTTAGAGCCTCCCAAGGATATTGGTAACAACTGACTGAGTGTTATTGATAACAATTAGCTGTCAATGACCATGTATCTCGACTATGATGGAAATGAAACCCACTTCACCATGAAACCCCTAGCCTCAAGCATGCCTCAAGATAGGATTTCCCCGCGTACTGGTAAGCTCGAGCCTTGCCTCAACCCGATTTCTCATCAGGCCATGATCGCGCCATCTCTATTTGGTGGATATTTGTCAACCCACCCATATAAAAAAGACCCCAAAGTATTTTTGTATTGTTACATTAAATAAAATAAACCTTTTGCCCCTTAATATATAAGCAATATAATTTTTAGGTTTTCATGAATATTTAATACTGCAATATGAATGAACGTGATATTATATTGCCTTCTAGTGAATCCCCCGTGAGGGATGTCTTCCTTTACATATGAGTCCAACTCATTCTCTTCCAGGATTAACCCAATCCTATACTTCCAGGCTCGGAAGTTATCAGCTCCTTCAAGCTTGTCCTCAAGCTTGGTGTGATGAGACATTTTTAAAGAGTACTTCAAATGGAAATAGAAAAGATTTAGGTCTTACCACTTGATTTGTTGAAAACTGGATCTGGTCCCAGATTAGGGTTTGTTGGAAAAACCCTAAAAATTCAAAATGTGAATTTCAACTTTTTGAAAGGATAGAAAGATGCGCCTTGATGATCTGATCAGCCTAGTGTATTCGGAATTTGAGATCTACAAAGCTTCACCCTTTAGAAATGCCTTTTTGTCTTCCCAGGTTCACTTGGGAGGACCCTGAATTAGGGTTTGAGTTTCTCGGAGATCTACCCAACCAAAAATATTGATCCCAAGCTCTAAACTTCGATTTGTCCAAGGAGCTTCCAGCTATGTCTTTAGATTTCATAAATTCCTATATTTGTGGAAACCCTAATTTTTAGGGCCAAAACTGAAAATGCTCAGAATTGAATTCTGATTGGACATATAGATTTGCCTTGATAAGTAGATTCAATATACTATACTACTTTTCCAAAATATGTGGAGAGAAACCCAATAAACAAGAAACCCTAGTTTTCGACATTGCACAATGTCTTCTTCTCAGGTTAGCTCTGATACCATGTTAAATTTTGAGCATTAATTCACAATACTCTAGGATATTTACTAAGAGAATAACATGTATAGTATATCAATGCATATCAATCATAACAAACATGTCAATCATCACAAGAAGCAAAAGCATGAGAGACAATAAACAAATAAAGTTTCCGTGGGGAAAACCCTAAGGTGAAAAACCCCACAACTTCCTCAGAGATAGATAGAGAAATATCTCAACTAAAGTACAACCAAAGTACAAGAGATAGACTCCTCTTAGCAGCTGATCCTCCTCCTCACATGTGCGTCACTTTCCGAGTGAAGGAAGTGTGAGTTCTGAGTGATCCAAATAGAGATCTCCCGATCTCTATTTATACTTGTCATGTTTTCCCAATAACCTTATGGGGCCAACTTATCTAGCTAGGTACAATAACTTCATATTACATAAATCCAGGCCGACCCCTTACAAGGTGGTCTAATAACCCATTGGCAAGTTAACATACTTGCGACACTTGTCAATACAAATGACAACACTTCCTTATAGAGGAATAACACATCTCTATAAGGGTACAATAAATATATAACTGAAATACATTCTGAAGTTACATATACATCAACACTGAGCTGAGTTTAACATGCCCAAAAACCCACTTCTGCAATGCCTCATCTATGATTTTATAGATCAAAATTAAAAATATCCAAACACTAGCAACAAAGTATAGTAGGATCCCAAGACCCACTTTCGCAATGCCCCATATATAATGATATACATTGGCAGTGCATGATAACCAATTACAGCTCTGTTCAACAACTATCAACCACACAAAAACTCCTTGAACTAGAGAAGTTTATAAATGAGATTCCTAAATATTCATACTAGAATATTATTACATTCCAATATGCCTTCCTATTCGAAGTGGAAGTAAGCAAAATAGGAATAGGAATACAAGGAGAAGAAGAATAGGAGTGTTATTGATCATGGTTCCTCTAAATGAAGGATATGAAAACAATTGAGATCTTTTGTTTGCAATTTCCTATCATATTTGTTTCACTAGTAAATGAGTTTCACCCATTATAACTAGGTGAAATGGGCACTAAAGAGTATTTATTAGGAACCATTTGCTAAGATGTGGCCATGAGATCAATCCCCTATATCCATCACAAACCCCATCAACAAGACCATACTTTGCACGGGAAAACAATCAATGTTCATACTCTTATGATTAACGAGTACCCTTTTATTCATCCCGTGAACAACGCACAATGAAGTTGAGCAAAAATTATTGTCTATACATCAATCCAGAAGAATCTCGATGACAAATAAATAAACTAGCCCAAAAATGTAATCAAAACATCACAAACAAACAAATTTTGCAAAGAAAAGGGGCAGGGATGTTAGGAAAAAAATTGTCCTACTAAAAAATTGAAAGCAAGCTTCAGACAACATCGATGGGCACCTAGATATCGGTGTCCGCTATGAAATTTTGAAGCCTTCTAATTCTTGGGATCCTCTAAAGGCCTGAGACTCAGGCACAAGAAGGGACTACAGTGCCTTCTTAAAAAATGGTGGCAAAGCAAATACAACTGCATGAATCTGCAATCCAAGATGATCATATTAGTCTTTAATACATCAGATACGGAGTCTCTAAATTATATTTCTAGAATTACTAGCCTTGTCATATTAGGACAAGGACTTGCAAGGATTTTGGTTTGTCCAAGTTGAATCAATGTCCCAGTTTACATATATTAGACAATTCCTCGAAATCTTTGGGACATAAAGATATTCAAACAAATCTAAGATGTTTATTTTATATCAAGAGCATGCATGTTAATTCTAAAATATATATACTTCATCAATCATCACAAATAGGACAGTCTAAAGACAATAGACTATGTGAAGCTTCTACCGATAACAATAGGAATTCCACATTAAAACCTTCAGAATTGATAACAAAAAAATTTACACTATTTCTTATTATACTATTAACTAAGGACCTGTAATACTTTGACTGAGCAACGACATTAATTAAGTCCAGTTTTTCTATTACTTCCAAAAGAAAATCGTCATAAATAGGATACAGTCTAAACACTCTAGGAATATTACCTCCGAGTTATAGTACTTAGTTGCAACCTTCTGCTCTTCAATGGGATTGATGGGATTTCTGAAATCTACTTTCGGTCCTTAGGTTGAGCAAATAAGAAAACCAATTGCCCCGCTAAATATCACATTATAATAAAGGCATTAATAAAGTTGTTATCTAACAATATAATAGTAATAAAGACATTCAACAAGACATCTAAACTTCACAAACATATTTGATTGCAATATTAGCTGTGTGACCATCCACATGAAACAATATTACAGTGATAGTCTTAAAAAAATGGATTCTCAACAATCCAAGCCTCATCTTTAATTCACTTTTTTTTTCAATAGAGTTTGGAGATCACATACCTCAGATATTATGGAACATATGTCCATGCATAGTGAACAGAGCCCTTGAAAGTCTGTCTGCATTCTGAGACAATATCTTGAATAACGTGCATATGCAACCACCATCTTTCTGCCTAACTAATAACTACACCTCTAGGCCATATCCAGATGTATCATATCCAAAAATAAATCTAAAAATTGGAATACGTATTCTCATCCATATCCTATTTGTGTTATGGTAACTACAGCTCAAAACCTACATAAGTGCCATATGGTAAACAAGTAATATCTGACATAAAAGGAAAAATAGCACTAATTCTTAGATTAGGGACATGAGAATTAGATGTGTCATTAAAGGAAAACAGAAAATTATAAAGTAAGCTTCCTATACTTTTCAAGAAAACCAATACTTTTCAATAAAACCAAACAAGGATAAAAAGGAAAGCCAAATAACAAAAACCGTAAAAACCAAGCATGGAATATGCCATGTACATGTCTCCAAAGTACTTGATGTTGAAGTTTAAGGGTTAGAGGAGTTTTTAATTTAAGTAGTAAACTTTAATGCATGAACATATAAAATCAGATTCAGAATAGTATTGTTCTAATAAAATTTGAACTGTAATAAACAAACATAATTTTCATCTCTTTCAACTTAACGCTCCATTATTCACTGCGTTAAAGTTGGTCCTTGAGAATCATAAAATGCCATGTACAATAACAACATGATAAAATAATGTACAGTAGATATCAATAGTAAATAATCATAACCAATATTTGAATCAACCATATACTCATATTTTTCAGATTTGATCTTGTCACCGAAGGGACAAGTCAATCTAGACAAACAATTTGTGTACATTGAGAGAGATCCAAAGAGGGTTAAAGAATAAGCATATTGACCACATACTGAACTAGACTTTTTATTCAACAAGCACATTCATACACAGTATATTCATGCTGACAAAGGGAACATAGGCATGTTGGGAAAGGATGCAATCACATACTGCAGAGGCACATAGGCATACTTTGCACAATCGTGCTTGAAAAAAAACAATCCACCCATAAATTGAAACTCACTGTCATGTTGGGGAAGACCCCACAGTCCACATAAGAAAATAGGCTCATGGTCACCTCATGGTCATGCTAGGGAAGGACCCACATTCTACCCGAGAAAACAGATCATGGTCATGCTGGAGAAGGACACACATTCCACCAAGAAAGAAGATCACGGTCACCCTAGGGAAGGACCCACAGTCCACTCAAGAAAATAGATCACAGTCATGCTAGTGAAGGACCCATAGTCCACCAAGAAACATATCACGGTCATGCTAGTGAAGGACCCACATTCCACCCAAGAAAACAGATCACAGTCATGCTAGATAAGGACCCATAGTCCACCAAGAAAAAAAATCACAGTCACAATGGGGAAGGAACCATAGTCCACTCAAGAAGAAAAATCATAGTCATGTTGTTGAAGGACCCACATTCCACCAAGAAAGTGCCAAGAAACAAATCATGGTCACGTTGGTGAAGGACCCATAGTCCACCAAGAAATAGACTCATGGTTACATTGTGGAAGAAGCCATAGTCCACCCAAGAAACAGGCCATGGTCATGCTGGGAAAGGACCCACAATCCAACAGAATCACGGTCACGCTGGTGCAAAGTGACCACGCGGAATGTGTAACAAGGAAATCCCATTCATGCGGGTGGTGCAGCAAGAGATCACATGGAGCAGCAACAAAGATCACGCAGAGGGAGAGAGCTTAGTCACGCTGGAGCAGTAGACCACAAACTGGATCCGTCTCTCATGTTAAATTAAAAATTTAATTTATAATCTAGATACTCCTTAAGATAGGGTATCAAAACATTAATACACATAACCTATGGACCAAGTAAGATACACATAATATAAAGGATCACGAGTCAACCAAGGTGGCCACAACAAAACAAATCACAAACCCACAAGTTCAAGGTGAACTATATGAAGTGGACAAGCAAATCCTTTATAGGACCAACAAGACCAATAATATTTTCTCTCCCTCAAGGTACACAATTTTATATATTTTTGTCATCACTGTATAAGATTGATTAGTTATAGAAAGTAGAACCAAATAAACAACTTATACAAGGAAGAGAAGTGAAATCCATAAAAAGTAGTTAGCTTGGAAACTGCAACTACAACTGAAATACATAAATAGGCATCAAAGTAGCTGCAAACTATCTTAAACAGACATAAACAATGACAAATGATGACAAAACAGTACTAGAAACAAAATAGTATCGTTTTAACTAGACAAGATAAGTTTAAAACATAGTTTTCATCTCTTACAACTTTAACACTCCCTAAGGGCCCTGTGTTAAAGTTGAAAATCATACAAAGACAATAAATAACAGCAGTAGTAAATCTAACTCAAAGTACAAAGAAAACTAATACAATAACCGACTATGAGAGTTGAAACCTTCCTTATACTCAGCTTAGCACACCTAGACAGTGCAGCAAAGATATCAATCTACACAAGTCCGAACGCATAGTGTTCATCTCTTTCAACTTTAACACTCCCAAATGTACACATTCGGGATTATTAAAGTTGAAAGAGATGAAAATTATGCTTTGAACTTATCTTATCTCACTCTTGTCTAGTTACAGCTGAAAAGCATACAATAACAATAAATAACATCAGTAGTAAATCTAACTCGTGTCTAACTCAAAGTACAGAGAAAACAAATAATATAACCCACTGGGAGAGTTGAAACGTGGTTTAAACTTTCCTTATACTCAGCAATATTTTTTTAGATCAGATCGTGTCTATTAAGAGACAAGTCACTATAGGAACAAAGGACATACTTGAGAGAATAAATTCAGTTACCTACTCAACAAGCAAGGAATCCCTAATTACTGGAGTAGTAGCGCAAGGAATCCTCGTGGTTTAAGCAGTTTTAAGTGGACTAATATCTCTGTTACATTGTATGAGTGTTTGGGTCTACTTAAAGTGAACCGTAAGGAAACCCCAAATATTGGAGCAACATACCAACAAACAACAATCCATAAAATATCAAGTAATGATGAAATTTCACACACAAAACATGCACAAACTAGTTCTCCGTTTGTAGCCCATACGAAGCCCATGGATTTCTTCCAAATTGGCACACTCAAACAGTGCAACAGAGATATTAGACCACTCAAGTATGAAACCACGGGGGTGTCGCTGACAGACCAATACTATATCACATCTTTTCATATTCGGGGCTTAATAATTATAAAAAAAAATTATATTGGGAAAGTAATAAATCAATGTAATATTGTTATATGTTTGACAAATTCATATAATTTGAGGCAAATTCAAACCGATAACTATATTACATTGATTTATAACTTTCACAAACAATTTGCATTCACATCAACATTTCGTCAAACACATAAACATTCAAGAACACATCAAAATGGGGAAATAATGTTGGCACCTTTATTATGAATAATAGATGGTAGACAATACAATAACTATGGGGCAAATGGGTTTTTTTATTTAATATAACATAACACAGGGAAAATGGGTTTTTTTATTTAATATAACATAACACAAATACTTTGGGGTATTTTTTATATGGGTGGGCTGAAAAATATCTGTGAAATGGCAATGAGGCAAGGCTTGGGCTTACCAGAGTCGCAGGGAAATCGCATCTTGAGGCCTGCTTGAGGCTAGCGTTTTATGGTAAAGAGGCAAGGGCTAGAAAGGGCACTTGGAGGCGTTGGAGACGTGTTGGAGGCCCAATATGCAGAGAAATCAAGCGAGGACAGGGTTTTCCATAACGTCCATGTGAGCAGATCTCTCATTTGAATTTTGATTGAACCGAATCACGTTCTCCTGGACTAATTAATGCGATGTTTCTTTCAATATACTGAAGGATAAATTTGTAAGTGCCCCCATTCTAGTGTTTCTTAATGGGGATGTTTAATTTCAGGTACATGTTGCTCCATCGGGTTGGTTTCGTGGTGAAGAGGCAAGGGCCCAGTATGCAGATAAATCGTGGAGAAATCGCGCGTTGAGGAGGGGTTTAAGCACGGTTTCGGTTTGTGGTGAAGAGGCAAGGGTTTCCAAGGTTTTCCATGCTCTGATGTGGCTCTAATACTCTTTGGTTAGTATTTTTTGTGCTTTGATATGCTTCTTTTGAAAAATCATTTCCATAATTTAGTCTGGATCTATTAGTAGGGATGCTACCCAAGTTGTCGTGTATGGATTGACTCAATTTCGATCTCAAACTACTGATAATAGAACCATAATACTCATCATCAATCATGATGATCAATACCATGGACTTAGGGCTATCAAATTTCTAAATGGTATTTAATTCTGTTTGGAACTAAAATCCTACAACTCTTGAAGCAATAGGTTAACATGGGTGGGAATGGAGGGCATTTCTACCACCACACTACCATAGGCCCTATGGGCTTGGTCTATGATGGTTGTTGAATGGGATGATTGATGGCCTTGGTGGGAATCATGCTCAAAATGTAACCACCTATAGTTGCTTGGGGGTGTTGGCGTGCAAGAAACTAATCACCGAATCCAACCAGTATTTGAGGTCCTTACCCAAAAAATTAAATCATGTTAGGAATAGGATTTGTGAGTACAAATAACAGTTTCAATATTACTAAGGATTAACCAATCTCGATTTCGGAACCAGACTCTGAAGTAGCATGTCCTTTTCTCACAATGTGGTTTTTGAAAACATATTCCTTCTTTACTACATTTTTGTACCTAGTAGCTCAACTGTGTTGGAGCATTGGGGTTCCAAGCTTAGATTGCATTGTGGTTCAACATAATATCAAGAGTCAATAAGAGGGGTCAAGAAGACGAAGGTGTCAAACTCGCGGTCAAACTGTTATATTCTCTCTCAAGGTATCACCAAGGTATATAGTCCATAACTTATAAGTGTTCCAAACCACAACAGTATGTTTTATCATCACTGTATAAGGAAGGTCCATACCACGTCCATACCCACTCGATACCACAACAGGGGCACAACAGTGAGTTTTATAACAAGAGATTTCCACACCCTAGCCATCTTTCAAATCAACAACAGTCACAATTTCCTAATGAGTTAATATGCACTCCACACAAACATGACGAAATTAAAGAACACTTCCATTGGAAAATTTTAAGATCTGAAACCATAAACATCGAATGGACTATCAAGATTTAAACTTGAAAATTTCTCTGATTTCTCAACTTTGTTGTCAACTACTGAACTATTACCATCAACATTGTTTCTAATAATATCTGAAAATACCTTTTTGCCAATTCCTATACAGCATGATACTGAGAAAGAGAGTGAAAAGAGATACCTTTGCTTTTAGTAACCATACAAAACTTGGACTGTGCTATGCAGCATCCATGAGCTAATAACACATAGTCAGCTAATAAGCTTTAAAATCATAAGAAAAAGTGAAGCAAAACTGTAAGGCATGCTAAATAATGTGTAAATAACGAGCACATGAAAATTAAGTGTGAATTAAGTCTGAGTATCCCACTGCTTGTTCAATATTTTGGAAATGCATATTCATACCCCAGGATTTACATGCATCTTCAACATAGAATTGATTGGTAGGTCCAAAAATTTATAGTTAGGGATGTCATCTTTTCCAATAAATATGCATAAAGCTTGAGAAAGTCCTTCGAGACCTAGTAGATCATAGCTGCAAAAACAAAAACAAGTATCCTTAGTTCAAACATTCTTCGGATTTGTGCTCAATAAATCCCACATAAACAATATAAATCCATAGTTCACTTGCCCTGCATTATGAAGACATTTCTAGCTACATAATTTTAATTTATATAAATCAATGCATTATAAAACCAAAGGTGAAGGCCCGTAACCAAGAAATAAACAACACTCAGCCCCTGATACCAACAGCTAAATTGGACCAAATAGAGACAAATTATTTTGAGAAGAATTGGAGTTTACAATAGGATATGTAATACATAAAAAGAATACTATAATGTAAACACGGAACACAACAGATCTCAATGGGATGACCCAAAAGTTACAATCAAGCTACTACAACCAACAATATACATATTTTGATCAGATGTTAAAAATCTTTGAAGCTACACAATAAAGCATTTTCATTTTCTAGAATTAAATCCCTTCACCTAACAGTGCTAGAAATTTGCAGAATTCTTCTTAGAATAATGATTCAACTAAAGCTGTGAGATGGCAAAAAAGATTCCTAACTAGGGATACATTTCCAAAACCATATAGAACATGTCCTGGCATGGGAATATTGACTGAATCATGTGTCCATTATCTATGTGAAAAAAACTGTTTAAAATGAATGTAATATATTTCATATATAATTATATCATGAATTGATGTTGTTAATCAGTTGAGTACCATTTTGGAGATGTCTTCCTCCATCTTTTCATCAATATTTCAGGAATTGTAGTTGCATCCCAGCTTAGGTGCAACTATCCCCAACACTTTTCTTTTTCCTCTTTATTTTTGTTAATATCAATTATTGTAGTTGTGGTAGTGTCCATTTTGGTTAGAGGGACATTGAAGGAGCTATCAGAGCAGGTTTTAAATCTATTTGGTAGAAAAATGTCAATTGTAGAAGCTATAAATTTCTATTGTAAAGTCAAATTGAGATGATCTTTTTCTTGTTGGAAACTAGTCTAAGAAGCTCAAATTGAGCTATCACTTCTTTTGTTAGGAAGTAGATTCATAAGGATTTAAAACAAGGGATGTTGTAAGGGATTTCATGAAGCAACATTCAAGTGGGCTAAGAGAAGCAAATGACATTTTTTGCTATTTGGCACAGAATTTCAGATCTAATTGCACACACAATATTAGCTTCAGATTCGCACTGAAAAGTGAGACATTTAATTCAATATCATAAAAAACATATTTGATATAGTTGTAGATTGAAATACCATATGAAAACTAATTTCATACACAATATTGGGTGTCGCTGACAGACCAATTCCTTATGAAAACCAATTTCACACACAATATTGGGTGTCGCTGACGGACCAATACCATATAAAAACCAAAACATATTTGATATAGTTGTAGATTGAAATCAACAAAGCACACAACCCTAATCAATTTGATAGGAACCCAATTCAAGCAAAATCCACACAAACCCATTTAATACCAATGCAAGCACACAACCCTAACCAATTTTAATACAAATGCAAATCTAGCACATAGACCAATAGACAATTCATATAATTATGGAAGTATTGCAACATGCTTTCTAACACTTTGACTGCCAAACATCCAACACTTATTAAGAGGTGGAAAACCGTGTCACAATTATGGCATGTGACCTTCTGTGTGAACAATAAGATGTAACAGAGATAAGATGTAACTTGGAAAGCGATAACAAACACTTTCATTGAGAGGCCTGCAAAAGTTTTGAAATTACCTTTGCTATAACTCTTTCTAGAATGAGATCGTGTATGCTTTAATTCTCTTCCAAGGAAAGTGCAGCATGGACTTCCTGCAAAAACAAGAAAAAGAGAGAATTAATGACCTTGCTTGTAGAATTTTTGGAAAAACGAAACATACCATCAACTGAATACCTGTTAAAACTGAGCTGAGTAGTTTTTGGCAGTTGAGTCAAAGTAAAGTGGCCTTGAGGATGATCCATTTTGTAGGCCTGATGATCATCAATCCTAGTTGATATTTACTACTGCTGTTATTTATATGCACATGTGTTATTTACTATTGCTGATATTCCATTTAAGAAAACATTTAGAAAACACATTTCAAGAAACACACATTAAGTAATATTCCATTTAAGTAATGAAGTAGCAAAAGAAAGTATATGAAAACTCTAACATGGGCATGGGAACCAAAATTTGACAAAGAAAAACTTGTTTCATCCTTTTAAAAGTAATATTACATATAATTGTTGAATTATCCAATAGTTCAAGAACCCTCAAGAACCATGCTTGAAGAACGCATAAAGAAATATTTGATGATCGATAACTTCACATTGAGTTATCCCAATCATTCGACATTTGAACCATTCACTACACCTGAAGATAAGAGAAATTAAAATGAGTATGAAATTGATACAAACAAATGAGCGATAATACAAAAAATAATACTTTATAAATAAGTTATAAGATAGTAGTAGAAAAGATAAGAGAAATTAGAATGTTTTGAAAACTTCACCATATTTAAATTTGTGATGAAATCCACATAAATTCTGTGGTCGCTTTCTTCTAACTTGTATGTGTCATTCTTGATATTGTATGATAGGTTTTTTGTTGCTATAACAGATTCAATTTGTATGAATAGATGATCTATCAAATCATACTTGTACATGCGTTACCTGTTCGAGTACACAGGGTACTACCAAAGGACCGAACACCAAGAGCAACCACTTCACACAAATAGATCACAGATCAACACACCGATGTTTTGATGTGGTTTAAACCCTCTTGAGGGAAACACTCCACGGCCCCAGCCAAATAGCTTCTACGGGACAATTTATTATGCAAAGAAAGAAAGTTACAAATGAACTTCTCATAATCGATCAACTAAACAATGACCCTCCATGCTCTTTAAATAGAGATCATGGACCAATCGGATGTTAAGCCACGGATCAAGGTTAGGTTTGATCTAAGAGAAGTTGAGCCGTCGGATCACTCTATGTCAGAAACATATCGTGACCGTCGGATTAAGTATTTACAAATGCATACTAATGCATACTAAAGAAACACACTATCCCTAACGGATATATTACACAAGTTGATCTTAACTAACTCCTAAGTGTCTAAATATCCTAACATCCCCCCTTAAGAACAACTTGGGATAGGATTGAAGGATTT
This sequence comes from Larix kaempferi, assembly GCA_027924585.1. NCBI lineage: Eukaryota > Viridiplantae > Streptophyta > Pinopsida > Pinales > Pinaceae > Larix > Larix kaempferi. The sequence continues at coordinate 2,925,391 of BSBM01000459.1, forward strand.
ACAAAAGTGACACTATTAGGAGAAGGAAGGAGGCATTAGAGCCTATCCCCCCTTAATGACAAGTTCCTGAACTCCTAACATAGATCGAAGTTTAGAAAACTTCGCTTCTGTAAGAGACTTGGTGAAGATGTCTGCAACTTGATCATCTATAGGGCAAAAGAGCACTTCAAGAACTCGATCATGAACAAGATTTCTGATGAAGTGCATACGTAGCTCAATGTGTTTGTTGCGTTGATGTAGAACTGGATCTTTGGCAAGCTTGATGGCACTTTGATTGTCGCACCAAAGTGTAGTAGGCTGCTGCTGCTCGAATCCAAACTCTGAAAGGATCTGTCGAAGCCATAAAGCTTCCTGACTGGCATTAACTGCTGCTCGATATTCTGCCTCTGCTGAAGAAAGAGCAAGAGCTTGTTGTTTCTTACAAGCCCAAGTAATAGGTCCAGATCCCAGACTGAAAACATAACCTGCAGTAGACTTTCAATCATCAGGATCGCCGGCCCAATCTGAATCAATGAAACCAACCAACAAAGGTTTCCCCCCTGTACTGTAATGAATCCCAAACTGAACTGTACCTCGAATATATTGAAGTATTCTTTTAGCTGCTTTCCAGTGACTTTCATGAGGTGTCTGCATATAACGGGCAACTCGACCAATGGCAAAGGAAAGGTCAGGACGGGAATGAGTCAAGTATAAAAGACTACCAACAAGCTGACGATACAAGGTGGCATCTACTTCAGGTGAAGTACAAGTGGCATAAAGTTTGACTCCAGACTGGAAGGGAGAAGGGGCTGGTGTACAATCTTCCATGTGAAAGCGTCGAAGAAGGTCACAAGCATACTTAGACTGAGAAAGAAAGATTCCTTCTTTGGTTTGCAGGACTTGGAGACCAAGAAAATAATGCAAATGTCCTAAGTCTGACATTTAAAAATTTTGTTTAAGACTGGATTTCACATGGGTTATAAGCTTAGGGTCACTACCAGTAAGAATAAGGTCATCAACATATAGAACAAGTATGATGAGATGGTTTCCTACTTTCTTGGTATAGACATTGGGTTCAGAATGGCATCTAGAAAAACCAGTATCAAGGAGAAAGTTATCCATTTTGGCATACCAAGCTTTAGGAGCTTGCTTAAGGCCATATAAGGATTTCTTAAGGCGATAGACAAAGATAGAGTTATTCTGAACATAGCCAGGAGGTTGTTCCATGTAAATTTCCTCCTGTAAATCACCATGTAAGAAGGTAGACTTGACATCCATTTGATGGACTTCCCAGTTGTGTAAGGCTGCAAGCGAAAGAACAAGGCGGATGGAGTTCATTTTTGCGACAGGAGAAAAGGTTTCATTGTAGTCAATCCCTTCAACTCATGAAAAACCTTTGGCAACTAACCTTGCCTTAAGTCTTTCAACACTTCCATCTGATGCATACTTAGTTCTGTAGACCCATTTACATCTGACAAGTTTTCTTCCTTTTGGAAGAGGTACAAAATCCCAAGTATGGTTCGCCATTAAGGAACGATATTCTTCATCCATGGCTGCATCCCAATCTGGATTCCCTGAAGCTTCTACAAAAGTTTCTGGATCATGATTCTCGGAAACTTGAGCCAAAAGAGAAGAGGCTCGCTGAAACTGAGAACGTGTTCGACGTTGATCTCTAGGATCACCGGCAAGATCACCAGCTACTTCACATGTTGAACGGACCCATCGAGGAAGCACTTGTGCTGGTGCAACTGGAGGAACATGAGCAGGAAGAGGTGTATTTTCATCCTCACTGTCATCATCAGAAACTGGAGTTGGAAACCTATCAAGGAAGTTGGAAGAAGAAGAAGAAGGAACAAATGCCGAATCAGGCTCGTAGGCCAAAGATGGCACAATCGTCGAGTTAGGCTCGCAGGCCAAGAGATTTTCATCAAATTTAACATCTCTTCTAATGATTATAGCATGAGAATGTGGTTGAAGAAGTCTATAACCTTTTACATCTTCAGAATATCCAACAAATATGCACTTTTCACTTTTAGGCTGCAATGCTTTCTGTTTTTCATCCGGAATGTGAGCCCATGCTTCACTACCAAACACACGAAAGTGACTTACATCAGGTTTAATTTTACTCCATGCTTCTTCCGGTGTTATACCTTGTAATGCTTTTGTGGGGGTGCGATTAACTATGTAATTTGCACAATTTATGGCTTCAGCCCAAAATTGAAGACTTAGTCCCTTAGATTGGATCATACAATTAGCCATTTCTTTTAAAGTGCGGTTCTTCCGCTCAGCTACACCATTTTGTTGTGGTGTATATGGAACAGTGTGTTGTTGTTGGATGCCTTGTTCAGTGCAGAAAATAGTAAACTGTTTGTTAACATATTCTCCTCCATTGTCAGATCTTAACTTAATAATTTGATGACCAGATTGTTTTTCAACAAGGGCCTTGTAGGCCAAGAACATGTTAAATACTTCGCTCTTAAGTTTTAGGAAATAAACCCAAGTGCATCTGGTGTAATCATCAATGAAAGTTAAGAAATACTTGAAACTAGAAAAGGAAGCAGATGGAAGAGGACCACACAAGTCACTATGCACAAGCTCCAAGGGAACCGAGGCGTGCCAAGAGGCACGTTTGTCAAAACTGTCCCGATGATGTTTTCCGAGTACACCACCAGAGCAAACACCATCTCTGCAAGATATCATCGGAAGACCGGTCACCATATTTTCTTTACATAGTTGTTTCAATGAGCGATAATTTAAGTGACCAAATCGCTCATGCCAAAGTTTGCTCAAGTTATCACTATGAGCAACAAAAACTGAAGGGAAAGGTGATGACCCAAAGTTGTTAAACTTGTACAACCTGGTAATATCATCAACAATTCCGGTAGCTAGGACCTGTTGAGGATCTTTAAAATCCTTGATTACAACTTGGTGAGGTGTAAAGGTCATAGTTTTACCTTCACCAGAATGAGTGATCTGATAGATTGATAACAAATTGCAGGAAATTCTTGGAACACATAGTACATCACTAAAATGACCATTATCTACTGGAACTGTTCCGGCTCCTACAACACTTAGAGATTTATCATCACCAACAAATATTTGTTTGGTGTTACATTCATGCATAGTAGAAAAGATGGCTTGATCCTTAGCCATATGATAAGATGCTCCAGAATCAATGAGCCATTCATTTGAAGGAGAAGAAGAAGATGCATTATAAGAATAACCATAAGCACAAAGTGCATGTCCATGAGAGGTAGATTCTGAAGGTGAATCTAGGCTGATGTGGTGCTTCTTCATTGCTGCTTCCAAGGCTTCCATCTTCTTGAAACACTTAGATTCATCATGATTATCTTTCCCGCAATAGTTGCAATGACGCTCAGTCTTCTTGCCTTTTGGATTGGATCCTTTGTCATTTTTTAAAGAAGGAGCTGACTGAGAGGGTTTGGGACCCTTGTTTGACTTATTATTGCAAAAATTTTGTTTCTTGGGAGGCTTGGACTTTTATTTCTATTGGGACAATAAAGCTTTCCTTGATGTATCTGCATTGTTGATTATTCCAAGGTGAATGAGTTTATCTTGTTCCCTAATCAAGGAATCACAAAAGGATTCAAGACTAGGCTCTTGATAGCTAGCTGCATTCAAGGATGCTTTCATGGAGTAAAATGTAGATACAAAAATAGAATATGCAGGTCCAAGTTTGGAAAGAATATGATAAATGCATTGTTTGTCTTCCCTCTCAATCTTACATTCTGCACATAAGAGTTTAAGAGTTTTGTTCTTAGATAAATAATCTTGAATGCATGAAAAGTCACTTGGATTTAAAGAAATCAACTCATTTTCGAGTTGGTGACCTCGAATTTCATTGTGTTTACCAAACACAGTTTCCAACTTGTCCCAAGCAGTATTAGGTTCATCAATTCCAGATATGTGGAATCGCAAATCAGTAGAGATTGACATCCCAATCAATCCACGAGCTTCATCACATCTATTTGACCATTTTATTTTCTTATCATCATCAGTGGGTTCTTTTTCTTTCCCTATGGTAATTCTGAAAAGTCCCCTACTTCGTAGAACATCCTCCATACGAGATTTCCATGAGAAATAGTTGGAACTGTTAAGTAGAATATCACAATGGGCGGCCATATTTGTAAATTAATGGCTCTAAAAGCAGAAACCAATAGTATGGATGTGAAGAGCTCAAAAAAATAGGCGGTTTAAAAAAAAAACGGCACTGAAAACTGACTCTGTATGATGAAGTTATGCTTGAACAAATAAACTGTTGAAGATGTCCCCAATAGTGACGTGGCAGCTAGAGAATGTTCAGCAAAAAAAAAGAACCCCCCTCTTCCCAAGATGAACCTTTTGACAATCACTTTACAAGAAAGTTGCTTTAAGTGAACCACTTTTGTAAAATAAGTGATTTCACTTTTACAATGATATTACTTTTAAATAGTGCAACAATAAAAAAAACTTAAGTGACTCACTTGTATTTTTATTTTTTTATTATTTAAGTGAGATGCACTTTTACAATAAAGTAACTTGAAATTAGAAATTGCATGCACTTTTTCTTTTAAAAGTAGCTTCCTAAGACTTGAACTCAAGACCTATTAAGGAATAAAGCAACTTTGAACCAAGTGAGCTAGATTAAAAGGTATGTAAAATATGGGAATGAGGAAGGGTTTTTTTTTTTTTTTTAACTCTTCTTGCTCGGTTTGCGTGCTTGCCCTTTTTCCTGCAAAACAAACCACAAATCGAAACAAAAAAAAAAATTCCACACTTGTGGAGTTAGATCTTGTTAGCTTTCCCAGAAAGTCTACGTTTTCTCTCTGTTTCTGATTTGCCGAGATCGCGCAAGGTGCACGGCAAAGAGCATACGCAGCCGAGAAAAACCCTTTCCCTTTCTGTTTCTGATTTGTCGAGATCGCTCAAGGTGCACGGCAAAGAGCATACGCAGATGGGAAAGTAACAATCCGAACCCAAAAAAAATATAACAGTAAAAAAAGATGAAATATGAGATTTTTCTTTTCAAAAAATGAAATAAAAAAATGCATCACTGTAACATTATACCTTCAGATCTGATGAAATACGCATTTCTGGAGCAACCGGGAACCGTTTTCAATCAAACGAAAACTATTTCCCAATGGAAACGACGCTCCGGACGCAATGGAACACCTGTCACAGCCCAAAAATGCACAGAAATACCAGAACTAGAAACCCTTTCAAGTTTCGGCAACAGCAGTTCAAGATCTAGATCATAACCGGAAGCGACACTTCATAAAAGCTCCGATACCATGTTCGAGTACGCAGGGTACTACCAAAGGACCGAACACCAAGAGCAACCACTTCACACAAATAGATCACAGATCAACACACCGATGTTTTGACGTGGTTTAAACCCTCTTGAGGGAAACACTCCACGGCCCCGGCCAAATAGCTTCTACGGGACAATTTATTATGCAAAGAAAGAAAGTTACAAATGAGCTTCTCATAATCGATCAACTAAACAATGACCCTCCATGCTCTTTAAATAGAGATCATGGACCAATCGGGTGTTAAGCCACGGATCAAGGTTAGGTTTGATCTAAGAGAAGTTGAGCCGTCAGATCACTTTATGTCGGAAACATATCGTGACCGTCGGATTAAGTATTTACAAATGCATACTAAAGAAACACACTATCCCTAACGGATATATTACACAAGTTGATCTTAACTAACTCCTAAGTGTCTAAATATCCTAACATTACCCCTTTATTCTATTATACCAACAACATTGAAGCTCAACACCTTCAGGCCTATCCAAAAGATCAATGTCATTATGGTAATCAAACACCCTATTACCATCCTTCTTTCTTATTCTTTGAACTCTTCCAATGTACCAAGTCCCACAAGAAACGTCATGCTTTGTACTTTGAGATACACCTTTTCTTGTAGTACGTTCAGCTACAGCTATAGTCTCACTCTCAAACAACACTGCACAATCTGATCCATTTCCAAAACCAATTGCAACACTCTTTTTGGGGGCCCTCTCATCTCGCCTGAAGTATACTTTATTCCTCACTTTAGTCAGTCTATCTTTCAATAATGTTGGATTTCCATTCAATTGACTAACCAAACAAGATTTGTACATGTCCTTGCCATCGAGCTCCACCACTGGTTTGGTAGTTATGTTTACATTCTCATCAATGAAATCTAAAATTCCAACCAACTCGTGCCTTCACTCACTTCCCATTGTTTGCAATTCACTATCATTGAGTACAATAAAAGACAAATATTGGAATATGGATGTGGAATGACCTGGTGGAGAATTATCAACTACTTCATCCACAACTTCGAATGCTGAATAATTGTGATCCTCTATCCATGGTTTAAACCACCAACAATCTTTTCTGTGTCTTTTTGGTTGCATGCCAAGACCTAGTAAAATTCCCTATGCATCCTCCAATCCTATCTTGAGTGCTTCTATAATTTTATTGTCTATGGATATTGAATCATATTGTGACAAGACAGCACCTTCCTCTACTGTTTTTTGATGCAATTTATTCCAGATACTCATTTGTTTCTTATGAGATTTATTGAAACAAAGCCCTTGGGGATTCGATTCTTCTTCAGCAATTATATTAAGGGTTCTAATAGCATGAAGTAAGTCAGGGAAATCATATTCCCTCTCTACTCTGACCATGCCACCGAATTTGCTAAATAAGTTATCACATACATCTGACCCAGTCAAGTGCAATGCACATGGAAAGTTAGAGTATTGATCATGAAATAATCTCATCAACAAAACCGCAAAGTGGAAAGAAATTTTCACATCTTGATATTCCTCTCTGCTAATGAAATTAATTTTGACATTAGTATTTGCTTGTTCTCTGACCCAACATAGACATAATGTGAAGAAATGATGGACTCTTGAATAATTTCACACCCTTTCCCAAAGAGTCAAACTAGGAGACAAAAAAATATCAATATAGTCAGCAACGAATGCTAGATAGGTCTCTATACCCAATTTCCTCTCTATCCTGCCACTTGTACTTCTCATTTCCTTCAAGCACCTCTGGACATGCCTTTAATCAATGCATTGTGCTGAACCCCGGTTTTGGCGATCAATCCTCTCTATATCCTCAATTTTAAGCTTGTGGTCATCCACTTTAAAAGTGTTATAAACCATTCTTACATGGTTAAAACTAATCAAATCTTCTCCAACAATCAAATATTGTCGACCACTAAACAAAGGATTCACTAGATTGTTTCCATTGTGGATGTAATCCTAGTCATGAAGTCCTGTTACTTTAAAGACATCAAACAACCCAGTTAGCCTCCACCCTTCCTAGGGAATTTGATATCTCATGTCTGTCGTTGAGTAATAATCCTTCAACATAAGCATTCTTCTCCTACTATCCCCATTTGAGGAATGACCAATAATAGGTCCTAAAAAATGTTCCACATGTTTCTTCCATAGGTCTTCTATTTTTTCCCATTGTCGATGGACAAAATTTGCATCAAATCTATTGCACGTTAGATGAACAACCACAACCAAATGAGGAATATTCTCATGTAAAAGGTTTGCAATAATAACACGTGCATAATGGCCAATCAAACAATTATTGAAGGCATCTGTAATAATCTCATAGCCTACAGTGCCCTCACCAACTATCACAAAGAAATGTGATTGACACTTATGTTCTTCTTTCTTACCACAAAAAACCACCAATGTATCACTTTTTGCTACCCACCCGACATATTTTTTCACAATAGTTTCATCTTCAGGAATGCATACGGGAATTGGACCCTCTATACCATGTCTGGCTTTATAAGAAGCATAAACTTTTCTGATTGCCTCAAAAATGTACTCCTGCTCCCTTGGGATATATGTCAATGATTTTCTAACTTGCCTTAAAGTCGTAGATATCGAAGGGCCATCCAGATTCAAGCTAATAAAGATATGTAATCTAGGAACTCCCCATAACTTAATCATATCATAAATGGATTTAGTGGATGAACTATATCTTCTCCCTGACTTTGAACAAACTAGGTTGTGAAATACATCTTGTACAAATTCCCAAACTGCATCTTTACCTTGTAATTTTCCTTGCTTATGAGCCTCACACACATCCTTGCAAAACCTGAACACGTCCTTCCTTCCTGCAGATTCGAACAACTTTTATCTTAAAGACCTCGTTCTAATAGACAGTGTAGCAACCTTTGTCCTCTCCCACCAAAGAGATCGCATTGTTAATCTATGTGTAGCATTTGCATCTCTTGCAACAATTTTGAGTTCAGTTTGAGTCAAATGGTCCAACCTTCTCCCTTTCCCTGTATCTCTCCCATGTCTTTTGATGTTGCTCCTTGATTCACAATATAAACGCATCCGAAAGTCATCACAATTAGGTATCAACTTACAAAAATTGCATGTCAATGAATCAAAAGGGATTCCTATTTCAGAAAACCTCTTGCAATGAATATGTATGTATGTACCTTTAATACGACATTCAACAGCATAATAACATAATGTTCTCTTGGTATGTTTCTCTATGTCCCACAATGTTCCACCTGTTGGTCATCCATTAGAACCTTTGTGTCCAATCTCTCCCCTCTTCTATCAAGAGGATCCCAATACCCCCAACATAGTAATATTGGGGGAGGCAATTATCCTAGAATAAGATGAAAAACACATTAGAAAATGATCTACTATCTGCTACTAACAAGTAATAACAAATGAAGTAATGTGAAAATTCAAATTCAAATTAAATTAAAACTTGGGTAATTAACACATCTGAAGTAGAAGCATGTGAACTTGTAGAAACCCCTTGTAATGGTGATGGTAGTTATGGGATCAAGAACTTAGTCAAAATTTGTTGGGACTTAACATTGGTAGGCTTCTTCGGTCTCCCAACTGTTCCACTCCTTAACATAATTATATCATGCAAAGCCTCATCTATGGTAGTAGTGTGCTTCTTTGATTTCATGTGTTCATTTAGAGAACTGACAATATTACCACTTGCCGACACCAAAGAGAACCATCTATTGCATCGTGTACATTCCACTCTTACTTTTTTCTTGTCCTCAGGGTTTGCAAGTGTTTCTTCCACTACCTTGAACAAATTAGGCTCTTGTGTTTGGTTGAAATCATCTAGAAGTTTGATTTCTTGATCAATATCAAGTTGATCTCTAGCCATTGTTGTCTTCTTTGCTCTGTTACATGAAGGAATTTCATTAATTCCAAACATTTAAATGTGACGTTGATGGGATCCTGTTTTCATATGATTTTTTTTGAAGTTACGAACCGTTCGTGCTGCCAAGGATAATTGCCTCGTTCCATAATCAATTCCACAAATTTCACAACAGATATTTATATTAGGTTTTCCATTTTCTGAATATACCTTGAGTGTTAGATTCTCCTTGACAAACTCTTCCATTAAACTATTCACTTTTTGTTCCCAAGATGCCAATCCATTAGGATCAACCACTACAACTTGTTCCATTGACTCGGACACATGATCAACCACTACAACTTGTTCCACTGACTCAGACACATGATCAACTCTTTTTTTTTATGCATAGGCTCCTCCACATTCCCTTCAATGTTTTCAGATATTGGCGTTCCTTCCATTACATGTGATTGCAATGTTTCAACAACCATTGTGTCTACTTTCCTCTTAATGCCTATATTTGTTGTTGTAGGTTTCCTTTTTTATCTTGCTTTGTATTTAAAGGATGTCCAATTGGGCCAATAAAATGAAAAAGGATATTTGATGATTTCATCATCCATAATTTCATAACCGATATCAACATATGTACAACCTTTTCGACACAAAACTGTGCCAAGGACACAATTCTCTTCACCAATAAAAATTGCAAAGTCCACAACATCACTTGGATCCATCTACATTTCCAACCATGTGTACCCTTTAGTTGGTTAAGAAATGAATAAAATTATAACAATTTTTCAAAATTTTGGATATAATATGGCTACGAAATGATGTGAGTGCATCCATAAATAAATGAAAAAAAAGTAATTCAAATTTACACATGCATATTAGTTCATTAATTAAACAAAGAGCTGGGAAGAAAGGTATGCACTTTCAATTCAAATCTCTAAAAAGGATGAAGAAATCTTACTATCAGTATGAAACCCCTTGAAACAAAACGTATTGTCAGTGGCTTATTCAAATAGCCCTCCCCAAACTAAAGAGTCAACTTCAACGTACCTGTAGAAGATCAAAAGGTGATCAAAACAAGAGATGAAAAAACATAGAAACTCTCCCTTCAAATGATGCTCATAATCATTAAATTTTTTGGTGAATTTTTATGGGTTTACCATATTTACCGATGTTGAATTATAATAAAAAAGTTCTGTTTTTAATGATTGTTAACTGTTGAATTATACTCAAAAAATTTCTGACTTTAGCACTCTAGGGGATTCCCTAAGCACAACTAAGTTTCAAAGATAATTCTTGGAGTTAATATTTTGATTATGAAACTACGCTAGAAAGATTTTAGATTTGGATTATTGCCTTTGTTTGTAACATTACTATAAAATGGCGTGGAAACATATCCTTATCTCTGATTTTAATTTTGGAAGTTTAATGTCCATAAAGGGATACTTAAAATCTCCCCCCTAGAACTTGTTTTAGAGTTTTTTCAATGTTGATCCTTCTGTGTTATTTTTCAAATGTCTAGTAGCTATTATGAGTCTAGGTCTGAGCAAAGCCAAGGAGATGAAGCAATTGTGGAAGCATTGGTGGCAAGGCCAATTGTTGACAGTATGTCTTGTGGCACAAGTTGCATATTTTCAGATGGGGGTAATCATGCTGCAGATGCAAGGACATGATCGACATCAATTAGAAAGCTCTGGAATGCTGTGATACTCTGTATGGTTTTCATGAGTGTAGAGGTGGTCGGTGGTATAAAAGCTAAAAGCTTGGCAATTTTATCTGATGTTGCACATTTACTAACAGTCGTTGCTGTATTTGCAATTTCTTTGTTTGCAATATGGGCATCAGGATGGGAAGCAACACCTTGTTAGACATATGGGTTTTTTCGACTTGAACTTTCAGTTGCACTATTATCCATTCGACTTATTTGGATTCTCACTAGAATTCTCATCTATGAGGATATTGATAGAATACTTCACAATAGAAGTGTAGTTGATGGCTACCTCATGTTTATAGTTGCTACATTTGGGCTTATTGTTAATATTGGCATGATTTTTTTACTTGGTCATAGTGAGCACGGGCATGATCACAGTCATAGTTAGAGTGAGAGTCACAGAGAAGAGCACTAGCATGGTGAGGGAAAAGGTCATCAACAACAGACTAAGCACAAACATGCACAGGAACATAGTGGCAATACTGAATATGGTCAGGGCCATGGACATAAGCATGAAGATCTCAAGATATGCACCGCTGACAATCAAGACAAAACATAACTGAAAAATCCTTTGCTTTCTGATGTATAAAGGGATGAACATATTGGTCATTCCTCTAATGTAGGGGAGACCCTTGGCTGTAGTGGATTGAAAGATGTTGAAAACAGGAATTTGCAGATTAATAAATTCAAGTTAGATTATGACTTGGACACAAGTATAAAGGTGCAGAAAGACAGTCATTCACATTTAAATATAAATGTTCAAGGTGCATACCTTCATGTGCTTGCAGATTTGGTTCAGAGTATTGGGGTCATGATTTGAGGACAAGGGATAATGAGACAACCCAATTTGAGTTTTGCTACTACTTGTGGAGTCTGTAGTTGTAGCAACCCGCTTTGATTTTGGGGTATAAATCCATTTATGTACATATTTTGTTATTATTAATAGTCAAAAGAATATTTTATTCAAAGAAAATTGGTGAGATAGATTCCTCCCTATCAACTCTAATCGCTTTCCCCTTTGTTCGTGAAGACCATACTGAGGTAATCCTTTGGGTTGCTCTTGGTTAGTCACATATCTTCCAAGAAATGTTTTTTGGGGTTCTACTGAAGGAATATGCATATTAGCATACATGTACTTAGGTATATCACCTTGTCTTCCACCACCACTAGGTTAACAACCACTCAAGGACTTGATACTTTTTTGTAGGCACCCATTGATGCACTTCAAAAGGATAGTATCAAGCCCAATTTTCTTTTCCTTGGAAACTTGCAAAAAGTTCAAGTTTGACTGTCAAGAATATTACATCTACACTTGAAATAAATTATGTTTAAGGAGGAACTTTCTCCCTACATTCTCTTTGCATTGATCACACCTTCCTTAATGGCTCTACTAGTTTTCTTCAAAAACTCTTAAAATCCTGCTTGTAGTGCCCTGTTAGATGTTATAATGGTCATAATCATACCTAGACCTACTTTAGGCACATAATAAAGTCATAATAGAATTAGGTAGAGTTTAATAAAATGAAGTAATCATGACTTAAAAAATATTGAGTTTTTAGATGATTAGGCATTCAGGAGCTATGTAACATACTCCTACCTACCCTACTATGTTTCAATACATTGCATCACTACGTAATCAGTAAATTATTATCTATCTCATTTATCGATGTGCTTCCTTTGAAAATTCTAGCGTGCAAACCGGACATGGTATCAATGTTCGATTGAGGAAGCTAAGGAGAAAGTGAACAAATCCCTGGGACTGCTAGAGATAAGAGACAGACTGAAGGACTACTTCCACATGAGTTAGAAGAAAAATCAAGCTGACCTTCAACAAGAGCTAAGTGTGATTTATAGAGATATTAATTGTTATGATTCAGGGACACCTTACTACCTGTATAAAATTAAATGTACTGAATGAAATAATATTTATACAAATAAATATTTAACTTGTAGACAGAGATTAGTGGCAGGCTTTATTTGTTTAAAAGAATTAGGTACAGTAGCAAGCAACTTTATGTAGGGTATTTCATAAGAAAAAATGACCAAATCATGGACAACACATAAGTAAAACATGGACAATGCATAAGAAGTAAGTTATGGACAACGGGGCATTTTATTAAACTGTACCTTAGGTTGTACTTGATTACGTTGGTGTGTGCGATAGCAGTAGTTTTCAACCTATGCTAATTAAAAACAACAACTAAGAGGTAAATTGTTTTGGTGTTTAAACCTTTAAAAATGTAAATCTATACCATGCCATGTTGAAAGGAATTAGAGGTTGACATTAAAAAAAAATTCACACTTAGCAACAAAGGATGGTTTCAATTTTGTAGTACAGGGGCTTGGACATAATTATATTGGGAAAGAAAGCACGAAGTGTAATAGATAAGGAGGCTCACATTGAGTATGATACAATAAATAGGGTGGTTGTGATGTTTATCAAGCTCTCAGTTAGTTATGTGATGGTGCCTAATGTGCAAGACAATTATTCAACACTCTCAGGATTTGGAGGCATTTGAGAAACATACATGAAATGCCATATAAAGGAGGAATAAACACATATTTCATTAAAATTGGAAACATTTTATTCCATGGACAACACCAAAATTGATTTGTTTAGTTATTTTGGAATTCTATATCCACTGTTTAATTCCAAATTTGATGAAATATGTGTTAATATGACTCTCTTCAGGATTATTAACTGAAAATCAAAGATATTTTAGATCAGTTGAAACTTGAAAACAATTGATAGATAAGTTGATGAGCATATGGTGATAATTATGTTGGGAAACCTACTACCTTCATATGAAAATTTTGTTGAAACATTGAAATTTTGAATACAACCTTTGAAGAGGTTGATATGACATTTGATAAATTGAGAAACAAACTTTTGAAAAATGAAAGGAGGTCAAAGAAAATTGATATTAGTAGTGTGAATAGAGAATCAAAGGTGGCATTAAAAACATAGTTCAAAGGAAAGTATAATACGGGCATGAAGATGGCAACAAATGTGCTGAATCATATACTCAAAATCCTAGGAAAGGTATAAGATGTTTTTATTGTTGTAAGAAAGAGCATAAGGCCATGTTTTGTTGGAAAAGGTGGTGGAATAAAAAACAAAACCAAGGACCTCTTTTTGAAGATCAATCTTGGAAGAAATAATCCAATTCAATCGAAAATAAAGACAAGAAATTATGTTTTTGTGACAAGAAATAAAGGGCCAATGGGAACAAGACAGTTTGGTACATTCACTTGGGTGCATAACATCATTTCACTAATTGAAAAAAAATGGTATACTAATTTTGCAGAGGACATATCCAACATTGATTTTGTTATCTTGTGAGGCAAAGAAGAATAGAGATTTGCAGGAAAGGGAAGCGTGCAAGTTCAGATGAAAGGTATGTGGTAGGTATTTAGGGATTTCTATTATGTTCTTGTTTTGCAAAAGCTCTACATTCAGTCAGTTGGATTGTGAATCATAGCCAGCTAGTTGGATTATGAATCATATCCCACACTTTGATGTTATCTTTAGTCATAGTAGATTTTTTATTGTTGAAAAAAGGAGGAAAAATACTATTGTTATGGCCTAGAATATAATACAACATGTGATAAACTCTTATTAATATTTTGAAACAGTAATATGTCTGGAAAATAATCATCATTTAGGCATTGAAAATATTTGTCATATGTCTGAAAATCTCTAATTATGCCTCTTAATTTGCAGCAATCAGTGATTACAAACAATATCTCCAGTTCCAAAATCTAAATGAAGAGTAGTGAAACATTCAACTTTAGGTGCATATTCCTACCAAAAACTGTCTATGTCATTTAAGTTTGTTGTAAATACATGTGTCTCTACACATATGTGGATTTCTTGAGATTTCATAATGAGTATTATGTTTTGACACTATTTTTGCATTGCCTTTTTAGGTGATTAGAGGTGGAACAAGATGTAAAGTTACCATATTTGATCTTGTTGTTGGTGATGTTGTATCCTCAATATTGGTGATCAGGTATATTCCAATTCGATTTGTAATAATAGCATCAATGCCTTGATTCTTATTAAAATTGAATAACTATCTTCTGAAAGATGCATATTTCTTTTTCAGGTCCTTACAGATGGCAGTCTTATTACTGGAAATTCCCTATCAATTTATGAATCTATTATGACTAGGGAGAGCATGTTTGCATGTGCAATTTTTGTTGGTCTCGTAGTTTATTAGCCTATTAGCAAAGAAGCAAATTTTCCCTTGTCCTCCAATCATGACCCCAATACTCGGACTGTAATCTATTTCACTTTTAATGGGGCTATGATTTTAACTCTATGATAATCACAATTTTGAATGTCTTATGGTTATTAGTTGTAGGAGTTGGTTGATATCTATTATTAAGTTTAAAAATAATCTTTGTAGATAGTGTTCCTAATTTTGCATACAGTTAGGGGTATGCATATAGTCCAGGTTTTTTGAGGCAAAATATTTTGTGCATGTTTGATTCTACAGGAGGATAATGTTTTTTTATCAAATCCAGGATTGGACATGATTCTAGTTGATGTTAATATTTTTGTAGTGGGAAGCTGCAAATTTTTTATTAATGTGAAAAGGCCAATACGCATTATGTTTTGGCAGTGCATTGTACACTTTTACTGTGAGATTGGATATATGGGGAAGCTCCACAATTGTGCAAAATGAATTACGAATCATCACAAAGTAATTAGAAAGTGTTCTTTTCAAACAGGCGTGGAATTAGAATAAGGATGGTTAGGGTTGATAATAGCCAGTTGCAAATCTCTGTATTGAGAAAAATGATTTTGAACATGCTTGGATAGAACTATACTAGGAGGCTCTGACAAAGAAGCTTCCAAATAAACTAAACTAAGCAATTAGAAACAATGTTGAAAACATCGACATGGGAAAAATACCACTGAGGCTCTTGGTGGGATCTTGACCTTAGGACATTAGAAACATGGAAAAATAGACAAAACCCAATAGGCTGCTAGCATTAACAAATATGAACAAAAAGTTGATGAGTGGTCAAGCATTTGGGTGGATAGCACTTAAATGTTTGTTAGCATAGAATGCTTCACACATTTGGTTAAATGTAGTGGTAAATTCCAATCATTGATGTAGAAAGAGTCATTAAATGACCCCAAATTTATTTTATTTCTCAGTATGCTTTTTATGTGATAGTTATCGATCACCCTAGAGCCATAAGAGACCCTACATCTGTCAAGCTGATTTTTACAAGTTTCATGCCACAATTTCCATTTCAATTTATGTATCAAGGAAGGGTTACAACCATGGGTAAATCATCAAACAATAAGGATACAGATTCAAACACTTCTCCAAGGTCAAAAGAAGTCATCCCAACAATGTTTTTTGACCCACAGGTTGAGGTGATGCAAGATTTGCAAGGGAAAGTCAAGCAAACCCAATTAGTTGACAATGATTTTACTAATGGTGATCTCTTTTGTAATATGGAACTAGAGATATTATTAGAATATTTCCCATTGTAGTCAGGCAATATTACCACATTTTGGAAGCTAACATTCATGCCACTTTGGAAATATACTTTGACAGTGCCACGTGTCCTACTAGTCTTTGACACAATTGGGGAAGTAACCTATTGCAGGGCATGTGCAAGCTAATGAGGGTCACTTTTGGCACGTTAGATGCAATAGAAAACTAAAAAATCAGGCATCCCTCATTGAGTAAAAAAGATGAAACATAGGAAATTGACTCACGTTTCCGAATATATAACTTTTAAGTATTGAAAATTTACATAACTATGTCAAATTTCATTTTTTCTAACAATCAATTTTTTTTTGGGAAAATGATAAGGTATATGTTTTTGTGGGTACAGCCTTTCACTTCCTAAATGACGGTTTCAGGCTACAAAATATGGTATACATGTATAGAACCCGTAGCGCTAGTGCAACGCTATTTTTCAAAAATTAAATGTTTAATTTTTTATTTATTTTTTAATTATGTAAGTGGTCAAACCTCGAGAATAGTACGTCAAATGTGGGTGCAGCCTTTGAAGGTCTTAATGTAGTTATTTTGACTTGGATTTTTTACAAGATGTAGAGGTCGGTGTTCTCTAGTGCAGCATACCAGTTTTTTTTAAAATGGTTGTAAAATGAAAAAGTTATGGAATAAACACTAACAGTATGTTTTTTGACCAATGGAGTGATGACACAAGAAAATTAGGAAATACATAGAAAATCTCAATATTTTTTTAAAAAAATTACATATTTGGAATCTGC